>CM076854.1:98720440-99030574 GCA_039519185.1 Astragalus membranaceus
CTGGACATATCCAAACTGCCAACGGACCCTGTCTGGCATATAAGGCACCGCCACATCCCCCCCACAGCAGCCAACCTCTGAATAATGAAATGTTGTGAAACCGGAGGTACTGTCTGTGGTCGTCCCAGGGGCTCCATATGACCTGCTCCCTCTGCAAGTCATCCAGCAGCTGCCGAAACTCCGGAAGCTTGATACT
Source organism: Astragalus membranaceus (assembly GCA_039519185.1). Taxonomy (NCBI): domain Eukaryota; kingdom Viridiplantae; phylum Streptophyta; class Magnoliopsida; order Fabales; family Fabaceae; genus Astragalus; species Astragalus membranaceus. The sequence goes on from CM076854.1 coordinate 98,720,637, forward strand.
ATCGCACTTCTTATTTGCCCACCTGCTGCAACGTGGAAGTTGACTGGCACCGAAGTCTTTCCGCACCACGATGGTGTGGAAATACTCATATATCCAGCACTAAAATAATAAAAAAAAGTAATTATATAAATAAAAGTAATTAAAAAAATAATTAATTAATTAGTTACCTGCAGCAGAGAAGCGTATCCGCCAATCTGCGACGTCTCCCAGTAACAAGCATCATTCAGCTGCTCGTAGAGAATAGCTAGAGCAGCTGGACCCCAAGCCCACTGGCCACACAGGGCAAAGTCCGAAATAAGAGTCACCCACTTGACAGGACAGATGTGTGACTCTTGTCGGCAAAAATGGTGCTGCCCAACAAGTGTAGCAGATAGCACCGTGGCGCCTGATCAAGATGGTCGCGCTCTATGTTCTGTGTTGATGCAGCCATCAAGAAAGAAAATCGGAATGCCAGTCCCCTGTTGAACTGACACTCTGCCCAGCAGGCTGTGTGGTCAATGCCCAGCAGGTCAACTCCAGCCCGAATAGCATCGGCAGTGTCAAAATGTGGCCGATGCGCTAACGGTGTGCCGGTGAGCGGAAAGTGGAGCAACGCGGACACGTCGTCCAACGTCACTGTCATCTCCCCCCCCCACGGCATGTGGAATGAGCTGGTCTCAGAATGCCATCTCTCCACAAAAGCTGATATGAGCTCGTGGTTGATGTTGCCGAGAGGTGTGATGTCCAGCTCAAACAGATGGGCCTGCTGCAACCATCCTGCTATATGTGGGTGGTGTTGCTGAGGTCTCATCTTCAGTATCTTCCCCTCATGGGAAGCAACTTTAATCTTACCCCGGTCCTGTAAAAAAATAAAAGTAATTAATAAATTATTAAAAGTAATTAATTGTTAAAAAATAAACAAATTATTAAAAGTATTACCTGTCCCGTCTGTAGAAGTCTTTGGACGTAGTGGACATGCAACCGGTGTAACAAAACCTACTCAGCAGCCTCATCATCATGCAGAGCAACCCCAGCCTCAGCCTGGTCATCTACATGCATGGCGTCTGGCTCAGCCTCCTGCTGCTCTCGCTCTCGGACACGTCTCTGACGCTCAGACGCGTGTCCGGCCTATCTAGTCCTCAATTGGAACCTACTCCTACTGCCAGAAGGACTCTGCTCATCTCCTCCCGCTCCTGAATGCTCGCCTCGCTCTATGTTTCCTGTTCTGGTTGCCACTGAAAAAAGCAAAAAAATTAATTAAAAGGGAATTCCAAAAAAAATCAAATACCTCTTTTTGAGATATATCCGGAAATTCCTAAAATTTAACTTTCCGGAAATACCCTAAAAATGGTATTTCCGGAATGTTTTTTGGAAAAATACGTTCTGGAAATACGTCTATTTCTGAGAAGTTTAGGGAAAAAACTCACTTTTTCCGGAAATATGATGGAATGATGAATGATTTCGTTTTTTAACAATTTTTTAGGGGTATTTTGGTCCATTTGATCAATTTGGGAGGTATGGGGTTGGGGGGGGGGGGGGTAAAAAAAAACACCCAATATTTTTTGGCCATGCATGTTTTGTATCGTATGAATAGAAAATATATAAAGTGTGTCTTATCTCTTATGTTATGTTATGATTGATTTTGTAAATTGATTGTGAATAAAAATTAGCTGAATGAAAGTCATCTATATTTAGATGAATTCACATGAAAGTAAAATGAATGATAAATTTGAGAGTAAAAATTAATTTTCGTTGCAAAAGCTACAAATTCGTGATTCGAGTTATAATCAATTTTCCTGGCAATTACTTTTGGATAAGTAGCAAATTGGACAAGCTTGTTTATAGAGGGGTTATTTCAAATATCTCTGCTACCAATTATACATCCTATGCAGTAGCTTCCAAGAGTCAGCATTACATTTATTTTGTAGGTGAAATTTCTCTTTAGCGATGATCTAGTATGCTATTGTCAGTTGACCAAATTGTGATTTTGTGATGCCAAGAGATATTCTTTCTTTGTTTCTAAAATTTACATATGTTGGAGGAACATCTTGATGTAGAAGAAGTGAGGCGTTGATTTTATATACAGTCTTCTAGATAATTTGGGATCTCAAATATGGCCATGTTTTCTCTTGTGGAGTGTCTGATATGGGACAATCGATTTTACATATCTTAATAATAATAAACCATGAATCCGACACATCAGCTGTCCACGTCACTAGACAAGTTAAAATACATCATTGATGACGAAATAGCATGTCATCAGTTGCTGTACAGGTGGCATCCACACAAGCTTAAAAAAAACCGAAACAGCAACCTTGGTAATAATAACCGTGAGTCGACCATGATAAAGCCAATTAATTACATGGAATCAATACTCCCCAAATTCACGGCTTCTAAGTCAAAGATTGGTTTCTCTTCAATGAAATTCTAAAATTATAACTTCCTAAAATAATGACCACCCTCTATTAATAACGTTGGCCAGGAAGAAAATCAATACATTAAATGAAATGAAATATTCATAGTAAAACATTCCAACATTAGTTGGAAACTCAAAAATACAAAACTACTAATAAAATGTCAAATTCCCTCTAAACCGTGTTAATTTAAAATTTTGAAAATTATATCTCCCTCTAAACAAAAATACAACATATTCTACGAGCAACAGACAAAGCAATGAAAAGCCCAATTTGGATCAATCTTAATCTTAATTATAATCAGTCATGAATAGTCCACATAAGCTATCCACATAGGTTGTCCATGTATTTTTTTCAAAAAGCCATGCAATCATTCAATTTAATTATGTGTCACACCACGTCATCGTTTCCTATCCAATAAGCATGTTCTGTGTGATTTTTTTAAAAAAAACGCGTTAATTATTAAATAACGAAATCCGCAATTTATTATCCAACAAGCATAACATTTACTCTCATTTAATATATCTTTTCCAATTTCAAAATTTAAAATTTTAACAATAGATGCCAATTCGAAAAAATCATTTTGGAAATCAAAAATCCCTCTACAAAATTATATTTATGTTACAATAATTATCAAATTCCTAATTCAGAATTTCATTTCACTAAGGATATGTTTGGGAGGGGGTTTTGTGAGAGGAAGGGAGGGGATATAAAAGAACAAGTTGTAATTGTATTTGAGAATTTAAAAAATTAAAAGAACAAGTAGATAGATATCAATATAATATTTTTATTCACATTTGATTTATGTTTAGAGACATTTTATAGCTTCCTCAATTTAGAGTTGAAAAATATGCCCTCTCCTCCCTTCCCCTCCAAAAACCCCCTCCCAAACATACCTTAAAGGAACATTAAGACTATTTAATATGAAATTATGTAACTGCCTAATTTTCGATGAGGAATAATAAAATTGAATTTTAAATTTAATCAATACATTAAGACCCTTTAAGTTTGTTATCCGCAGTCAACGATAATGCATTTAATTCATTTAAATCCTTAACAAACATTAGTTGCCACCATTTCATACGGTGCGCAATAGCTGCTGAAAATCAGGGAAATTTCAAATTCAATCCTAATCGGGAAATAACTGACATGCTTATCTAAAATAAAATAAAATAAAATAAAATAAAAATAAGAAAAAGGAAATAACTGACATTAAATGGTCACCTTAATTTTGCCGATTGTGTGTTTGCCAAGTCTTTAACATTTTCGATTTCACCAACCAATCAGCAATGGTAAATATAATTATAATTATAATATTCCTACAATCAGGGTAACTGATAACCCAATAGTAAATACAATGACATCTATTTTAGTATGAATTACATTTAATGTTGAATCATATTAAAACAAGCACATTTTTGGGACCCCCAACAAAACACATCAAACTAAATGAATTCAAACTTTTGGAAAGAAAAAAAACTAAATGAATTCAAATTTCAATTTCAAAATACGAATTCAAATTTCAAATTTCAGAAAATTGATTTTCGAAATTCATTACCCCCACAAATTTCTCGAATAATTACTATATATGATATGATAGAGAAAAACTGATTTTCGAAATTAATTGTTTGGTCTTCATCTCAACACATAACTTCATAAGGATTTTTACAATAGCTTTTTATTACCCATGGAATTTTCAGCATCATTTCCTTTTAGACAACAACTACGTTAACCTGGCAGACCTTACTAATGGTCCTATCTCGCATGTATGTATTTGTGTCTAAAAATATATGATTTTTATTATAATTTTTTTTATGAATTTATAGAGGAGTTTGTAAAATGTCAATGTATTATTGTCTTTTCTGATTTTATTTCGTTGTTTGACTAATGGTTGTTATCCAAATTATTCCGGGAGTCCTCTTATGTTGTACTCGCCCATATAATTGGTGTAATCTCAACAACAGGGTCAGATCAATATATGTTCGTCTATGAAATACGCTTCACCATTCTATTCTGTCCCATATATATAGTGTTCCTTACATTGTTTAATTATTTTTCATTTATAGATCTCGTGTTGAGGTTATAGTAGCTGACCACACAAGTACCGCAATATTTTCCCTCAAGGGTGATGCAACATTCTACTTTTATGATGAACACCTTTTGGACGAAAATGCTGCTCCATATGAACGAGTTATGATTTCTGGGTGACGATTCTTTATTTTATGACTTTCGAAATCTTCATCTCATGTTCTAACAGATATTGGTAATTAATTTGTAGATATCTGAACCATATGCCTTGGATAGAAATTACAAACAAACGTAGCTTTTTAAGGTCGACTGCACCAACGACCATACATTGCGTGATCAGATAGTCCCGGGTATCTGCATGGTGAAATCCACCATTAACCATTTTATTCTATACAAAATGGATGAAGAGGTAACATCATTATTAATCTGATAAGAAAAAAAGAAATATTCCACATATTCATTTCAGTTTCAAGATTGTTGTATCTTCTGACCCATCACATGTTTGGATTAATAAATTTAATTGTTGTTGATAAAGGAGTCATTTACTTATCGCCAAGCAACAACTATTGTCATGTCTATGAGCACACCAACAACTACTTTTGTTACAAATATAGACGACGGCGACCCATTTTTTGGTGACCTTAATAGAGGATTCAAAAAAGAATTTATGGACCATATACACTTTAGATGACCACAACGTCGTGGGATCAATCTCGAAATATTATGTTTTCTTATTATATTTTTTTTATTATCAGTTTGTCTATTAGTTGAAATTTATGGGTTCGTACTTGTGTGTTCAATGTTTAGTGCAACGTCCATATTATGCTTCATTGGCAAAAAAAATTATCTGTTTTTTTTTGGAACAAAATTATGTGTCTTTATGTACCTATCAAACTATTAACAACTTACTATGTGTCTTTATGTACCTATCAAACTATTAACAACTTATTCATGCTCTATTTGGCAACAAAAATTAATCATTCGTTGCCCAGAATTCAATTAGCTATAAAATAAATGTTAATTTGCATTTTCATCATCACTAATTATTACATTTACTCTACGGATGGTAATTGTATATATAGCTATAAAATATTTTTTAAAATTAAAACTCATTACTTAACATAAAATATTTTTTTAAATTAAAACTCATTATCTATAAATAAATATTTTTTATTTCTAAAGTTCCAACCAACATAAAATAAAACTCATTTTTTTAAATTCACACCATATAGTAAGTTATAACTAAGCATCAGCCTTTTTTCGTATCACTACTTAACATAATGCCATTATCGCATTACATTTTTATTTATGAATAACACAATTTACAGGGAAGATATTTTTTTGACCTATGTTTACACATAATTATAAACATCCAACATAAATACACATAATACTTTAAACACACACACACACACACACACACACATATGTTAGTAAAATACTTTAAAATTAAATTTAAAAAAGAAAATGTATACCCGTGCAGCGCACGGGTCATACATACTAGTTATAGTATTATCTTAGAGATGGTTTTTTGCGAGGATGAGCGGGTTGTTGATCCCATTGAGTGTATTTCTAGGAGATAGTTAGGTTTTTCTCGCCTCATGAAACCCAAATTGCTCTTTCTTTTTGTCGATTTCTTTTCTTTAACAGAGTCTTGTATTCGAGTTGAGTATCCCTTTTACTCACCTTATATTTATTTAAGTATGTTTGCCTTTAAAAAAAAACTTATAAAATTTTAGAGTCGAAATTAGTTTTACTCAAAAACACTCCAATATGTTGAAAACAATTTTATGTCTCCAGAATCATTTTAATTCTCCCGTGAATCGAAACATCTACTAAATCTCATGCATCCAATCTTATTCACCATGAAAATATTCATGTCTGTATTTTAGGAAATAATATTTTAACATATCACATTGAACTATAAGTGGACGTGTCCCAGGAAGGTAGCAGCTAACGGGCCTGAAGGAATTGTAAGAAGGAGGTCCCGGGTTCAAACCCTAGAAACTAACATTCTCCACCCCACTAACATTTGCTTATAAAAAAACTATAGGTGGATGTTTTTTATAAAAATAAATAAATAAATTAAATCATATGGCCCGATTGATTTAATATTTTTTTTGATACAATGTGGCATTCAAAAGAGTGCCTTGACTGCTCTCTTCAAAACATCCTTGATGATTTTATAGAAAGAGCTGATAGAGAAAACAAGTATATATAATAAAGTCCACCAGTATTTTTATCGAGTCTATTAAATTTGCAACTCTTAACATTGTTCTAACAGTGACACGGAAGATTCAAATTGTTGAGTTTGGTTAACCCAAACAAATTCAACAACCTTGGATTTAGCAACTGTCTTATAAAACAAACAGAAGACAGTTGCTCCAGCAGTTATGAAAACTAACTACTTCAACAAACTTTAACAAAAATCAGTTTTAAATCAGTTGGAGTTTGTTAAGTTTGTTATAACTAATTGTGTATCCTAAGCCCTAGGAGGTTTATTCAGTTAAGTAGCCGTTATCTCTTATAACAGCCTCTTAACTGACATGTCCTCTTGCTATGAGTGCCCAAGTGTATATAAATACATATGAAATAGTCCATAACTTGTACAGAAATTAATACATACAAAGAAATAAAGTTTTCTTTCAGTTTTACAAGTTCTCTATTCTTCTGGTTTTCATTTTGTGTTGTATTCTTCTCTTTGAGTTTCTGAAGCGTGTGAGTGACAATGAGGGAGATTGTACCTTGCACAAGCAGAAAAGAAAGGTTAGATTACGGTTTCAGTGACTGAAATACACAACAAATAAACGAAGGAAGTCTAGAGAAGAGTTTTACCTTGCAAAGAACACCTAAGTGAGGGTTTCTGGGCAAGTTCAGTTTTGTGTTCACTCCAAGAACCCAGAACAGCATTCATACATTCAACAATACATAGAGAAATTAGGGTTTGCGAAAGTACTAAGAGAATCAGAGAGTAAAGTGCATAGTTGTTGTAGATTTACCTGATTTGAAGTACTTTGGACCTTGATTGAGTCTCTGTGTACCTGAAATCACAAGAAAGAAAATTAGGGTTTCGTAGAGCTTGGGGCTTTAACGAATCTCAGCTAGAAAAAAGATAGATCAAGTGATTGTTTACCTTCGTTCAGTGTTTGATTCAAAGAATAAAACTCAGATCTAGGGTTTTGAACAATCTCAGCATCGCGAAGTGAGAAGACTTCGTATTGGCTTCAGACCAACGCAACTCAGTGTGAAACCATCAGGTTTTCATCATCATTGCTGCTTGATCATCATCAGCATCAAAACCAGTGAGCTGTGCTGCTTCAATCATCACACAGTGGTGATAAGAGCTACACTGTTCAAAGGGTTTCAGAGAGAGAGAGAGAGCAGAGAAGAGGAAGAACGAAGAATCAAGAAAGAAAACAGTGTTTCTTGGCTTTCTGAAGAGAAGAGAGAAAGAAACAATCATATATACTTCGGGTCAGGGACAACCCGCGTGCATACCCAACTCAACCGGGTCCGGCCGCGCAAGATCCACCAAATAGAATTGTTTGGCTGCAAATCACTGGGCTGGGCCAGTTTTAGAATTGGACTCTACAAACTGCACCACCCTCATTTCTGTTTGCCACCTGAAAAGAAAAAAAAACATTAAAAGGGTTAATAAATCTAAAATGGTATCATTGAGCTAGATTCAATCAGGGCCTGTTTTCTTTAAATTCTTTAAATTCTGTTGTTTTTCCTTAAAGTTTCTTTTGTTTTTACACACACACAGTGACTGTGTGTGTTGTGCTACTAACTGTGTGTTGAGACTTGTGATTTACAGGATAAAGAAAATGTCTAAAGATATGCAAACACATCCTAGCTTTGGGGCTCAGATTCCTATTCTCAATGGGAAGAACTGGAACAGATGGTGCCACCAGATGAAAGCAGTTTTTGGCTGCCAGGGTGTGCTGGGAATTGTCAGGACTGGTGTGACACCAGTGATAGGACCTGCTACTGCAGAGGAGACTGCAAAGCATGAAGAAGAAATCCAGAAAGATTGGAAAGCATTACATCTAATCCATATAGGATTAGATGACAGTAATTTTGATAGAATTAGGGGAATAGAGAGTGCCAAGGGAGCTTGGGACACTCTGGACGCCTACTATAATGGGGCAACTGAGGCAAAAAGGAAAAATTGCAAGGCCTTAGAGCCCAATATGAAGCTCTTAAGATGAAAAGTGATGAGGACATTGTCTCATATTGTGGCCGTGTGAAAAAGATTACTAATGCTATGAATCTAAATGGACACAGTCTTACAGATGAAAAAATCTGTAGAAAAATCCTAAGATCTCTAACTAAACGTTTTTATGTCTGTGTTAACAGTTTAGAAGACACCATAGCTATAGAAGAACTAAAGGTGGAACAGCTTCAAAGTAGATTGGAGGCTAAGGAAATTAGATTGAATTTGATGAATAATGACAGTGATGATGACACGGCTTTCTTCATTAAAGGGAAGTCCAAGAAGAAAGGAGGTAAGGGCAATTCTAACAAAAACAACCAGCAAGGTAAAGGTAAGGGGTCTAAACCTAAATCTGGGAATTTTGTGGGAAAGGCTGAGAACTCTAAGTCTAGTGACAACTCTAAGAAAAAGGACAAATCTAATGTACAATGCTATAGATGTGATAAATATGGCCATTATGCTAATGAATGTCCAACTAAACCTAAGTCTAAATCTAATGTGAATGAAGCTAACATAGCAAAACAAGATTCAGATTCAGATAATGAACATGTTGTGTTTTCTATGTTTTCTGAAGAAACAGAGTCAAGCAGTGACTCTGTCACTAATAAAGCTACTGAGATAGAGCCTAAGGAAGACTCTGTCATGACTAAACTTGATCTAACTCTTAGTGAGGACTGTGTTGTACTAGTAGTTACTACCAGTGATGGAAAGACCATCACTGAAACCTGGTATTTAGATTCTGGTTGTTCTAATCACATGACAGGTAATAAAGGGTGGTTAGTTAACTTTGATTCAAGTAAAAGGACTACTATAAGATGTGCTTCTAACCAATCAATAGTATCTGAAGGGGTAGGGGACATTCAATTCACTAAGGAAAATGGTCAAGTTTTTACTATAAAAGATGTGTTTTATGTGCCAGGAATCAGCTGCAATCTCATTAGCTTAGGACAACTTGTTGAAAAAGGTTTTTCAGTTTTAATGAAAGGTTTAAAATTAAAATTGTTTGATGCTAATGAGAAGCTGATTCTGACCACACCCCTTGCTTCCAACAGAACCTTCAAAACCAGCATAAGTGTAACTGAGACTGAGTGTCTCAGTGCCACTGCTGATGCTGAAGGTATACTGTGGCACAGGAGGTATGGGCACCTAAACACTAAAAGCCTAAGTGACCTAAGTACTAAAGGGTTAGTAACTGGTCTACCTAAGCTAAGTCTCAGTAAAGAAGCATGTACTAGTTGTTTAAGGGGTAAACAGCCTAGGAAAAGTTTTAAAACTGAGATGAGGTATAATTCTAAAGACCTACTGCATGTTGTTTATTCTGACCTATGTGGACCTTTTGAAACACCCTCTATGGGGGGCAATAAGTATTTCATGACTGTGGTGGATGAGTTTTCCAGGAAGATATGGTTATACTTACTGAAAACTAAAGGAGAAGCCTTTAGTGTGTTTAAAAAGTTCAAAACAATGGCTGAAACACAAAGTGACAGAAAGGTAAAAATACTGAGAACAGATGGTGGGGGTGAGTACACCTCAAAGGAATTTGAGGAGTACTGCACTGCTCATGGTGTTGTGCATGAGGTAACATCACCTTATACTCCTCAGCACAATGGTATGGCTGAGAGGAGGAATAGAACAATCCTGGACATGGCCAGGAGTATGATTAAGGCTAAGGGGCTACCTAATTGGTTGTGGGCAGAGGCAGTGACTACCTCTGTTTACATACTAAACAGGTGTCCTACAAAGGGCCTAAGTGGTAAAGTTCCTGAGTGTGTTTGGAGTGGTGATACTCCAAATGTTTCTCACCTAAGGGTATTTGGTTCAATTGTGTATAGCCATGTACCTGATGGCAAAAGGGCTAAGTTGGAGGACAAGGGCAAGCCTCTAATCTTGGTAGGGTACCATCCTACTGGGGCTTACAGGTTGCTTAATCCCTCTAACAACAAAATTGAAATTTCTAGAGATGTGGTAATTCTAGAAGACAGACAGTGGTGCTGGAATTCTGTTGAACAGAGTGGTTCAACAGAAAACTGTGTTGTAAATGATGAAATTCCTACAGAAACTACACCTATGGGTGATGTTTCTGAGGAAGATGAGCCTATGGACAATGAGACAGTTCCAAATTCTCCAGTAAGGGAGGATGACAGTTCTGAGAGTGATGCAAAACCTATTGTACCTAATGTGGAAGAAATTCCTAGGGGTCATAGGCAAAGGCAGCCTCCTAGAAACTTAGCAGACTATGAAATGTTTAATGATGATGAGGTGGATGAGACTGGTAACCTTATCCACCAGGCTATGCTAGTTGATGTAGAGCCAGTAGACTTTAGAGAGGCTTTAAAGGATCCTAATTGGAAAAGGGCAATGGTGGAAGAGTTAAATTCTATAAACAAGAATGAAACTTGGACACTGTGTGCCTTACCTAAGGATAAAAAGGCAATTTCTGTAAAATGGGTTTTTAAGCTTAAATTGGATCCAAATGGCAACATTGTCAAGCATAAGGCTAGACTTGTTGCCAGGGGGTTCCAACAAAAGGCTGGTATAGACTTTGAGGAGGTTTTCTCACCTGTGGCCAGGCATGAGACCATTAGGATGGTCACAGCCTTGGCTTGCAGTAAGGGATGGGACTTGCATCATTTGGCTGTCAAGTTTGCATTTCTGAATGGTCCTCTAGAAGAACTTGTGTTTATTTCTCAACCCCCTAGTTTTGAAGTAAAGGGCAAGGAGGACTTGGTGTGTAAACTCCACAAAGCCCTATATGGTTTAAAACAGGCCCCTAGGGCCTGGAATAAACGGATTGACACATTTTTTGTAAACAATGGTTTCAAAAAATGCACCACTGAGTTTGGTGTTTATGTCAAAGGTACCCTAAATTCAGATATGTTACTAATTTGTTTGTATGTTGATGACCTATTGGTAACAGGTAATAAAGCTGCAGAGATTGAGAAGTTCAAGTTAGCTATGGAGGCAGAATTTGAAATGACTAACTTGGGGCAGCTGACTTATTTTTTGGGCCTAGAAATCCTATGGAAACCTGAGGGAATTGTTCTACATCAGAAAAAATATGCTAAGGGGATTCTGACCAGATTCAAAATGGATGAATGCAACACTGCACTCAATCCAGCTGAAGGAATCCTAGCTAAAAAGGAGGGTGAAAAAGGAAACAAGGTGGATCCTACTCTATATAGACAGATTATTGGCTCTTTGAGATATCTGTGCCATACAAGGCCTGATATTCTCTATGTCACTGGTATGGTAAGCAGGTTCATGAATGAACCCCTTCAAATTCACCTAAATGCAGCTAAACGTATACTAAGGTATATACAAGGCACCACAAATTTTGGAGTGTTTTTTCCTAAGAAAGGTTCTAAAGGATTTGAGCTTATTGGATATTCTGATTCTGACTGGTGTGGTGACCAGCTAGACAGAAGAAGCACTTCTGGCTATCTTTTCAAGTTTCAAGGGGCCCCAATATGTTGGAGCTCCAAAAAGCAAAGCATTGTTGCTTTGTCTACATGTGAGGCTGAGTATGTGGCAGCATGTAGTGCTGCCACTCAATGTGCTTGGTTGGAAACCTTACTTGGTGAGCTTGGGGTTACACTAACTCAAGTTCCTAAGCTACTGGTGGACAACAAATCTGCCCTAAATTTGGCTAAAAATCCTATTGGCCATGGGCGCACAAAGCACATAGAGACCAGGTTTCACTACTTAAGGTCTCAAGTGTCTAATGGAAAGCTAAGCCTAGATTATTGCCCTACTAAGGAGCAATTGGCTGACATATTTACTAAGCCACTCAAAGGTGAGCAGTTTTCTAAACTTAAGAGAGATCTAGGAATAATTGCTTTTAAACTTTAAAGGCAATGTTTTTAAATGTTAGGCTCAGAGGCATGTTCTGAGTGTTTTGGTTCTAAGGCTATTTCACAGGGGCTTGTCCTGTTTAGGTTTCTCTCCTAGTTTAGGTCTTGTAGTGGTTTCTATGTTGTAACTCACCTATGTTTTATTTGTTTGGCTTAAGGGAGGATGTTGAGTTTGGTTAACCCAAACAAATTCAACAACCTTGGATTTAGCAACTGTCTTATAAAACAAACAGAAGACAGTTGCTCCAGCAGTTATGAATACTAACTACTTCAACAAACTTTAACAAAAATCAGTTTTAAATCAGTTGGAGTTTGTTAAGTTTGTTATAACTAATTGTGTATCCTAAGCCCTAGGAGGTTTATTCAGTTAAGTAGCCGTTATCTCTTATAACAGCCTCTTAACTGACATGTCCTCTTGCTATGAGTGCCTAAGTGTATATAAATACATATGAAATAGTCCATAACTTGTACAGAAATTAATACATACAAAGAAATAAAGTTTTCTTTCAGTTTTACAAGTTCTCTATTCTTCTGGTTTTCATTTTGTGTTGTATTCTTCTCTTTGAGTTTCTGAAGCGTGTGAGTGACAGTGAGGGAGATTGTACCTTGCACAAGCAGAAAAGAAAGGTTAGATTACGGTTTCAGTGACTGAAATACACAACAAATAAACGAAGGAAGTCTAGAGAAGAGTTTTACCTTGCAAAGAACACCTAAGTGAGGGTTTCTGGGCAAGTTCAGTTTTGTGTTCACTCCAAGAACCCAGAACAGCATTCATACATTCAACAATACATAGAGAAATTAGGGTTTGCGAAAGTACTAAGAGAATCAGAGAGTAAAGTGCATAGTTGTTGTAGATTTACCTGATTTGAAGTACTTTGGACCTTGATTGAGTCTCTGTGTACCTGAAATCACAAGAAAGAAAATTAGGGTTTCGTAGAGCTTGGGGCTTTAACGAATCTCAGCTAGAAAAAAGATAGATCAAGTGATTGTTTACCTTCGTTCAGTGTTTGATTCAAAGAATCAAACTCAGATCTAGGGTTTTGAACAATCTCAGCATCGCGAAGTGAGAAGACTTCGTATTGGCTTCAGACCAACGCAACTCAGTGTGAAACCATCAGGTTTTCATCATCATTGCTGCTTGATCATCATCAGCATCAAAACCAGTGAGCTGTGCTGCTTCAATCATCACACAGTGGTGATAAGAGCTACACTGTTCAAAGGGTTTCAGAGAGAGAGAGAGCAGAGAAGAGGAAGAACGAAGAATCAAGAAAGAAAACAGTGTTTCTTGGCTTTCTGAAGAGAAGAGAGAAAGAAACAAACATATATACTTCGGGTCAGGGACAACCCGCGTGCATACCCAACTCAACCGGGTCCGGGCGCGCAAGATCCACCAAACAGAATTGTTTGGCTGCAAATCACTGGGCTGGGCCAGTTTTAGAATTGGACTCTACAAACTACACCACCCTCATTTCTGTTTGCCACCTGAAAAGAAAAAAAAACATTAAAAGGGTTAATAAATCTAAAACAAATAAACGTCTAAGATTTATAATTATCTATTAATAATACTTATAGGAGTCATTAATAGTGACACAATAGGAGACTATATATTTACAGTTACCTTTAATCATGCAGCTAATACCGCAATGCTATGCTATAATAATCTAACCTAAGATACAACAATGCATGTTTTGACCACAAACATTACCCAAAACACAAAACACCAATCCATTGTTGGTGATCTACATAACATTAAGAGCAATGTACCTCGTATAATTAGACCAGGTGTTTTGAGTAACGTATAGGCTGGCCAAAAAAAGTGGGTGACCCATGTGAAAAATAGAATATGCACGTGACTGGTCTATCTTTGAAACAGAAATCTTGGAGTAAATTTGAGCTTAAAAAACGGAACTGTATTTGAGGCATAAGATGGTGACAATTCATATGACCTTATTATGTGTCGTAATAATAGCACCATGTGCTTGCCACCTCACTTTTTACCGTTTCAAATTTAAGAAATTATTCTAGATTCTTTAACCTTTGATAACTACCAAGTCGTCATTTTAGGCTATTTACCCTCAACAATGAGTATTATTAGGACAAGTTTGATGAACGGTTAATTTTTAAAAATAATAATTAATTACATTAAAAATCCCCTACGATGTTTCTGATCAATAAGCTAGTCCTTTTTCACCCTCAACAACCACCAGTAAAATAACACTATAGCTGTCTCAAGACCTTAAATTATTTTAGGGAAAGCTAAAAAGGAAAAATGATTTGTACAAGAAATAAGATTCTAGTGTAAAACAATTATTATTCTATACAAATCAGAACAATTCTTCTTTTAAATTATTACTTTTTTTTTAGATTAAAACTGTGGAGAGAAAATTTTACGGCTCTAACAAGATACTTGTTGCATAGCTTTAATTTTGTGAAGTGTCATTGTACACACTTCTACTATGCCAAACCCTTTTGGTTAAAATAAAGTATATATTAAATTATTTAATTTTACATTACAAGCTTATTTGCATTTTTTTGACAAAAACCTTATTTACATTTTACTGATACAATTTTCTCACCATGTAACAATCATGAAGATAAAAAACACAAAAAAGCTACAATGGAAAAACTGCACATTAGAACTCAAAATATAGGCAATAAGAATTGAAAAATTTCTACAGCAGCTACTGATGCTAAAACAATTAAACAATGGCAATGAACCAGGGCTGCAATATGTTAAGAAAAGCACAACCCAGTTACAATGTGATTAATTAATCAATTAAAATACAAATCAGGCCACTAATATTATCAAGTAACAAAATCAACTAATTTGAAGGTTGTGGCTTTCCAATGACAATGTTGCAACAACAGATCCAAGCTCATATATCTATGCACCATTCTTTGCAGAGTCAGCATGGTGCGCATGACCATCTTCTAGTATCTTGCCATTTACTTGAGTTCTCTGCCTCTGAAACAAAGTGCCAATAACCCATGTTATGTCCATATCATAAAACAATGACATGACATCACATAAAGGAAATGAGAGAAAGTAAAGGAAAAGACAACCAAGTCTAAGGTTGATAAAGATTCTCTCATGTGGGATACTGGTTGTGTGCAGTCGGAACTGCATGCAGTCGTAAGAACATTCAACAAGTTCAGTACCGTTTGATCTTGATTAGACCATCCAGATTTCAAAGTTGAAATTTTTTATTAAGCAAAAATCAAAAACTACTTTTAAAATCTGGACTGTCTATGATCTCAATCGGACAGCTTCGGACTTACCAACTCCATGACTGCACATATTTCCAACTGCATTTAATCCAAATCCTCTCTTGTGACTAGTGTTCGGAATCTTCCAATAGGAGAAAGAAAGATACGATGAATAAAATTTTATTCATTGTATCTTTTCCTACTCGAAAATTCCAGTCACCAGAGATAAGTTGCACCCGTCTACGATAACCTGCTAGAAAGGGTACGTTAGTGATCCCCTGTTACTTGTTAGGGGAACACCGAGTACCCTTATTAAAGACGAACACCCTAGAATCAGCCGTAGATTCAGTATATCATACCCAATCAGCAGGGTCAACAGAATTGCCATTCAACAACTTGTGGTTCTCTTCTTTGGTTCTGCCATCTTTGTCTTTGGTGCTCATTGGTAGCAGCAGTGTTGCAGCTGTTCTGTCTGGCAATTCTGTAGAATAACTAAGTTAGCATAACAGCAAATAGTAAAAGACACAAAACTGAACCATAGTATAATTATTATGTCCTAATGTACATACCAGGTAATTTCTTCTCAACAAAAAATACCACCAAATTAACAGTATACCTGCGAAGGATCAAAACATAAAGTTAAAAAATAATAATAATAATAATAATAAACAACATGGACCACAATTTTATCGTTACAAATCAAAAAATGTTTCTTACCAGGCAACAACTACATCAACTGTATAATGTTTGCGAGATGCTACTATCAGAAAACTCTGAATCACAGCAAGAAGCCATCCTAGCTGCTTTATGCACCTGTGCGGTTCATAAATAATCACGGTTAAGTCATAATTGAAATGTAAACATGGGACAACGATGAGCCAAACTGATATAAAGGAAACTTGTGAGGCAATTTACCTTCGTGCGCCATATCTCTGATATGTGTTAACGAATACTAGAGTGAAGATCATGTGTGATGAAAATATCAAATCACCACATCCATATATCACGCCTCGAGGAACTGCACGTAGAAAAAACAAATGAGCACCAAAACAACCACAAAGGCACCGAAGTTAAACAACTACAAAACAATAGTATACTAACAATTAATCAAGAGGACTTCAGCAACGCTTTTCGGTCGAGGCAGTGTTGCAAGTGGAGATCCCTGCATAACACAAGTTAAGAAGTTATTTGAGAGATAAGGAATCTTGCAAGCTGAGAAAGAAAATGTATATTTAGACTGCAAGTGACGAGCAAGAAGGAATTCACAAATGATTATACCTCACGGCAATGGTAATTTGGACCAGGCAGCTGCGTAGAATAAAATGTCACTATCCGAAGAGCCTGAGAAGCCTGCGGTTAACAACAAAAGAGCCAAACTTATCAGAAAAGACTCACATAGATTAGTAACAAACTGCAATTCGATTTCTAACACTAAGCAGAAGCAGTCACAAGTTCAATTAGTGTTATAAATGAATTAGACAATAATAAAAGACTCACCACTAAGAAAGATAGAACCCTGCACCATATTAGTACTGTGTAGATCTTTTTGCTCTTGAATAAGAAAGGATGGAAGGTCCACTGCAAAAACACAAATTCAAACATACAATCAAAACTTCATCAAAATCATGACACTAAATGGAGATTAGAACTTCATATAGAAGCAAGCTCTGTAGCACCGACACTTCCAGTTGAACACATATCTAACACTGACACTTCAATATTACTTGAATTTATCGGGTTAAAGCCGGTTTCTGCATGTCCGTGTCGTGTCCGTGTCTGTGCTTCATAGGAAGTAAGTAAATGAAAGTTGAGGCAGGGAGAGAATTCTTACAAGGACAAAGGATAAAAAGATAACGGTAAACAAAGTTTCACTAATGTAAGCTTTTTCTTGACCAAGCTCCTGTAACAGACACCGACATTAAAAAAATCAAAATACAATCCTATGGAAGAAAGTTTTTGTTTTCAAGTGAGAGAATGGAAAAACAGTTACCAACCGGAAGAAGGTAGAATCCAAGATCCTGTAGTGTAGGGCCAGGTCTATGTAAATAATGAACTCCTCTAGCAGCCAAACCATGAATATACTGCAAAGAAACAGTTCAATTTTGATTGAGATATCAATGATGCAAGAAAAACAATAGTATGTCAAATTTAAACAGTAACATAACATAATGTACTATACAGTATACAAATACCCCTCATGGGTAATAACGTAAAGACAAAGATGTAAAATTTTACATTCTAAATTCTTTTCCTTTTCTGAAACACAAAAAAATAATTAAAGGTTTCCCCTTTGATCATTGTGGAAAACAGAGAGACATAGTAAATTTGTAGTTAAGATGTAATAAATAAGGGGTGTCCGTTACTCATATGATGTATCAGCAATCATCAATTCATTTGTGAAGCAATAATTGATCAATTTTGAGCATGCATTGAATGCCAAATCCACAAAATGTAACGCATAGTGAATAACACCAAAATATTAAACATTGGTCCTAATAAAGGAAAAAAAAACTTTTTGTAACGTTCAAGTAAAGTTCCCACAACCAAATGTGAAAACTACTTTAACCTCTCTATACAGAAAAGGAAAATAAAAGAACCTTAGCATTCTTTCATAAAAGGGTAGCCAAAAAATTATCAAAAAAAAAGGATGGAAAAAAACCTGAAAAACTAGACCAGCGAGAAGGTACTTCCAATTCTCAGCAAGGAGGTTGATTTCCGTGGTTGTTTCTGCGCAAATTCTCTTCCATAGCTGCAAATAACATACACATATTAAAATTAAAATTAACAAAAAAGAAAAGAAATAACATGAAAAGGGTAGAAAAATGAAGAAATTAAAAACGAACCTTGGAAGCCTCGCGACCAATGTAAAGCGACATGTTTTTTAATGTTATTGATGTTGTGGAGGATGATGATGTTGTAACAGAGTAACGACCACTACCCATAATATTACTTCAAAAGGTCAACATCATTGCTTGTAATAATCGCATCAATCAAAACCCAGATAAGAATTGATTCTTTTTTTTCACTTTCCAACTATGAAAAACTGAATCTTTTCTCGAAAATACTCGCACCCACAAAGAAGAATCGAAGAGAATAAGACAATACAACAAGGAATTCAAAAAAAATCTGATTTTGAAATTGAAGAGGATCTGAGGAGAAAAAGTGAAACCCAGAAAGATTGAGATCGAGAGAACCAAGAAGATGATGATTATGATGATGATCAGAAAATGCCCAGTTATTCAAATACGAAAAAAAGGGTTCTTTCTCTCAAATTGCAATGGTGAAAAAAGGTTTTCTCTCTCTTCTTTCTCTCTGGGTGGTTTCTCTCTCCCTCTCTGATTCTCTCTTCCTTTCTCGCTTGGGTCTGACTGCAATGCACGCGAGTTGAACACGGAGGAGACAGTTGAGAAGAGGAGGAGAATACAACTCACTATATATACATACAACCCAACTTGCCTTTTCTATATTCACATTTTTTAAATAAAAATAATAATTTAAAAGATATGATTTTTTATTATTTTTATTATGAAAAAAGTCTTTACTCCACTTCCATGTCTGGGGTAAAATAGTCCCCACATGCAATGTTTTAAAAACCGGACCGCATCGACCGGTTCAACCGGTTGAACCGGGAACCGGACCCCCGGCCGGTTGGTTCAACCCCATTTGAACCGATGTCTTATTGAACCGCCCAGAACCGGATCGAACCGGAAACCGAACCGGATTGAACCGCCCGAAATACATTTTTTTATTTTTAAATTTACTTTTTTCTCCAAAATTTAATATTTTTTATTTTTTATTTAATAAATTACTCATCCATGGTTGAACCGGTTGAACCAATTGAACCATGAACCGGGAACCGGAGGCCTCGCCGGTTCGATCTCCGGTCCGGTTTTAAAAACATTGCCCACATGGGTGTTTAGGGTAAAATAATCCGGTGTTTTAAAAATAAACATTATTATTTGTTAGGAGAGATTTTTGAAAGTAAAAGAAAAATACATAAAAATAAGGCATTTGACCCTTCAACAACTAATAATACATAGGATACTGGGTAGTTATCATTCATGCGCCATATACCAAAGTTGGGTTGAAAAAGAAGCTGAGTCCTATTCTAATGGCAAGATTAAATTTGAGTACTAACAAATCTATAGAGTTTTTTTTTATCAGTTAACAAATGTATAGAGTCAATTAAATTTTTGACAAAATATAGAGTCAATTAATGACCGGCACTTTTTATTTTATTTTGATTTTTCAATGATGATTTTGAATTTGAATAGGATGGAAAAGGAAAAAGAAGGGAAGGCAAGGAGGGGGTGAGAAAGGTACAAAATACTAAAATAGATACACATACTTTCTTTTCCTTTGAACGCCACCAACACACGTTCTCTCACTTTCACACTTTCTCTCTCATGTTGTGGGGCGCTCTCTTACTAGGAAACTGCTGACACACGATGAAACGAACAAAAACTATAAATTCTTCTTTCATCTCAACTTTTATTTTTCGGTATTAATTCCTTCATTCATCTCTGATTTGGTAAATTACTTATTAGCAAAAAAATATACAACATTGTGTGTCAAAAAATAAAGAGCATTTTTCATAAAAACAAACAAAAATTAAGATTTTTTACTTTTTTTTCGGAAATAGGAACAATGTTTGTTTAGGGCTAGTAGCTACAAAGAGTTAGAAGCCGTCAAAAAAAGCTACAATGAAGGTGGTGGTTGCAGATCTTCTCGTATACTCTGGCTTCGGCCTGCAAATTTATAACGGTTGCGCACTGATTTTCAATGTACGCATAAAAATGTTATGAGGGTTTTTCCGGCCTTTTTTTTGACACAAAGTTTTTTCTACCTTAAACTTAAGTTAAAAAGTGGATCAAATCAAAGTCATAGATTTTGTTTTTGACAAAAGGTTTATTATATTTTTTGGTTCTACAATTCTTCTAATTTAGTAGTTTTAGTTTTTTTATTTTATTTTTTTTTACTTTTATTGATTTTGATTGTTCAATTTTTTCACTATGGTCATTTTGGTCTCCATATTATTTAATTACATTTTTTTCTCGATAAACAATGATTCATAAAGTGTAGACCAATAATGTAGGCCAAAATTGTTAAATTGAAAAAATTGGAGAACAAAAATTACAGAAAGTGAAATGGAGAAACCAAAATCACTTAATTGAAAAAGTTGACGTGTTTGGTCTAGAACAGAAGTTGTGGAGAAAAAATATGTTAGAGTAAGTGAGACAAAAGAGAAATAGATGGGAAATAGCATAATAGATTTGGGTATTATTTGGAGTTAAAAAAACGAAGAGAAATAGAGAAAAGAGTGTTGCTTATTTATGAAATGACAAAATTGTCGATGACTAAAAAAATAATATACAGTTATTTTAGATAACTAATTTTAATAGTCAATTAATTCCTATTAGTTAAATTCATTTTAATATTATTTTATTTTTATTATTATTTCTATAATTTCAATTAATTAATTGATATTTTTTTGTTATAAAAAATTTAGGTGAATTGAGCTCTGGGGGCTCACCATGGTCAGGGCAGGCCTCGCAGCTCTTTGAGCGGTTAGAGAGGTACTTACAGATCACCCACCAAAGAGGCCTCACGTCAGCGGCGGGAGTTGAACCCTCACCTTTGTAGGGAATGAGCAAACTCTTTACCAATTGATATTGATATAACTAAATTATTATTTTTTGATTTAATAAATTATTTCTATTTTACTTTTTACAGTAAATTGGTATATAAAATGAATGAATTTTTGAAATTAAACTAGACTCACATGATATAAAATTTGAGTTATCTTTCTTTTTTTATTAAGTTACTTAATTTTGAAAAGTTATGATTTTGCCTATAACACCTCAAAGTAATTATTTTAATTAGTTTGATAATTAAATGTTATTAAATAATTTAATTATTTTTGGATTGATTATTGATTTAATTTCATGAGTGATTGCCTAAATAAAAGTGTTATAAGGGAATAATTGAGTTATTAGGGGAGTCATTAGAATTCTTATTAGTAAAAGGGCAATAAGGGCATTTCACAATAAAACACAACACACCCTAAGTTCCAAACCATCAGCTGAATCCCACACCCATTATTTCCTCATTTCCTCATTTTTCAAAAAGAACAAAAAGCCTCAAAGTGAGGAAGAGAGAAAGAGAGAGAGAGTCGAGCTAGGGAAAAAGACATGAGAGAAACACAAACCCTCATCTCAACTTGAAAAACACCATCTGAAAAATCACTCCCCCTCCTTCTACTCTTGTTTATTTCATCATGTTTGAAAGGATGAGAGCTTAAGAACTCAGCTAGTTCGTCTCCTTCCACTCCCTTCTTTCCCATTTTTGAAATACCCTTTTGAACTTGGAGTGGATTGAGTTTGAATTTTCTGAGTTGCATATCATCTTAGGAGGTTTCCAAGGGTGATTCAGAAGCTACATTTCAATTTTAAATAGCCAAGAAGTGGATTTGGAGGCTGGGGTTCGAAATTGGGCATTGGGGAGCTTGGAGTGTTCCTAGGACTTCCATTTTCTTGCTTTTAGTCGAATTCAACGCTTGCACGTGAGTTCCTAATTCGTTTTTGTGTTTTGATTGAAATGCATGTTGATTTTGTGAGTGTATTCTGAGTTTATAAAACTTGCATGTACTTGGATTTTGGATTCGAACCTTTGAAATTCTGGTTTGATGAACTAGGGGCTGTTTTTGTGAAATTGCATGCTCATGTTGTTGTTATGTGAATCCAAGTTACCATCGATGATTGAAATGTGCTTATGGCTGTAATTGAGTCTGTTTTTGACATATTAGGAGTTAAGGTATAGATTGGGTTAAGTATTAGAACAAATAGAATGGGAATTTTTCGAGGAAAAACTGAATTTTGAAAACTGCATAGGGGGCACGAACCGTGCGCCCAGGGGCCCGGACCGTGCGTGAGTTTCTGCCACACGATTTCAAACTATGTCAAAACCATTCCGATTTGATGTCAATGCTTACTTAATCCTATTCTTACCCTAATATAAGTTAATCTCAATTGGAATTGACTGATTTGGCCTGCATTTAGTGTCATACGAATGTTTAAAATGATTACAGTTTATGTGTATCGATATATATATATATATATATATATATATATATATATATAGAGAGAGAGAGAGAGAGAGAGAGAGAGAGAGAGAGAGAGAGAGAGAGAGAGAGAGAGAGAGACCGAGTGAGAATGATTAAAGAAGTTAATCTAAATGCATAATATACGAGGGGGATGACGATCCCAAGAGGTTAAAAGGACACTTGGTGGCGGGAAGTCATGAGCCCATAAGCCAAGGCCTAGAATTACTCAGTATAGCTATCACGAGTTGGGTTCTCCGTTGAGATTAAGTAAGTTAATCTCTCGGGTTGTGCTAAGAGGTAAAAAGAGGAAAAAGATGTAAAAAGAGGACAAGAGGAAAAAGAGGATAAGAGGTTAAGGGGAAACGGTAGAATTAAGAAAACACGGAGAGGAAATGTGAGGGGTCGCAAAGGAACTCATTGAGATTTGTAATCTCACTGTTTTAATTGTGGTGTTTTCAGATGGACTGGGCAAAGCAAAGCAAACCGAGGAGAAGTAGCTGCGGATGTAGTTGCTTAGATTATCGAGGGATCCTTTCGGATCAATTATATTATGTTTTCTTAGCTTTTTCCTAAATGTATTATAGTATTATTCCAAGACTGAAATCTTTGACAACATAGTCAAAGTTATTATGATGTAATGTAAACCCTACTTTTGAATTTGGACATCCATGGTTTATCGACTGTAATATCATATTATCCGTTATGTAGCTTGTTTCGGATTTTGGAAATTTTATCGCAAGGAACTTTTGAGGAGGTTTATTCCCTCTAAGTTTTTATTAGTCCAAATTTTTAAGCAGGTTTACATCTCTGATTGTATAATATGTTAGCGCTCTTTTATTTCTTCTATGGTTGAAATTTAATGTGTTACATTTCCACTCATAAAACCACACCTCATTAGAGGACTAAAAGATTTTTTCCAAGAATCAAGCAACAAAACTACAACATTCTCAAATTTCACAATTATGATTTGCGTTCGTTTTTTCAATGACAAAATTGAACGTGAGCATACCCTGGAGATGCCTGGCATCCCCATCAGCATCTCTTAATGATTCACTTCCCTCTCAATGATGTGTCACATCAAGCACTTTATTCGTTAAGTCCTCAAAGAAATACTTTTGCCCAGGCACCAATGCCTGTAATATTCCAACGAGCCAGCTGCCCCAACCCTGCATAAAGGGAGATGAAATGTCAATCAAGATTCCAGAAAAGGAATATCTAGCAGGTCTAGAGAGTTGTAAAAATCATCTTCATGGGAAAAAATTTCACTCAAATGGAGATAGCCCTCTTAAAGTTCAAGTCCAATTGGCTAGCAACCCGCACACCCACCAAAGGTCCAAACAAGTTGATATCGATGTACATTTCATTAGGGAATACGTGCAATCGGGATTCCTAAAACTGGTGCAAGTTGCCTCAGCTAAACAACTTACAGATCCTCTAACAAAAGCTCTCCCTCGTGTACAGCAAGTTGAGAGTTCTTGCATATACCTCCCAACTTGAGGAGGGCCATTAGAGTTACCACTCTAATTAATTCTGTTAATTAAGTTAATATAGTGTGTTTTATCAGTTAATTATATAGTTAGCTTTGTTAGAGTTGGTTACAAGCTGACAATGGTTAGCTGTGCTTGAACCACTGTGTATATAAGTAGCACAATAGCACTATAATTGTAATTAGTCTCATTTCTCATTTCAGTGAAACAGAGCACAATTGTTCAATTTCTTCTTTGAGTTGTGCATTCTCAATAGCGAGCACAAAGTGAAGAGAGCATACGAAGAAAGCACAAATGGAAAGAGTACAACGCAAAACGAAATATAGGGTTTATCAAATTAAAATTCGGGAAATAACATATAACGTCGGTTATTAAGAAATATATGTGTTATATGAGAACCCGGTGATATTAAAGATACATTAATAAACCATTTAACACAGATTCGTCACATATGAAGCGTTGTAATGTTAAGAAAATTTTGAAACCTTTTAATACTAGTTTTACATATTTTTTGGTTCGGACCATCGTTGGCTACCCACAAAGTGTCCCAACACTTTTAACGAAAGACTAATCTCCGCTCGTGTTTAAGATCAAATTTCGCACTGGCCAACACCGAGTTTATCCACTGCGGGAATCAAACCTGGGAACACCGGGTTGATCCCCGTGTCCTAAAGTAGATTAAGCTACTAGGCCAACGAGGTTCGTTACGCTAGTTTTACATATGAAAGGTGTTAAAAATTACACACCAAAATTAGAGTAGTACCACATGTTCTAGCTTTGGTCATAACAAAAATTAGAAGCATTGGTCATAGCCTCCTTTATAGAGAGAGTTGACGACGTCAAAGGTCGTTGGTCAAGCCGCCACACTTGGCTCTTTGATTATTTTGAAATTTGAATTGTGCTAATCTTCATGTGGGGCAATGCAATATGTACCTTTTATTGATTGGTCGTTTAGATCCTTCAAAGTTCAAACCAGAAAGCCAACCTATCATTAACAATAGATTTTTTTTTGGTAAAGAATATAAGATGCAAATTAGTAATATAAGATTCGAATTAGTTAAATTTATTCTTTATTCTTTTTTTAACAAAATTTACATACAGTTATTCAAAGACAATATACATTAATGTATTGAGTAAAATACATGAAAATATTAAGTTGATAAAGAATTTTCTTTTCTTCTCACGTAAGACCAAAGAACAATAAAACAAGACCAACAAATGTTCTTTAATTTCCTCACATGTTTGTACGTACCTGTAGTAGAAGTGGCTTAGTTCCTGTTATTTATCCAAATAAAGTGGTAAACCACTTGGGTGTGGGGGTGATAATGATAGATATGAAGGTTGGATATAATTCCAAAAAGAAACGCGACCACAAACGTTACGTGGAAGATATATAGAGTTCCCGTTTTCTTAACTCCTTGAAATAAATTGCTTTTGCACCAGCTTATTAAGGAATGTGTAGGATTTTTTTTTCAATGACAAGTACTAGTGGATTAATGATACTTCTTGTTAGTGGGGAGAGAGAAAGATCAAATTCCACCAGCTCCACCCCCCCTACAAGGAGTGTGTAGTACTCACATCTATGCCGGTAATATTAACTTTAGTAAAATTGGTGGTATGTCATGGAATGGAGTCGAATGAAATGAAGGAAGGTGGTATGTTAGGTATGGTAAATAACCTATTTACATTACATAGTAATTGCAAAAAAAGGCAAAAAAAAAACAGTTATTATGGAGAAGAAGGAAGTTGTTATTTTTTTCGATATCAAGGAAGCTACTTAATTTGGAAGAGGGAAAAAAGGTTGTTGGAGAATAATGAAGAGGGAGGGGGCGAAGAGAAAGACCAGAGAGGGACATTGAGCATTAGGGGGAGAGGGGAAACAGGTGTGAGGATGTTTGAAAAAATATTGTTCATGGTAAGGCTATGTTTGGTTGAAAAGTGGAATGAGAATTTTGTTGTTGTTGTCATAAAGTACTCAACTAATGGACTAAAAACACCTTCATAAAGCTTCGCTACGATCATTTTAAGATATCAAAACATAGCCTAAATGGAAGAGGAAAGAGATGTGAGAGCAGGGGTACTTTAGTCATATTAAGTCTATGTTTGGGGTGTGGTTAATGAACCGTGGGGTCTCTTTAACAATTGCAATTTTGAGTTGTCTCGTTCACAATGACCAACTCAAGCCTAAATTAATTCTCTTTAATTTTTTATGATATGAAGTGGATTCTCTTTATTTAACGTTTCAATTCATAACCTTAATTATTTTCACACGGATTTTCCGACAAAGACGGTGAATACAACGCACCAATAACAAAGTAATAAAAAATTAACATTTATTCATTTCTATGAAGGTCCACTTGGGCCGAGTCTTTTCTCTGCTTGATCACCATTGCGCAGGTCCGGTGTCAAATCGGCAAGTCTCTGCAAGCCTTCTCAACCGACTGAAGACGAAGCAGATGAACCTTAAGCTCCTGCCTGGAAAATTCGGAAGCGTCACAAATGATAGCTCGAGGATTGCCTGCTAATATGGCCAGAGGGCATCACATACGACGACCCTTCGCAATACCTTTGGCAAAGCTCTCCTCGAACAGCTGATGAACCACCTCTAGCAAGTGGCAACCTGAACATGTAGGGATGCCACATTTTGAGTCTTCTACGCAGCCCCAACACCTCGAACAGAGGCGTCGCCAGGAAATATCCACAACTCACGAAGATCAACAACCCCCATCTTGAATCTCCTGACAACCCTAACGCGCCAAAGCTTGATGGGGTTGTGCAGAAGACTCAAGAAGAGAGGAGCGATCTCAACACCACAAAGAATCGCAACAATAGGAAAAGCCATGGATAGCAAAAATGAAGACCCTAACCCCTTCTTATATAGCAAGGGAAGACAAAACTCCCACAGCAGGCATTTCTGGGGGCGCAAAAACAAACGCCAGTCAAAGTGCGAAATGAACCAGTCAAACATGAAACTCCCAAGGAAAAGTCAAAGACAAAACGGTCAAGTCAAAAGCCCTACAATTGCGCCCCCAAATCTGTAACAGCTAGGATATGCATTTATTACTCATTATTGCCCTTGTACTATATAAAGACGCTCTTGAGGCTAATGAAGGGAACACGATTTTACTCTCTACTCTCTATACTCATTCTACTATCATCTTACTCTTGTTCTAGCTAGATCCTCCCAAGGGAAATAGTTAGGAACATATATTGATATGGTGAAATTACTAAGGGTAAATTAATATTTCACTTTCAGTTATTCTGCAGTCTGAATCTGTATTTTATATCTAGAGGCGATAAATATGGTATCTCTTGTAGATTCATTGATTTTTTGATAATTAAAATAGATTCATTGATGACACATAGCAGAGGTAAAATGCGATGACTAGGATAAAAGGTGGGGAAAGCCAAAGTACACCAATACACCTAACTAACTCCATAGACTTGATACAAAAAGCCAATAAAGACAAACCTCTAAACAAGTGGACACCAGATATATAAACACAAACAAATCACACCACCCAACTCCTGATAACCTGAACCCCAAAGCCCAAACACCGCATTACAATAGCAACACCGAAGCAACAACCACAAAGAAAAAGACCACACCTAGATATCTAGCACAAATGGAACTTACAACCACCTTGAAACAAAAGCACCTCAAGCGCCACCTACGGAGAATCAGATTGTAAAGAAAGCACCCATTGGCCATAAAGACCACCAAGTAACGACCCCACCAAAACCAAGCAAGTCTATGCTTCAACCTCACAACATCACAAGTAAAACTTCTAAACTGGATTGGACACAGCAAATAGCGAATCAACACAACATTATGATGGCATATCGCCGTCGAACCACCACGAATATTGTCGAACCACCGCGAGCACGTACAAAACCACCATGAGTGCCGTCGAACACTCGCAAGCACCGCTTCGCTCCCTCCTTTTTCGAGCTCGCTCGCATCCCTAAAACCCAGAATCTAAGGTCTGGTTCCCAAAGCAGGTCGCACGAAACGTAAGCACTTGAAGAGTGCTTATAAGTGGGAAGTTCACACCTTTGAGTTGGGGCCCAAGGGGTACCCAGTTTTGTGAACGGGCAAGCACGCACTCTAACTGACCACCACACACGCGCGCGCGCCGCCGCCGCCGTCCGTCCCACCGGCCGGGCCGGGCTCGGGCTTGGGCTTGGGCTGTGAGGTGTAAAGTATTTTTTGCGAAATTAATTAAACTTATATTTTATTTTTTGGAACGTGCTTGTCCAGATTCATTGAACCGACTAGATTCGACGAACCGTTGCGAACTTGCGCTCCAAGTTAGACGTGCGCACGAACCTTCGTAACTTGCGCGCCAAGGATCCATGATTCGTAACTTGCGCACGAAGTCCCATGACTTGCGCACGAAGCCGGTTATTGAAGCCTATAAAAGAGGCCTTCCCCCAATTCATTTTAAACACCGAAAACTCGATGCAGTTCCGAGTTCTCTTCTCTTCTCCCTCATAAATATTCGTTTCTTCTTCTTCTTCTCTAAGAGTGGCCTACGAGCCATATTCTTGAGTGGTTATAAACCATATTGAGAGGTGTATATCTCGAGCGATTACTGACTGTGCAGTCATGATCGTAACTGGGCTGTTTTATCCTGGGGGCGTCGTGGTTGATAGTCTGCTTGCACCATCGAGCAGTGCCACGAAACGTCTTAAAGAGAGCGACCTAGTCCGCGACTCATCCCAGTAATTTCTTCGGTATAATTTCGAAAACGCTGAAACAACAATTTTAAGACGTTTCTTTTCAACCATGACTACCGAAGAGATTACTGGTCCCACTGTTTCCGACTTCAACAAACCATTTCGGTTTGAGGGATTCCACTTCAAGCGTTGGCAACAAAAGATGCAGTTTTTCTTAACTATGAAAAAAAGTTGCTAATGTCTTGACCGATGAGATTCCAGTAGTCGACGAAACAGCCGAACAGGCAGATCAGACTAAAACAGCCAAAGAGATATTGCTTTGGAACGACAATGACTACCTCTGTAAGAACTTCATTCTTAATGGACTGAGTGATGATCTTTATGATTATTACAGCTCTTGCAAGTCCGCTAAAGAGGTATGGAATGCTCTGAAAAAGAAGTATGACACTGAGGAAGCAGGCACTAAAAAATATGCTGTGAGCCGCTACCTCAACTTCAAGATGACAGATGATAAATCTGTAGAGACTCAGTCACATGAGATACAGAAAATAGCTCATGAAATAGTCTCTGAAGGCATGGCCTTAGATGAACAATTTCAAGTAGCTGTTATTATTGACAAACTTCCTCCTGCCTGGAAGGATTTCAAAAATTCTCTCAGGCACAAGACCAAAGAGTTCTCTTTGGAAAGTTTGATTACCCGACTCCGGATTGAGGAGGAATCTCGGAAACAAGATCAGAATGATGAAATCTTGTTTGTTTCGAACAAGAAACCAGGAGCGGTTCTGAAGCCAACTGGCAAACATTTCAAGAATCAGAACCGTAATCAGATTCAAAAGAACCGCAACCACAAGAATGGGAACACTCCAAAGTCCCCAAATGCCAAACCTCAGCCACCACCACAACCAAAGAATGAAGCTGCTCTTCCATTCCTTTGTTACAAGTGTGGAAGACCAGGTCATATGGCACGCAAGTGTAGGAACGGGCCCAATCCTGCTCCGCAGGCTAACCTGACTGAAGAGCAGCACTTTACTGCTATGATTACTGAAATCAACATGGTTGGTGGATCTGATGACTGGTGGAATGATACTGGCTCTTCTCGCCATGTATGCAACAACCGTGCTATGTTTAAAACATACAAGGCGGTTGATGATAAGAAAGTGCTGTTGGGCGACGCTCACACCACTACTGTTGCAGGTATTGGAGATGTCGAACTTAATAAAGTTTTTCCTTCTGCGTATATGTTGTGTGATTTTAATATTTGGCACTCTCGTTTATGTCATGTCAATAAGCGCATTATTTCGAATATGAGCAATTTAGGGATAATTCCCAAACTATTGTTAACCGATTTTCATAAATGCGAATTTTGTACTCAAGCCAAAATTACAAAGTCGTCTCACAAATCCGTCATTAGAGAATCAGAGCCATTAGACTTAATACACTCTGATATTTGCGAACTAGACGGAACTTTGACCAGAAATGGTAAACGCTAGTTTATCACATTTATTGACGATTGCTCAGACTACACTTTTGTATACCTTATGAAAAATAAAAGTGAAGCGCTTGACATGTTCAAAATTCTTGTAAAGGAAATTGAAAATCAATTTGAAAAAAAAAAGATAAAGCGTTTTCGAAGCGATAGAGGAACTGAGTATGATTCCTAGTTGTTTAATGACTTTTATAAGTTGAATGGAATCATACATGAAACGACTGCACCATATTCACCTGAAATGAATGGTAAAGCAGAAAGGAAAAATAGAACCCTTACCGAATTGACAGTTGCGATTATGCTTAATTCGGGCGCTGCATCACACTGGTGGGGTGAAATTTTAATAAAAGTATGTTATGTACTGAACAGAGTTCCTAAATCTAGGAATAAAATTTCTCCTTATGAATTGATAAAGAAAAGACAACCAAATGTGTCTTATTTCCGAACTTGGGGCTGTCTGGCCTATGTAAGGATCCCAGACCCAAAAAGAGTCAAACTTGCCAGTAGAGCCTATGAATGTGTATTCATTGGTTATGCAGTAAACAGCAAAGCATACAGATTCTATGACCTGAATGCAAAAGTAACCATCGAGTCAAACGATGTTGACTTCTATGAAAGTAAATTTCCCTTTAAATCAAGAAATAGTGGGGGCTCTGGAACTAGTAAGGTTCCTGTGCCTAGGAGCGTTGAAAACAACGTAGAAAGGGAAATAGAACCTAGAAGAAGTAAGAGAGCACGTGTTGCTAAAGACTATGGACCCGACTACACGGTCTATACACTAGAGGAGGATCCTACTAGCATTCACGAAGCTCTGTCTTCATTGGATGCTGACTTGTGGCAAGAAGCCATAAATGATGAGATGGATTCTCTAGAGTCTAACAAGACATGGCACTTAGTGGACTTGCCTCCTGGTTGCAAAACCATTGGTTGTAAATGGATTCTGAAAAGAAAGCTAAAACCTGATGGCACTGTTGATAAGTACAAGGCTCGCCTTGTAGCCAAAGGTTTTAGACAAAGAGAGAACATAGATTTCTTTGATACATATTCGCCTGTTACCAGAATTACATCCATAAGGGTACTAATTGCTCTGGCTTCTATTTATAACTTAGAAGTACACCAAATGGATGTAAAGACCGCCTTTTTGAATGGCAAATTAGAAGAAGAAATCTATATGGAGCAACCTGAAGGTTTTGTAGTCCATGGGCAAGAACACAAGGTCTGTAGGTTGGACAAGTCTCTGTATGGTCTCAAACAAGCTCCCAAACAATGGCATGAGAAGTTCGATAATTTGATTATCTCGAATGAGTTCAAAGTGAATGAAAGTGACAAATGCATTTATTACAAAACTGAGAGTGACATTTGCACTATCATATGTCTCTATGTAGACGATCTGCTAATATTTGGATCAAACATTCATGCCATAAATAAAGTGAAATCATTGTTGTGCAACAACTTTGATATGAAAGACCTCGGAGAAGCTAATGTAATCCTCGGGATCAAGATCACTAGGTCCGAGAAAGGAATTTCCTTGGATCAATCTCATTATATTGAGAAGATCTTAAAGAAATACAATTATTTTGACTGTAAACCTGCATGTTCTCCCTATGATCCAAGTGTCAAACTTTTTAAGAACACTGGTGACAGTGTTAGACAAACGGAATATGCGAGCATCATTGGCAGCCTAAGGTATGCTACTGATTGTACTAGACCCGACATCGCCTATGTTGTGGGATTGCTATGCAGGTTTACCAGTCGACCTAGTATCGAGCATTGGCATGCTATTGAAAGAGTCATGAGATATCTTAAAAGAACCATGACTCTAGGATTACACTATCAGAGATTTCCAGCTGTACTTGAAGGGTACAGTGACGCTGATTGGAACACTCTGTCAGATGATTCCAAAGCAACCAGTGGCTACATATTCAGTATAGCCGGTGGCGCCGTTTCCTGGAAATCTAAGAAACAGACCATTTTGGCTCAGTCCACTATGGAGTCTGAAATGATAGCACTAGCGACAGCCAGTGAAGAAGCTAGCTGGTTAAGATGCCTACTAGCAAAGATTCCCTTCTGGGAAACACCGATGCCAGCTGTGTTGATCCACTGCGATAGTACCGTGGCTATTGCAAAATAGAGAACCGTTATTCCAACGGTAAGAAACGACAAATCCGTCGTAAGCACAGCACAGTTAGAGAGCTACTAACAAAAGGAGCTGTGAGAGTGGATCACGTACGCACTGATCAGAACTTAGCCGATCCTTTGACGAAAGGATTAGCCAGAGAGAAAGTCCAAAGTACATCTCAAAAGATGGGACTACTGCCTTTAGAACCATGAGTCACTCACAATGGCAACCCGACCTAAAAGACTGGAGATCCCAAGAATTAGGTTCAATGGGTAATAACAAGTTGTGAAGTGGCAGGAGATGAACATGCTATTAAAAGTAAATAAGCATGATTCCTGAAGCGATGTAAGGTTGAGATAATAGAAACTCTTAATGAGATCTATACTCCATGTGGAGTAGAGTACCTAGCTACAGGAGTACTCTTGATAGACTCACCTTTGTGAATGTGGAAGTGGGGCCGCTTCCTATGGCATTTTGGGCAGAAATTCCTAGAGCGTTCACTAAACTGGGATAGACGTGCAGGGCCATAAACGCACGGGCATATGAGAATACACCTATGGAAAAGGTTGTGTGTGGTTTCGACGATTAGAGATAGAGTTCAAGACTACGAGTCACTCTTGTTGAATCTAAATCTTAACCGCTACGCAAGGTTCAAGTCGTACGACACCTCTGCTTATGCACAATCTTATGGAGGCGCTTGACGCTATTTCTGGAACTGTTTTAAATTCAAGTGGGGGATTGTTGGAACATTGGTGTGAATTTACAAAGTCCCACATTGCTTGGACTAAGCACTTGAAGAGTGCTTATAAGTGGGAAGTTCACACCTTTGGGTTGGGGCCCAAGGGGTACCCAGTTTTGTGAACGGGCAAGCACGCACTCTAACTGACCACCACACACGCGCGCGCCACCGCCGTCCGTCCGCCCGGCCGGGCCGGGCTCGGGCTTGGGCTTGGGCTGTGAGGTGTAAAGTATTTTTTGCGAAATTAATTAAACTTATATTTTATTTTTTGGAACGTGCTTGTCCAGATTCATTGAACCGACTAGATTCGACGAACCGTTGCGAACTTGCGCTCCAAGTTAGACGTGCGCACGAACCTTCGTAACTTGCGCGCCAAGGATCCATGATTCGTAACTTGCGCACGAAGTCCCATGACTTGCGCACGAAGCCGGTTATTGAAGCCTATAAAAGAGGCCTTCCCCCAATTCATTTTAAACACCGAAAACTCGATGCAGTTCCGAGTTCTCTTCTCTTCTCCCTCATAAATATTCGTTTCTTCTTCTTCTTCTTCTCTAAGAGTGGCCTACGAGCCATATTCTTGAGTGGTTATAAACCATATTGAGAGGTGTATATCTCGAGCGATTACTGACTGTGCAGTCATGATCGTAACTGGGCTGTTTTATCCTGGGGGCGTCGTGGTTGATAGTCTGCTTGCACCATCGAGCAGTGCCACGAAACGTCTTAAAGAGAGCGACCTAGTCCGCGACTCATCCCAGTAATTTCTTCGGTATAATTTCGAAAACGCTGAAACAACAAACCACCACGAATATTGTCGAACCACCGCGAGCACGTACAAAACCACCATGAGTGCCGTCGAACACTCGCAAGCACCGCTTCGCTCCCTCCTTTTTCGAGCTCGCTCGCATCCCTAAAACCCAGAATCTAAGGTCTGGTTCCCAAAGCAGGTCGCACGAAACGTAAGAGAGGCAGGTTGATAACTGATAAGCAAGCACGACATCTAATGTCCGTCCATACATGGCATGACAGCATATGAGTTTTATTTGACATTAATAGAAATATAATATAAAATCATTTATGAGCCTTAGCTGACCAGCTTAGTTCTCTTGACAGGTTAAATTATGCACATACATATCTTGTACTTCTGCATACTTGGTTGTATTTCAGAAATATTGAACATTGATAGAATTATAAATCCATTTATGGGCCTTCACAAACAGTTTAAACTTTCAAGATAATTGGTTAATGAGACATTGAGATGAATGGTATTAGAGCTTCTGTTACCATGTGGTTTGGAGTTTAATCCATGATCTTACCATCATTCTTCTAGAAAAAGGGTCATATTTTAGCATGAGGCTTTCAAACATGAGTTGAGCTTTATGTTGCAGACAAATCTTATCCAAAGTTCTAAGTCACGGCCGTGGTCTTGTCACGATCATTGATATTGGAGAGAATCATGGTTAAATTAGGTTGATATAGTCTCAATAGCGGTTCTGTTGCCAAGTTCACGAGTATGACTTACGTTACTAAAGAAATGCTTAGTAATTCTTACTAAATGGGTATATAGGTAACTTATCTAATAATTAAAAATATAGTTAATCAATATCCCTATTTTCTAGGAGTTATTTTTGGCTAAAATTTCACTTCAGATACGGTAACAAAATCAAACGTTACTATCAGTCTATCATGCTTCAAACTTTCGTTCCATCTCTCTCGTATTTTCTGAAACGAACTCACCACTGAAACGAATTCATCTCTTTTTCGTTCGCACCTCTCGTTTCATCTTTTATCAAAAAAAATTTGGGTGTTTTTTTTCACATAAAAAAATTGTTCATTAACCACAGATTTGTACCATAATGGTTAGATGTCACTAACCACAAATGTGCTCGCAATGGTTAGTGCCCACTAACCACAGATATGCATAAATGTGGTTAGATACCAATGGTTAGATATCACTAACCACAAATGTGCATAGTAATAGTTAGTGGCCACTAACCACATATATGCATAACTATGGTTAGATGCCAATGGTTTGATGTCACTAACCACACATGTGCATAACAATGGTTAGTGGCCACTAACCACATTTTTGCATAACAATGGTTAAGTGTAGCAAAACCAGCCTGAAAACGAGAAGAAGAAGAAATCAACCTGCATAATGAGACATCAATGGCGTAAAGGAAGAGCGTGCCTCAATGACGTGGTTCAACGGTGTCCGTTTTTGCATCAACGGTGTGCGTCGTGGCCTATTTCCTTGCGTGAGTGCGTTTTTGCGACTTCCTTTGCGTGATGCAATGGCGTGCAGAAGAAGAACATGGAAAAGAGAAGAAGAACGTCAAGAAGAAGAACGTGAAAAAAAAAAGGAAACGTGAAAGAGAAGAACGTGGAAACAAATTCTGATTTAGTTTTGTAACTGTCCCTAAAAAATAGGGCGTGATTTAATAGTTAATTTAATTTAATTATTTAATTTAATTAAAACAAATAATAACTGTGACAACAATACTCTTATTTAATACTAACCATTATATTAAATTTTATTAAAAGTTTGAGAATCCAATGACTATTATTTGTTTAGTAAGAGTTACTAAGGAAAGTGCTCAGTAAGATAAGCCAAAGCCGATTTTTGTATATATGGTATGATGTTTCATGATGGTGATTCTTACGCGATTTTGATAACCAAATATTGGTAATAATTGATATTCATTGGTACAGAGAATGTTTAGCTGTTATGAAAGAAAAAGCATAATTTTTTTTGACAACAAAGAAAAAGCATAATTGATTTCCTAGTTTCTAAATATGATTAGAAAATCCAGGTATCTACGATTATTATCTATTAAAATGCTATAAGAAATAAGTCTTACTGTAAACTGTCTCCTAGATATATTCCTTACTATCAATAATCTCCAGTAAACAAAAAAAATGAGAGAACTTCTGAAGGGTACGGCCTCAAATACTTTGGTAGATCATATTATGTAGTTTCACCTGTTCTGTTTTCAGTGACCAAGTTGTGCAGTAGATAACCCTGCCAGTTTTATTCATTCATATTGTGTTTTGTAAAATGATAGTATTTGTGCAGTGGTTCTTTTGTACAATTAATAATACAATAAGAACACCATTTTCTTCCACAACAGCCACTTTAGTGGGAATGTCAGTGGAATTGCTATAAGAGGGAGAAGAAAGTAAATGTAAAAATATTTTACAGTGCTTCAACTTATAATCCTCAGCTTTTTAAGAGATATACAATATATAACATCTATCTATGATGGTAGAAAAACCTCCACTTTAAACTCTGTCAACAGGGGAGACTGGTGGAATTCTATTATAATTTTTAGTTGCTTTCTCTTGAAGTTCATTAATGTTCTTGAAACTGAGCTCTTTATTGATCTCTCCTTGCCTGTTACTCATTTCCAAGCAACTTGGTAGTTTCTGACTACTTAAAACAGCAACAGAAATAAAGAATGCTTGTAAATGATTGATTGTTGAACTGAATTCAACTGAGTAGAGTCCATCCTTCAAAGGTTCCAAAATGAATAAAGGTGTACTTTGCTCAGCTTCTTCCTGAAATTTATGACATGGATGTTATTAAATGGGATACATCCATAATTATACAATTGTATACTCCCTCTCTGTTTTCGTATATAAGCAAAAACATCTACATAGTCATGTTATCAAATATAAGCATATCTTAGTTGATGTACCGGATTTTCCCTTATTAGTTGCTCCTTTTTTCTTTTCTCAATGCAAATAACTTTTCTTTTCTTTTTCATAGTGTTCAAGAAGAATTAACAGGAGAAATTTAGGAATTATACTTCCTTTTTACGTGTTCTTAAAGGGCGTGCACATCCGCCTTTTGCTTATATGCAAAAACGAAGGAAGTATATTTATGGATCGTGGCCAATGGCAGAAAAATAAAAGCATAAAGGGTGGTCGAGTGCCTGAGGCTCCCCTCTTGGAGGGATACTCCCACCAAGAGGGGTCGGGGGGTTCAGATCCTCCAGTAACTAGATGTTTCCAATAGGAGGGATACAATTGTATACTCCCTCGGTTTTCGTAGATAGGCAAAAACATCTGTATAGTCATGTTATCAAATATAAGCATATCAAAGCTTTTTTTAGTTGATGTACCAAAATTATCCTTATTAGTTGCGCCTTTTTTCTTTTCACGCAAGTAACTTTTAGTTTCCCAACTTTTCTTTCCTTTTTTAATGTTCAAGAAGAATTAATAGGGGTAATTTAGGATTCATATATACTGAAATGGAAGGAGTATATTCATGAATCGTGGCAACTGGTAAAAAAATAAAAGCATAAAGGGCGGCCCAAGTGGAGGGAGTCTCCCAACAAGAGGGGTCTGAGGAGGGTAGATGTAGAAAAGTGAAAACATACCTTAACAAAAAGTTGAAATCTCTTGGGGTGGGTTTTTGAACTTGGGTTCTGGTTAGAGAGAACAAGAAGTTTGCAACCAACATCCCAACCTCCACAATCACATAATCCACCCAATCTCCATCTATGAATCAATGGTGAAGGCTCTCCTTTGATTGGTGAACTATGTACACCACCTGGAAGTATAACAGTGATACTACTAAAAATATCAATTTCTTGTGAGATGCAAAAGCATGTTTCATTTGCAAGGAGACACTTTAAGCATTCCTTCTTCATAAAATGAACTCCTTCATGACTTAAACTATCACAAGGAATCTCAATAACAGCAGCTGCATGCTCCCTACTCTTGATGAACTCTTTTGGTCCTGGATCTGTTTCGTCAATTCCAACGCCGAATAGTACATAATCTTTCGCCATACACCGTGTGCTTGAATCAGTGATTTTAGAGCTAGAAATCTTCATCTGACCAACAATATTATACACAAATCCACATTTCTTTTCTTTACTCCAATGACTCATCCATTTACCACTCTTTTTCTTAATTTCATTAAGAAGATAGAATGTGAAATAGCAGCTTCCATCATCCTTCTCAAGTGATGCTAAACTATTCATGGTAGCTGCAAAAACCTTTCTTTCATTGTTCAACACAAATTTAAACAAAGGTAGTCCATTTTTTATTGTTAGCTGCAAAATAGCTTGAGTTGATGATTCCTTGCTCTCTTCACAATGCAGATTGCTTGTCCTAAAACTGCTTTCAGATGAATGGTCTATGTATGATGATTTATGCTTCCTAATGGGGTCTAATAACCTCAAGAAGGGGCTGGACTTGCTTCTTTTATGACCCTTTATCTTATCTTTGCTTGAATTATCTAAACAAACAGAAGATTCAGATATCACTGGACCAGACTTTGTACTAACATACATGGAGCTTAGTTTTGGAAGGTTAGTTCCCTCCTTGTAACTTGAACTTCTTCCAATCCGATTTAAGCCGAAGTCAATCCGACTTTGGGATGAGTTACTCCTCACCCTCTCGGCCGTTTCATGGTCCTTTGATTCCTTCACATCACTGAAAGAACACTGATTTCTCAGTTTGATGTCGAACACATCCTTTTCGATGCAAGTATCTTTTGGTTGAAGACCAGACTTCTTTTTCGAGCAATCAGGTTTCTTCGATACAACAGAAGAACCATCAAGACCAGTCACAGAAGGAAGTACACATGAATGTAGAGTTTCAGAATAAGGATCTTCAGTGTGAAACTTCTCAGAAAGGGAAATGTATGAGGAACTACTCTGGCTTGATTCTTCAAAATTCTCATCAGATGAAGTCATTGATTGAGAAAGCTGAAAATAATCATCAAATCGCGATTGCAGAAATTTTCTCGGACGAAGCAGAACAATATCTCTTGGCATACCATGGCATTGTTTTTGATCAACATCAACTTCTGGCTCCGGCCACCGATTCATCTTTATCTTGGCTTCATTACTTCTGGAACTCATTTTCTTCTGAGAATCAAATGAGACACCTTTATCTTTTGGTTCTAATGTTGGAACTCCCTTATCAGAAAAACTTAAATTTCTTTCCTTTTTCTTAAGGCTATGCTGTTGCAAACTCTTCATGCTCTTTTCAGTTTCAGAACACTGATATTGTTTCATATTATGAGAAGAAAGTTTGGAACTTTTATGAAGGGCTTCTTTATAATCTCCCTTGATACCTGAAGAATGCAAACCTTTTCTATCATAAAGCTTTTTATGGCTTCTAGAAGTGGTAGATGATATGGTAGCCGCTTTTGATGATGATGTTGATTCTTCACTTCTATTGAATGATTGCTTGTTTTTCCATTTTTCAAGTTGTGACCAATCAAGAACCCCAACATTTAAAGCCTTCTCTTGAACATTTTTACCTCTATCAGAACGTTTTAGATAACCTGGCAAATTAGACATGTATTTGATAAGCTCTTCACTTTGTGTTGAACTTGAACTTTCCTCTACACTTTCGCGCTGAAAAATTTCTCTTAATGTTTCCAACTTTTCATTATTACAAGGATCATTAACAACAGATTTTGTTTTCATCTTATTTACATTCTTTGGAGCACTTTCCATTGCTGACTTTGAGCTCCTTTGCTGCTTCATTTTATCTTTCTGAGGTCTAAAGTCTAAACTAGACCACTCTCATGAAAGGGTTAATAGTTCATTACTTGGATGTATGTTCAATGGCATGGCATAACATAACATATATATTACACAGTCAAGTTTTGCTCCCTATAAGTTCATACTGTGAGAGTTTCTTCCTTGATCTGGAAATGTTAACATTTAAATCAGTTAAACAAGTTGTAAAGAAATATCCAAAAATATGTGCAGGTATTAGAAATCTAAAAAGTCCAAAATTAATCACATAAAAGTTTTTTTTTTTGGCACCTAACACAACTCAACAAGTAGTTAATAGTTCAGAGAAACATGGAAATTTGATTTTGACAAAGTCCAGAATCATTTATTGCAGAAAACCACAATAAAGGCAAGTGAATGAATTTTAATTTAGAAAAGGAAATGCATATAGAGTTGCTACAAAACATTTGGTGAGCAAAAATGATGGATATCTACTATACTCATGTGCACCATTCATATAATGATATTATGACATTGATATTATGCTTAAACATAAATTCATATCATGTCATGACATAAGTTATAAACTCTACTCAGAACTCGAATCAGAACACAAACACAAAATTCATTCAACTTGCAACACAGGTCAACAATTGGAAATCAGAAAATAAACGCAATAAGTAAATCAAAATAAATGTCAAATATCCTCTTCCTGAAATATTAAGAACAAAGAAACCCACATTCCCAATAAAAAGATAGAACCAAAAACAATGAGAAAAATCTTTACTTTTAACCCAAGGTTCTGTTTTTCTTTAGAAATACAAAATACCCAGAATCAGAAAGCAATGAGAAAATGCAGCATCTAACAGAATTGAACAAAGTTTTGTGAAGAATCAAGAATAGAACTTACCAATACCAGCAGAAAGCAAAAAATAGAAGTGGAAAATCCACGTGGGTATCTATGTTA
Organism: Astragalus membranaceus; assembly: GCA_039519185.1. Classification (NCBI taxonomy): domain Eukaryota; kingdom Viridiplantae; phylum Streptophyta; class Magnoliopsida; order Fabales; family Fabaceae; genus Astragalus; species Astragalus membranaceus. The sequence continues at coordinate 98,761,391 of CM076854.1, forward strand.
TGGTTACAAAACACAGGTATCGAAGATCCCGAGGAAGATCCAAAAGATAATTAGGTGAGGAAATTAATGAACTAAGTTGGGTTAGAAGCGAAGTGAAGTAAAGGAGTAGAAAGAAATCAATAGTGGTAGTGGTGATGGCAGCAATGAATCATTCTTCCACGTTGGTGGTGTTCATCAACATTATCAACATCATAATAGCTTCTTTCTTCTTTGTATATTGGTATTGTAATATAAAATTATAAATACAGGTATGCGTTTTGTTCATTGTTGAATAAACAAATGAGATTCTGTATTTGTTACGTTTTGGTCTCTGTGTGTACGAGAGAGAGTGTTCTGGTTTTGGCGGGGGTCCAATTTGTGGGTCCCATGGTGAACTTGTTTCGCTTTCACGGTTGCCTATGTTTGAGAACTGGGTCCCCCTCTCAACTCTATATCTAATTTTGTTTTTCTTTTTTTTCTTCTTTTTGACAGATCTATCTAATTTTGTTTAAAGGCATGTATATCATCAAAACGAGTAATATTATCTACTCTGATCTACTTTTACTCTAATATAATTAAAACACATGCTAGCAGTTTTACATTTTTAGACATATTTAAATTTTGACATTTGACAAAAATTGGGGGTAAAATCGTAAAATGACTACCAAAAGACAAATATTTGCAGCTTTTTGGCAGCTTTAAAAAAAAGTCTGAAGCGCTGACACACTGACGCGTGTCAGTTTTTCTTTTTCTTTTTTTTGACGGTTTTTTTATATTTGCAGCTTTTTGGCAGCTTTAAAAAAAAGTCTGAAGCGTTGATGCGCTGACACACTGACGCGTGTCAGTTTTTCTTTTTCTTTTTTTTGACGGTTTTTTTTATTTTAAAACTCTACTTTTTAATAAACTGTTTTTTTTTAAATTTAACTGTTTTTTTCTGATTTTTTTCAGTGTTTTTTGTGAAAACATTAAAAAAAATCTGTTTTTTCCTGAAAAAAAATGAGTCACTATTTTTATAATCTACTCAAACTACTAAAATTAATCATTTTTTTGACAACGATAAAATTAATCATTTTTACCACTATCCATTTTAAAAAAAAATGTACCTCTAACAAAAGTTTAAAATTAATTTTTTTCAAAAAATTAAATTATTAACCACTGAAAATTGTAAAAAAACTTTAATCACTACCAAAAATTACAAAATAACATTTTTTATAATTAATTGAATATCATTAAATTATATAGAAAAAAATAAGTCATAATACGTGGCAATGGGAGTGGCAACGAAATTAATTAAACGAATATGATTTAATCAATATTAAATCATATAGAAAATATGACTTAACATGTGGCAACGAGAGTGGCAACAAGAGACTGGAAATGAGATCGGCAACTAGAGTGGCAACGGGAGTGGCAACAGGAGTGGCAACGATAGAGGTAACGAGAGCGCCAACGGGAGTGCCAATGAGAGAGCCAACGTGAGTGCCAACAGGAGAGCCAACGGGGATGCATATTTTACCTAAAATATCACTTTCATTTTTCTTCATTTTTACTCCATTATTAACATTATAAGAAGATACCGACTTTTTTTAAACTTTTTCAAACACAACTATTTTAATAAATTTGAAAATATAGCCTTTTATCAAGTTTTTCCATTTTTTATTACATTTTGCAACTTTCAACATATTTATAATTTCATAGCAAATTATAACAGATACAGTATCACCCGTGCATATGCACGGCTACGCACGAGTAAAATACTAGTTATATTATATGATAAATAAATGATATAGTTGGTAAAAATGGAAATACATCATGAACTGTGTATGCTAGAACATTCTTTTTATTATTCAATATTATGAATTTAAATGGTGTCCGCATTCTTTTGTAAACATTTTTACACCATCACTAGTGGTATATGCGTGCATACATAGGTAACATCGTATTCTTTATATAAATAGACTCCGATAAAATTCGATTACACTAAATCTTTCAAGTTGATAAGACACGAAGTTTCATAACTTTAAAATATTTTCAATTGACATTTTTTATCGTTAGGTAATTACCAATCATGTAGGAATAATGTAGCTCCATGGCGAATAAATATAAGAAACACATTTTATCAGCAATAAAATTATACCAATGACATGTAACATTTTTCCGTTGTAACTCAAAAGCAGAATATAAAATCATTATTCTGACAATGAGTAACGTTCCACCGTAGAGAATTAATAGTGATGAAATTATAGCAACAACGTATAATGTTTACTCGTTGAAACTTAAAAACAAAATATAAAAAATAAATTTTTCGGCGATATCTAGTATTTTCTTGTTGCAGTTCGAATGCAAAATATTCAGTTATAACAAATAAAGAAATCATACCAACATGTAATGTTTACCCGTTAACATGTTATGTTTCCTTGTAAGAAATCAAAAGTAATGAAATTATACCAATAACATGTAATGTTTACCCGTTATAAAAGTAAAAATGTTTTTCTGTCTAACATTTTATCAAGCTTAAAGAGAAGAAAGAAAAATAGCGATTTTAGTAGTGGCTGTTTTGATTAATAAGAGTATAGATAGTTTTATAGCCAAACAAAGATTATAGATAATTTTAAAAAATAGAAATATGAAGAGAGGAAGAGAGAATAGAGGGGAGAGAGATAGAGAGAAAAATAAGAAAAATAAGAGTGAGAGAGGAAAGAGAAAAGTGAATTTTAAATGTGAGGTTAAAAGAGTTAAGAAATGATACGAGAAAGTGGGACCCACAAAAATAAAAAAATAAGATAGGAATGACATATTTGTTCTCAAAAAGTGAGTTTTAGAAAATGATAGTTTGCTATTTTTGGTAGTGGTTGTTTTGATTAAATGTATAGTTGATAATTGAAGCTGATTGATATTTATCAAGATTAAATGCGCTACAAAAAAAGGTTATTAGCGAGGGAATTTTCCCTCGCAAAACATCCAATTTACGTCGCTAATCACCATTTGAGAGGGAATTAGTGAGGGAATGATTCCCTCGCTAATCCATTAGCGAGGGAATTTGAATCCCTCGCTAATTAGCAAGGGATAGTTCCCTCGCTAATTAGTGAGGGAATCAATTTCCCTAGCTAATTTTGACTGTCACGCGTCCCAATTCTGACTGCCACGTGTCCCAATTTGAATAGCTTATTTTATGTGTTGTTTTAATTTTTTTTAACCTGTTTTTTTATATATTTATTATTATATTAGTAATGAACATTATATTATATTAATAATGTGGTGGTGGTGGTGGTTGAGAGGAGCTATGTGGTGGGAGGAGCTATGTGGTGGTGGTGGTGGTGGGAGGAGCTATGTGGTGGTGGTGGTTGTGGTTCACTTCATAGGAGAGAGAGAGAGAGAGATGGACGATAGGAGTTTGTGGTGGTGGTGGTGGAAGGTGGAGAGAAGAGAAAAAGAGGAAAGAAATTCGTAGGAGAGAGAGGAAGGAAGAGGAGAGGAGTTCATGGTGGTGGTGTTGGAAGGTGGAGAGAATTCGCAGTGAAAGAGGGAAGAGGTGAGAGAAGAGATAAGATGAAATTAGAGTTTGTGGTGTGTGGTTAATTAAAGTAAAAAAACAAAATTCGCCCTTTGCGAGGGACTGGTCCGTCGCTAACTGTCAGTTGGCATTAGTGAGGGACTTAGTTCCGTTCCAAAGGACTGCGCAGCGGTCAGATTCACGTTAGCGAGGCACCAATTCTGGTAGTGTAACGCCCAAATATTTAATTAAATTAAGTTGTAACGCCCAAATATTTAATTAAATTATTTAATTAAATATTTAGGTATTCAATTATTTATTTATTTATTTATTTCAGTTGGTGTAATTATATTAGCGTTTGATTAAGAGGTGTGTAATTGAATATTAGGGGATGGTGTTAGTGATCGGGCTTAAGCTGGAGGAAAGCCTGTGATCCAAGCCCACTAGCTAGGCGCATAGGTGAAGCGCCTAGGCTAGGGTTGTGCTCATTTTGCGAATTTGTGTGAGAAAAATAGAGAGAGGAGTCGCGAAATAGAGAGAGGAGAAGAGGAGGAGAATTTGGCGCACCCAAGGGAGGAGAAGAAGAGGATTTTGCACATCCAAGGAGAAGAGAGGAGCTGTGTTGCTGAGGTTTTGTCGGTGACTTGATCAAGAGGATTAGTGCTCTCCTACTATAAGGTAAGGGTGGGGTTCTTCCTTATAATGGGGTTTCATGATGGGGTTATGCGGGGATAGGTCCTATAATACCCTTTGATTGATTTTGATGTGTGATTTGGTGTTAGTTGAATTTTATCTAGGTTGAATTGAAATTTGGTATCGTTGGTGATTGTTGTGACTCTAACAATTGGTGCTCATTGTTGTTATTACTAAGTGCATGCTAGGTGTTCGATTAATTGTTGTGTGGTGTGATGATTGAAAATTCATGGTGATTGGTATTGGTTATTAAGAATTGGTGATTTGAATTGGTGAAATAACGAAAATATTGACCCTAGGGCGCCATGGGCGCCATTGTGCTAGTTGCTGTTTTTGGGGCCCTGGCGCTGGGCGCCATGCTGGGCGCTGTGTGTTGCTGTTTTTGGCGCCCTGCTGCTGGGCGCCTCCCTGGGCGCCAAATCCTGCCTGGGCGCCAAGGGCGCCAGTTTTTGTTGCTGGCCAGTTTCCAGCATGTTGCCTGCTAGGCGCCCTGTGCCTGGGCGCCATTTTTAGGATGTCTCTCAATTTTTCCCCGGTTTGTTTTTGACATATCTTTTGACTCGGGAGTCCGATTTAGACGTTTCAAAATGTTTTGGAAAGCTTATTCAGAGGCCTAGCTGAATATTCTAACTTGAGGCAAAGTGGTCCATTTTTCTGGAAAATTGTTAACCGTTGGTGTAGTCGTTAAAGGGTGATGTTTTAAAAAGAAAGTTGTCATGTCTCAAATACTTTGAAAAAATTTGTCGTAGTCCCAAATGTTTTGGAAAATTGTCGCTTGTCTCTGGTGTTGGAAAAAATCCTCGCGTCTCAAATGTTTTGGAAAAACTGTTGTCGTCTTGGTGTCTTGTTGCTGTTTGAGCTAGGTGTGAAGGCTCAAACCTTGGTGTTGTAGGAGCTAGGTGTGAAGGCTCCAAATTTTGGTGTTCCGTTGTTTCGGGTGGTTTGGTGTCTCGGTGTCGTTGGGCTAGGTGTGAAAGCCCAATTATGGTGATGTCCGGTGATTGACTTTGGTGTGTCACGTTATGACTAAATTATGGTGATTGTCTGTGTGCATTCATGGTGTCGCATACAACATACGCATTTATTTTGGTGAAGGCCTTTGGTCTTGGAGCTGGGTGTGAAAGCTCAATTTTTCTAAAACTAGTGAGCCGGGTGTGAAAGCTCAATTTTTGGTGAATTGGTGAGCCGGGTGTGAAAGCTCTCAATTTTGGTGACGCCTCTATTTACAGGCAAAATTTTGGTGATATGGTACCACATGCATATGCCCGTTAATGTGGGTTGCATTCATGCATTATCATGACATTTGGTGACTGATTGTGGTGTTCATAATTTGACGCGTGTTTATAATTTGATGTGTGTAGTGAAGTGGTAGATATAGTTGTCATATTCTAGCATATTTCCTATCATTTTACGCTATTATATTGAAGATATCTCACCCCTTTTGTTTGAATGTTACCCCTATGCGGTATCGTGCAGGTGATCCCGAGTGAAGGCTTAGCTACCTTCGCTATTCTGAGTCGGTGTCCTTTGCTTTGATGTGTAACACTCAAGGGGGGGATAAACGCTAAACTTTGGTTGTTGCATTTTATTTGTTTGGAGTCCATTCAGGACGTTATGACTTTATGTTTCGAAAACTTATATTCTATTCCGCTGCGTGGTGATGTATTTTTGACAAAGTGTTATATATCGTATGAGACGTTTTGTTTATCGATGAATGTGTGACATCTCTTTTTGAAGTATGAAATAAATTTTTGTAACTCTGATTTTATTAAATAATTATCGGGTAGAAAAGGGGTGTTACATTAGTGGTATCAGAGCAAAAGTTCGGTCTGTCCGGCCAAGTTGTCCAGTCGTAGTGTCAATTGACAATGGTGTGTTGTCAATTATATCTAACTGTTGTTTGTTTTGTAGCAAGTAAGTTGAAATGGCTGGGAGGAACGATACTGCAATTGCTGCTGCTCTAGCTGCTATGGCACAGGCTGTGCAGAATCAACTGAATGCTGGTGAGAATGCTGGGACTCGCAGTCTGGCGACAGTTCAGAGAGAGAATCCGCCCACCTTCGAGGGTAAGTATGATCCCGATGGTGCCTTAGCTTGGTTGAAAGAAATGGAGAGGATTTTTTCGAGTGATGGAATGCACTCAAGCATAGAAGGTCCGCTATGGTACGCATATGCTAGCTGAGGAATCTGATGATTGGTGGTTAGAGACGAGGCAGAGGTTGGAGATTGCTAATGAAGAGATTACCTGGGAAGTGTTCAGCAGAGAGTTTAACCGTAAGTATTATCCGGAAGATGTCTGAGGGAAGAAGGAGATTGAGTTTCTGGAGCTAAAGCAAGGGAGTATGTCCGTATCGGAGTATGCCGCTAAGTTCGTGGAGCTAGCAAAGTTCTATCCGCATTACACTGGAGCTACTGCTGAGTTTTCCAAGTGTATCAAGTTCGAGAATGGTTTGAGGCCCGAGATCAAGAAAGCAATCGGATACCAGAAGATCCGTGTCTTTGCTGACTTGATTGATAGTTGTAGAATTTTTGAGGAGGATAGTAATGCTCACTACAAGATTGTGAATGATAAGAGGAGCAAGTTTCAAGGCCGTAGTAAGCCGTATGAGGTCCCTGCGGGCAAGGGTAAGCAGAGAGCTGATGCTGGCAAGAGGACTAGTGGGGGAGATGCCCCTGCTAGCATTGTGTGTTTTAAGTGTGGCAAGCCTGGCCACAAGAGTGTCATGTGCAGAAGCGACGTGAAGAGGTGTTTCAAGTGCGGTAAGGACGGTCATGTGGTGGCCGAATGTGAGAGCAAGGTAGTGGTCTGCTACAACTGTGGTGAAGGAGGGCACATTAGTACTCAGTGTCCGAAGCCGAAGAAGGAGAGGTCCAGTGGAAAAGTGTTCGCTTTGGCAGGTGAAGAGCCTACTGAAGATGATGGACTCATTAGAGGTACGTGCTTCATTAATGGTACTCCTTTAAAGTCTATTGTTGATACTGGTGCTACTCATTGCTTTATTGCTGCTGATTGTTGTAAGAGGTTGAATCTTGTATTGTCTGCTATGAATGGAGAGATGGTTGTCGACACTCCAGCTAAGGGGTCGGTAACTACCTCTCTAGTGTGTTCTCAGTGTCCCTTGTCGATCTTCGACAGAGACTTTGTTGTGGACTTTGTTTGTTTGCCGCTGAATGGATTAGATGTAATTTTGGGCATGAACTGGTTGGAGCATAACCATGTTCGCATTGATTGTCGTCGCAAGTGTGTAAGCTTTGGAGAGGAAGAGTCTGGTTTGTTATCTGCTAGCCAGTTGCGGAAGTTAGCAAAGGAGGGAGTTCAGTTATTCTCGCTGATGGCATCGCTGTCTGTTGAGAATCAAGCTATCATTGAAGAGTTGCAGGTGGTGCGCGAATTTCCTGAAGTCTTTCCTGATGAGATTCCTAGTGTACCACCTGAGAGGGAAGTGGAGTTTTCTATTGATCTTGTACCCGGTACGAGGCCTGTGTCTATGGCACCGTACAGGATGTCTGCGTCAGAATTGTCTGAGTTGAAGAAGCAACTTGAAGATCTGCTTGAGAAGAAGTTTATTAGGCCGAGTGTATCACCGTGGGGAGCTCCTGTGTTGCTGGTGAAGAAGAAGGATGGGAGCATGAGGTTGTGTGTTGATTATAGGCAGCTGAATAAGGTGACCATTAAGAACAAGTATCCACTGCCGAGGATAGACGACTTGATGGATCAGTTAGTGGGTTCTCGAGTGTTCAGCAAGATTGATTTGAGATCAGGTTATCATCAGATCAAGGTGAAGGATGGAGATGTTCAGAAGACTGCTTTCAGGACGCGGTATGGGCATTATGAGTATTCGGTGATGCCGTTCGGTGTCACTAACGCGCCGGGTGTATTTATGGAGTACATGAATCGTATATTCCATACTTACTTAGATCGGTTCGTGGTTGTGTTCATTGACGACATCCTGATTTATTCGAAGACGGAGGAAGAGCATGCGGAGCATTTGAGATTAGTATTGGAGATCCTGAAAGAGAAGAGGCTGTATGCAAAGTTGTCTAAGTGTGAATTCTGGTTGTCAGAAGTAAGTTTTCTGGGTCATATCATTTCTGGTAGTGGTATTGCTGTGGATCCGTCTAAGGTTGATGCCGTGATGCAGTGGGAGAGTCCGAAGTCGGCTACGGAGATTAGACGCTTCTTAGGGTTGGCTGGTTACTACAGAAGGTTCATCGAAGGTTTTTCTAAGTTGGCCCTTCCGTTGACGCAGTTGACTTGTAAGGGTAAAGCCTTTGTGTGGGATGCTCGTTGTGAGGAAAGTTTCCTTGAGTTGAAGAAGAGATTGACGACGTCTCCTGTCTTGACGTTGCCAAATCCGGGAGAGCCGTTCGTAGTGTATTGTGATGCTTCGAAGATGGGTCTAGGTGGCGTGCTTATGCAAAATGGGAGGGTGATTGCTTATGCGTCGAGGCAGTTAAGGATTCATGAGAAGAATTATCCAACGCATGATTTGGAGTTGGCTGCAGTAGTCTTTGTGCTGAAGATTTGGAGGCACTATTTGTATGGTTTCAGATTTGAGGTGTTCAGTGATCATAAGAGTTTGAAGTATTTCTTTGACCAGAAGGAGCTAAATATGGGACAGCGAAGGTGGTTGGAATTGTTGAAAGACTATGATTTCGGTTTGAACTATCATCCAGGAAAAGCTAATGTCGTGGCTGATGCTTTAAGTTGAAAGTCCTTGCATATGTCGGCAATGATGGCTAAGGAGTTAGAGTTGATTGAGGAATTCAGGGATTTGAGTTTGGTTTGTGAAGTGTCGTTTCAGAGTGTTAAGTTGGGTATGTTGAAGATTAATAATGAGTTCCTTGACAGTATCAGAGAAGCCCAGAAGCTGGATATCAAGTTGGTGGATTTGATGGTCGGGGATGATCAGCTTGAGGGTAGTGATTTTAAGTTGGATGCGCATGGTGTTTTGAGATTTCGTGATAGGATTTGTATTCCTGAAGATGCAGAGCTGAAGAGAGCAATTTTAGAAGAGGGTCATCGAAGTAAGTTGAGTATTCATCCGGGAGCTACGAAGATGTATCAAGATCTGAAGAAGTTGTTTTGGTAGCCTGGTATGAAGCGAGATGTAGCGCAGTTTGTGTATGCCTGTTTGACTTGCCAGAAGTCAAAGGTGGAGCATCAGAAGCCTGCTGGACTGATGCAACCGTTAGAAATTCCGGAGTGGAAATGGGATAGCATTTCGATGGACTTTGTGACGGGATTGCCTAATACTGCGAAAGGGTATGATGCAATTTGGGTGATTGTTGACAGGTTGACAAAATCGTCTCATTTTGTTCCTATCAGCATCACGTATCCGGTGTCGAAGTTGGCAGAGATTTATATCCGGGAGATTGTGAAGCTTCATGGGGTTCCTAAGAGTATTGTTTCGGATAGAGATCCGAGGTTCACTTCAGATTTTTGGAAGAGTTTGCAAGAGAAGTTGGGGTCTAAGCTGAGGTTGAGTTCGGCATATCATCCTCAGACAGATGGTCAGTCAGAGAGGACGATTCAGTCATTAGAAGATTTGTTGAGGGCTTGTGTTTTGGAACAAGGAGGTTCGTGGGATTCCTACCTGCCACTGATAGAGTTCACGTATAACAATAGTTACCATTCTAGTATCGGGATGGCACCTTTTGAAGCATTATATGGTCAGAAGTGTAGAACCCCGCTGTGTTGGTATAAGTCTGGAGAGAGTGTGGTGCTTGGACCGGAAATTGTTCGGGAGACAACCGAGAAGATAAAGTTGATCCGTGAGAAGATGAAGGCTTCGCAGAGTCGTCAGAAGAGTTATCATGACAAGAGGAGAAAAGATTTAGAGTTCCAGGAAGGTGAGCATGTATTTTTGAGAGTCACTCCAGTGACCGGTGTTCGCCGTGCTTTGAAGTCGAAGAAGCTCACTCCTCGATTCATTGGTCCTTATCAGATTTCCCGGAGAGTTGGGAATGTGGCGTATAGAGTGGCTTTACTGCCAAATCTTTCTAATTTGCACGACGTGTTTCACGTGTCGCAACTTCGGAAGTACATTTCGGATCCATCTCATGTGATCCACATGGATGACGTGGAGGTGCGGGATAATCTCACGGTGGAGACTATGCCTGTGCGGATTGAAGACCATGAGGTGAAGGTGTTAAGAGGCAAAGAAATTGCATTGGTGAAGGTGGTCTGGTTAGGAGCTGCCGGTGAGAGCATGACTTGGGAGTTGGAGAGTAAAATGCGGGAGTCCTATCCAGAGCTGTTTGAATTAGGTGAGTTTTCGAGGACGAAAACATTCTAAGTGGGGGAGAATTGTAACGCCCAAATATTTAATTAAATTATTTAATTAAATATTTAGGTATTCAATTATTTATTTATTTATTTTAGTTGGTGTAATTATATTAGCGTTTGATTAAAAGGTGTGTAATTGAATATTAGGGGATGGTGTTAGTGATCGGGCTTAAGCTGGAGGAAAGCCCGTGATCCAAGCCTACTAGCTAGGCGCATAGGTGAAGCGCCTAGGCTAGGGTTGTGCTCATTTTGCGAATTTGTGTGAGAAAAATAGAGAGAGGAGTCGCGAAATAGAGGGAGGAGAAGAAGAGGATTTCGCACATCCAAGGAGAAGAGAGGAGCTGTGTTGCCGAGGTTTTGTCGGTGACTTGATCAAGAGGATTAGTGCTCTCCTACTAAAAGGTAAGGGTGGGGTTCTTCCTTATAATGGGGTTTCATGATGGGGTTATGCGGGGATAGGTCCTATAATACCCTTTGATTGATTTTGATGTGTGATTTGGTGTTAGCTGAATTATATCTAGGTTGAATTGAAATTTGGTATCGTTGGTGATTGTTGTGACTCTAACAATTGGTGCTCATTGTTGTTATTACTAAGTGCATGCTAGGTGTTCGATTAATTGTTGTGTGGTGTGATGATTGACAATTCATGGTGATTGGTATTGGTGATTAAGAATTGGTGATTTGAATTGGTGAAATAACGAAAATATTGACCCTAGGGCGCCATGGGTGCCATTCTGCTAGTTGCTGTTTTTGGGGCCCCGGCGCTGGGCGCCATGCTGGGCGCTGTGTGTTGCTGTTTCTGGCGCCCTGCTGTTGGGCGCCTCCCTGGGCGCCAAATCCTTCCTGGGCGCCAAGGGCGCCAGTTTCTGTTGCTGGCCAGTTTCCAGCATGTTGCCTGCTAGGCGCCCTGTGCCTGGGCGCCATTTTCAGGATGTCTCTCAATTTTTCCCCGGTTTGTTTTTGACATATCTTTTGACTCAGGAGTCCGATTTAGACGTTTCAAAATGTTTTGGAAAGCTTATTCAGAGACCTAGCTGAATATTCTAATTTGAGGCAAAGTGGTCTATTTTTCTGGAAAATTGTTAACCATTGGTGTAGTCGTTAAATGGTGATGTTTTAAAAAGAGAGTTGTCATGTCTCAAATACTTTGAAAAAAATTGTCATAGTCCCAAATGTTTTGGAAAATTTTCGCTTGTCTCCGGTGTTGGGAAAAATCCTCGCGTCTCAAATGTTTTGGAAAAACTGTTGTCGTCTTGGTGTCTTGCTGCTGTTTGAGCTAGGTGTGAAGGCTCAAACCTTGGTGTTGTAGGAGCTAGGTGTGAAGGCTCCAAATTTTGGTGTTCCGTTGTTTCGGGTGGTTTGGTGTCTCGGTGTCGTTGGGCTAGGTGTGAAAGCCCAATTCTGGTGATGTTCGGTGATTGACTTTGGTGTGTCACGTTGTGACTAAATTATGGTGATTGTCTGTGTGCATTCATGGTGTCGCATACAGCATACGCATTTAGTTTGGTGAAGGCCTTTGGTCTTGGAGTTGGGTGTGAAAGCTCAATTTTTCTAAAACTAGTGAGCCGGGTGTGAAAGCTCAATTTTTGGTGAATTGGTGAGCCGGGTGTGAAAGCTCTCAATTTTGGTGACGCCTCTATTTACAGGCAAAATTTTGGTGATATGGTACCACATGCATATGCCCGTTGGTGTGGGTTGCATTCATGCATTATCATGACATTTGGTGACTGATTGTGGTGTTCATAATTTGACGCGTGTTTATAATTTGATGTGTGTAGTGAAGTGGTAGATATAATTGTCATATTCTAGCATATTTCCTATCATTTTACGCTATTATATTGAAGATATCTCACCCCTTTTGTTTGAATGTTACCCCTATGCGGTAACGTGCAGGTGATCCCGAGTGAAGGCTTAGCTACCTTCGCTATTCTGAGTCGGTGTCCTTTGCTTTGATGTGTAACACTCAAGGGGGGGATAAACGCTAAACTTTGGTTGTTGCATTTTATTTGTTTGGAGTCCATTCAGGACGTTATGACTTTATGTTTCGAAAACTTATATTCTATTCCGCTGCGTGGTGATGTATTTTTGACAAAGTGTTATATATCGTATGAGACGTTTTGTTTATCGATGAATGTGTGACATCTCTTTTTGAAGTATGAAATAAATTTTTGTAACTCTGATTTTATTAAATAATTATCGGGTAGAAAAGGGGGTGTTACAGGTAGCGTTTATAAAACATAAAAAAAAACGCTATTAAAAGTCGTGAGGGACTAAAATTGATGAAAAATAAAACTTGGAGGCCAAAAATTGATGAAAAAAGTTTGGGGGACTAAAACCAAAAAATCTAAATTTTATTGGAATCAAAAATATATTTAACCCGTGTTTTTATGGTTCACTTTTTTTCACTTTTATTTTGGTAAGAGTTGAATAAACAAAAGAAAAACTTTTTTTTTTCTCCTTGTTTTGAGGTTGTTTGTACAACTGTCAGAATATTCACGTATTTTTGTTTTACTATATGTTCTGTACCGTATCTCCGTTCTTGTAGGCAATCCGAGATAGTAGGTAGTCGTCGGTCTTGATCAACAATGTTCTGATCCGATCCAGGAGGTGTGGTACCTGCAAAAACACTCTGACGCTCAAGTCAGGTAGAGAGTCTAGTACAGGTGAGAATATGGTGAGATAGCATACCTTTAATGCTTGCATTGAATGCTTATTTATAGAGTCAAAGTGGTGTTTGACCTAATTGATCTGGACCGTTTGATCTAGCGCTTAGATCTTGGCCATTGGTTAATGGATCTGTTTCTGTTTATGGGCCTCACTATTGTGGATTGGGCCCAATCTGTAACAGTTGCCCCCCAAGTAAGGTCGCCTGTGAGGCGATCTTGACTTGTAAGCTTATCCGAGCTCCAGAGCCGAGTTTACATTCCTGAAGGTTCTGTTGACCCTTTCTCAGAGTGAAAGGGATGTTGTTCCCGAGTTGTGATCTTTCACGAAGCCGGGCTTGTGCTCACGTGAGTTTTTTCCCCCAGCGCCGATCTTCACAAAGCCGAGCTTGCGCTCACAAGACAGACGACCATTGAGTGACTCAAGGTTCTTGTTTAATGATGGCGCTTCGATTTACGCGCATGTCATTAATGTTGCTGATTGGACACGTCGTTCGATGGCGACTGGAGTAATGATAGCGCATCGTTTCACGCGTGTGTCAGTGATGTAATTGATTGGACATGACTTTTCAACTTTGGCCCAATTCGTGACCTTTGGCCCACTATATATAGGGGTTCAGTCTCCTCCATTTGTTTTGCTGTTTGTGATTTTGCTCTGGCTTCCGATCTTTACATCGGTATTTCGAGCTTCCGTTACTTCATTTTCGAGCTAGCATATCGTGGTGAGAGTCCATCCGTTCCAGTGGAGTGAGATCGTGAAGCTTCGCAAAAAAATTTGGCTTCGCCGCGCTTCTGGTAACCGAGGTTAGTATCTTTACCTTGCTTTTTTGTTTTTGCCGCACTACAAGAAAATTGCGCATTACCGGCGGATTTTTTCCCCGGTAATGCACATTTTTTCCACCGGAAAACCTATTTTTAAAAGAAATCCGCCGGAAAACCTATTTTTTTCGCCGGAAATTTAACGGCGGAAAAAATCCGCTGGAAATGCCAAATTTCCACAGGAACCGTACCGGCGGAAAAAATCTGCCGGTAATGCACGAGTTTCTTGTCCGGTGGGTGTCCGAGTCTTTAATGTAGATCCGATCTCTATATGTGGCCAAATGTGATATAAGCAGGATCGTTGACAAAATCTCGGGTAAAAAGGGAATGATCTGGACTGCAGAGGGAATGAAGGGAGATCGGCATGCCGTTGTTTGGGCTTCTGCCCTTAAGTTTGTGATGTATGATGTGACGATCAGGGATATGAATATCCGACCTCCGTTTACTGCCCTTCAATAGTTAGTTTCGGCACGCTGAACTTGGCGCCCTCCCAATACACCCCAATTCATGGGCGTTCCTCCGGGCCTTCGAGTTGGTGTGTCTTCATCTCGAGAGACCGATTTCAGCCAATCTATTCTTCCATCTATTTGAGATCAACAGAAGGCATGAGACAGGATCGGGAAATCGTTATGAGCACGTAAGCCTTCGTGCAAGGAAAAATACCAAGATCTTCAACCCTTATACCGATTCTTTGAAGGGTCCGTGGAAGGACAAATTCTTTTTTGTCGAGCCCGTCAATTCCAAAGTTGTGGATTATGTTGGGAAGTTCAGCGAGGACGGGCAGTCTTTGGAGTCTACCAAGTTCCCCATTGGTTGGAGCCTCGCCCACTATAATCGTAAACTTGCTGCATATACTGTGAGTGAGGCGAGGGTGAGTGAGGTAGATGAAGAAACCAAGGCGGTTCTGATCCACTGTGCCGATCAGATACCTTTTACCAATCCTGCTATCCGGGGCTTTAACACCGAAGCTTTGGTTAGGGTTGGTACTAGATCAACGATCTCAAGAGCTTTAGGTAGGATCGAATTTCTCTATTTATTTCAATTTTATTTCTTCAAGTCTTCTAACTCGTTTTGATATTTGTTTGTTTTGTAGATACGATGTCTACTGACAAGTTCGCCCACATGAAAGCTTTGGCTGAAAAGAGGGCTTCCCTGTACAAAAGTAGTGCCGAAGCTCAACCAACCCCTCAGCAGACCCCTCGACGGGATGAGCCTGTGAACGCCGTTCCTATCACCACTGTCACTGCTCGAGATCTTGAAGATCAGGCTGCCGACCTTCAACACCGGAGACGTCAGAAAAATTTGGCGTAGGTGGATCGCCTCCCCCCAATTAATGCTTCTTCCTCTAAGCTTCAGGGAAAGAGGGGGCGATCTTTTTAGAGCGGTTCTCTCAAGGTCTCTACGAAAGGCTGCCATGGAAAAGACCCAACGAAGAAGCGTAAGTCTTCTAGCATCTCGGCAGATGGTGAGTTCTTGAAAAAGAACTTTGAGGAGTACTGTGCCGACCCAGTGGAAGCCTCGGTGCAATTCTTTAGGCACCTGGCCGACATTTCGAAGGTACACAGGGAAGAAGCTGAAAACCGGGCTAAAGGTAACATAGGAACCCAAGGTCTCATTCTTTTACTGCTTTTGCTGGCTATGTTCTCAACTTGTATTGTTTACTTTTTTTCTTCAGATGCCCTGAAAGAGAGGGACGAGGAACGAGCTCAGAGGGAAGAGGATTGGAAGAAGTATGAGTCAATCTCTGCCAGTTTGGCCAAAGCGCAGAAAGACTTTTCCGATCTCCAAAAGGAAAAAGGAAAGCTGGTAACTGAGAGAGACTCTGCTAGCGGCAGGGTTAAAGAGCTTGAGCTTCAAGTTGCAGCGTTTGAAGCCAAAGAAAAGTAGGCTGTGGAGACGGTTTCATCTCTTAAGAGTCGTCTTTCTCTTCCTTGACCTCGTCTCCCTGCTGAGAATTTTTCTTAACACAATGGCTAAGCTTCCCTCTTTTGTTCATGTCTTCAATATCGGCCTTCAAAGTGTTGCAGTGATTGGTGTCATGGCCGCTACTTCGGTGATACCGACAGTATTTATTGGAACGCTGTCCCGACCTGTGAGGGAGTGGAATTGGAAACTTTAAGTCCTTAAACTCGGTGTTCAAGCAATCTGCCAAGATTTTGGCTCTGGTATCATTGAGGTCGGAATATACTTGATGACGATTGCGGGGCCTAGACTCCCTATCGTTCCGTTGCTCTTTCTCATTCTTATTATCTTTCTCGTTCCTGGGCTTAGATGGTCCGGGCCTGGCGAGAGCCCGACCTGCGTTAATTCCTTCTTCTTGGTCGATGAAATTTTGAGATCTCTGGAGGAACTCCGCGGGAGTCTTAGGTTCGTTTACTCTGATGTTGATCTGGAACAAGCTTCATTCACAGAGTCCGGCCTCCATGAAGTAGATCGGAAAGAGTCGTCCAGGTCTCGGACTTGAGCAGCTTCACGATTGAATCTTTCAATGTAGTCCCGGAGAGGTTCATTCCCGCCTTGCTGAATGGCTGCCAAGACTTTCCGGTGTTTTGCTTTGCTTTTGGAGTGAGCAAACTGAGCATAGAAAAGCTTAGCCAGTTGATCCCACGAAGAGATAGTGTTCGGTTTAAGGGACCTGAACCAGTCCGAGGCTACCTTCTCCAGAGTGAGGGGGAAAATTCGGCACTTCATTTCCTCCGGGACATTCCGGTATTGCATCACCGTGTCAAAATAGTCGAGGTGACGGTCAGGATCGCCCGTCCTGTCATGCATTTTTAAACCTTTTGGTGGCTTTTCTAAGTACCAAATAGTAACTGATCTTGGCAGTGAAAGGCCCTTTTCGCTTTGCCGCCTTCTCCCGGGGTGAAGATCGGCGATAATCGTACTTATCTGGAGATCTCCGCGAGCGGGGGCGACAACACTCCTGTCTAGGGGACTTTTCCCTGCTCCTAGAATGTCGTCTCGGCGAAGAGGAAGCTAAAGACGAGCTATGTTGTGGGGAGTCTTCAGGGTAGTAGTCTTCATCTTGAGTCCGACTCGGAGGAGTCCGAGACCCATTTCCCTTTTACGACGAGGTGGGGAGCGGTGGTGATGCCTTCCCCAGGCAGGAGATTGGGTGCCCCTGCGACCGTGATTCCTACGCCTGGGAGAACAGCGCTGAGGTGAATTCTGATCCGGAACACCGCGAGCTCGAAGCTCCGCGATTTCTGCTTCCATCTGTGAGAAACGGTGGCTGCATTGTTGGTTAGTCTTGGCTTGCCGATTCAATAGTTGGACGAGTTGTTGGACAACATCGATTGGTACCGGGACCGCCTGAGGGGGAGGTGGAAGTCGGTTTCGGACTGAGCTCCCGAGGACCACTGTCTGAACCGAATTGCGGGAACGCTTTGAGTTCGGACAAGTGACTGCCACTCCTTCCGGGGTCACTTCTCGCAGGACCGGTTGTGTGACTGGCTGAAGAACCGGTCTCTCAATGACACTCTGGATCGTCCTAGGACGTAATTGGGGAGGCATTGTTAATCAAGGAAATGGGAGAGGAAATAGAGCATAAGATTCTCCCATTGTGGTCGCCAATGTTCTGTACCGCATCTCTGATCTTGTAGGCAAGCCGAGATAGTAGGTAGTAGTCGGTCTTGATCAACAATGTTCCGATCCGATCCAGGAGGTGTGGTACTTGCAAAGACACTCCGACGCTCAAGTCAGGTAGAAAGTCTAGTACAGGTGAGAATATGGTGAGATATCATACCTTTAATGCTTGCATTGAATGCTTATTTATAGAGTCAAATGAGTGTTTTTGACCAAATTGATCTGGACCGTTTGATCTGGCGCTTAGATCTTGGCCATTGGTTAAGGGATCTGTTTCTGTTTATGGGTCTCACTATTGTGGATTGGGCCCAATCCGTAACACTATATATTATTCATTTTCCTGCCTCAAAAAAGTTAGATCAGATTATATTAGTATAACTTACATCTATATGGAGTTGAACGAAGATAAGCAAGTTGTTATTGCCATGACAATTTAGAGTTTGTGGAGAAGCCGAAATTTAAATGTGAGACATGAAGAAGTGAATGATGCTATCTGGTGAGGTTTTTCACTTTATAATGATTGGCGTCAAGCTCGTTCCCGCTACTATCCCGTTGTTGCCAACACCAACACCAGATAACACGGTTTGGACGAAGCCGTCAAAGGGGTTGGTCATATGCAACATTGATGCTTCTTTTTGACAAACCGATGATAAAGTGGGTATTTGTCTGTGCCTAAGACATGAGTTTGGTATAAATCTTGGAGCACATACACTTTGGTTTCAGCCGGTTACAGATGTGGAGCAAGGTGAAGCTTATGGATTCTATTTTGCTATCAAATGGTTGAAGGAGCTTAATATATAGGATGTGGTCTTTTGTATGGATGTCAAAATGGTGGTTGATGCTTTTAATTCAAATAGGACTATGTTTATTGAGCTTGGTAGTATTTTAAACAAATGTAAGTCGTTGTTTAGTTTTTTACTAACAACTCTTATATGTAGTATACTAGCACGCATGCTAATTTGACTACTCATTCCCTTGCTAGGGTGGTCATTGTGACAACTAGTCTTCATGATTATGATGTAATTCTAACATGTATTGTTTTTATTATTTTAAATGAAATGAATTACGTTGTGTTGTTATAAAAAAATGATGGCACAAAAGAGGGTATTTCAGATTAAAAGGTTTTAAACAAAAGGAAGAAGAGAAAATTGCCCGCCTAATATCTACCAAAAGAAAAATATAAGTCACATACCGGAAACTACTTCTATTATGGAAGTGGATACACATTCAAAAGAAGGGTAATTGGGGAGTGCTTGGGAAATTCAAGCCCTTTTTTAGGCTCAACACTAAAACAGATTTGGGGATGAGCAGCGCTTTTTTTTAGCCTTGGGCAGCGCTTTTGAGTGCTGATGATTCCACTCCCACAATGGGCAGCGCTTCCTAAAAAACGTTGCCCATCGCCCCACGCGTTCTCCTATAGGCAGGGCTTCCTAAAAAGCGCTACCCATCGCCCCAGCGCGTTCACCTATAGGCTGCGCTTACAGCCAAAAGCGCTGCCCACTGTATATATTTTTTTAATTTTTTATTTATTTTGTTTATTTTTCTTTTTTCTGTTTTTGTTTATTGTTCCTCTTTCATGTTTTTTCAGTTTTTCTTTATTGTTTATTGTTCACCTAATTTTGTTTACACTTTTCAGATAACAATTTCCTTCTTCAAGTCTATTGTTCCTCTTTCAAGCTCTTTCTTCTTCTAATTTTCTGAGTGTGGTTACCTTGCAAAAGAAAAACAAACAAGTTAGGGGTTTGTTCATTAGAGAGAAAGAGAAGAAAAACAAATCTAATAGAAAGAAAGGGAGGAATACAACCTGTGAGAGTGTTGTCTCAGTATCTTGAAATCATTCACCATCTCATTCATACGCAACGGTCACATGTGAAACAAACCCAGAGAGAAATTAGAGT
Organism: Astragalus membranaceus; assembly: GCA_039519185.1. NCBI lineage: Eukaryota > Viridiplantae > Streptophyta > Magnoliopsida > Fabales > Fabaceae > Astragalus > Astragalus membranaceus. The sequence continues at coordinate 98,780,810 of CM076854.1, forward strand.
TTTTACAAAGAGGAATTGTAAAACAGATGCAAAATCACAGAGTAATTACCTTTGTATCTGTGCTTCTAATCACCATTGGAGGCTTCGTATACCTTGAATCTGTAAGATTTATCAAGAAATAAAAAATCCCTAGCAGAAGCAGTGAAAGGAAAAACGCAAGAAAATAAAAAGATGAAGTGAAGTGAAGAAAAGAAGAAGTAAAGGGTTTCTGGTTCGTAACTCTTCATTTTGAGAGTGAGTGAGAGGAATTTTATTGACTAAAGCGATGGGCAGCGCTTTTTAAAAAGCGCTACCCATTCATTTCTGTGTTTTGGGCATAAGTAGCACTTTTTAAAAAGCACTTCCCATCAACCTAGCGCGTTCCACCATAGGCAGCGCATCCTAAAAAGCGTTGCCCATCTCCCCCAGCGCGTTCACCATAGGCAGCGCTTCCTAAAAAGCGCTGTCCATTGCCCCCAACGCATTTTAACCAAAAGCAGCGCTTCCTTAAAAAGCGCTGCCCATTCCCAGCGCGTTTTAACCAAAAGCAGCGCTTCCTTAAAGAGTGTTGCCCAATAGGGTGCCCTTTTTCTCAACTTTTGGCGTAGTGCAACTGTTTAGAAAATCCCTACCTAACTTGTTCATGGAGACTAGTTTGAAGGAAAGTGAGATAGAAAAGATTCGGATTCAGAGGTATATATCTAGTGTGAAAGGACTATAGGTGCGTTTGGGTGTTTGGAGGGGAGGGGGAGGGGGAGGGGAGGGGAGGATATTAGGACTACATCCTAGTTAGAGCTCAACTACTTTAACTGATTCAGTTTTAAATCCGCTTTAAAGTTTGTTAAGTTTGTTAGATGATTAGTTAATTTTTGTATTGGGTTAACCCTGGTTAACTAGTTGTATATAAACCCTTGTGTACAGTTAATCAAATTAACGAGATTCATTATTTGACTCTTTCTGTTTATCACTCTCGTTCATAGCTTCAATAGCTTAATATGGTATCAGTTGAAAGAACGCTTCTTCTCTGATCTCCTTTTCCCTTCGCATCGTCTTCTTCATCTCGCTTATTTGAGCAATCGATGGCTTCTGCAGATAATTCTGACCCCTTTTTCATCCATCATACCGACAATACTGAATTGGTGCTTGTTTCGAAGCCTCTCGACGACTCAAATTATCTCAATTGGTGCCACTCCATGACGCTTGCTCTCGACGATCACTACAAACTTGGATTTGCCGATGGAACAATTCCACAACCTAGCTCTGATGATGCAAACAAGCTTCGCCTGTGGAAGCGTAACGATAGCATCGCATCGTGGATATTGAATTCCCTTACCAAGGAAATCAGTGCTAGCGTAATCTATTCCGCTTCAGCAGCGACAACTTGGAAGGATATTGAAAAACGTTTCAACATCAAGAACGGTCCAAGAATCTTCTAATTGAGGAAAAATTTTCTTCATTGCGTGCTAGGTACTGACTCCATCAACGTCTATTTTACTTGATTCAAGTCAATTTGGGCAGAATTAGGAGAACTCAAAACCGATCACAAATGCAATTGTGGTGGTGTGTATCCACTTCTTGAGTCAATCAAGGAAGAGTTTGTAATGCCGTTCCTCATGGGATTGAATGATTCTTTTACTCATGCTCGTGGCCACTTGTTGATGAAGCCTATCCCTGACATTGATGAAGCATTTTCCATGCTTCTACAAGATGAAACCCAAAGAGCTGTTGGTATTCAGCCTGCTTCTGTTCCTGAACTGGCCTGTGCAGTCCCTCCAACCACTGCCAAAGGCAAAAACAACAAGAAGGAACGTCCTCTATGTTCCCACTGCAATGTTCTTGGTCACACCAAGGAGAAATGCTTCAAACTCCATGGTTACCCTTCGGGCTTTAAAAAATTTGCTTCTGCTTCATCTGTCAACAACATCCTGGAATGACAAATCTGCAGGCAAGCAGTGGTCCTCTCAGCAATGCCAACAAGTTCTTGCCCTGCTACAAACTCAAATGGTAAGCCTCACCAACACAGCTCAACAAGATCAAAAGGAATCTGCTGGTCTTGAGACCATAGGTATGTCTTTTTCCACCTTAATGGCTCCTTTTCTAGCTCCTAATGCATGGATTGTTGATTTTGGTGCTACGACACACATCACATGCTTTCCCAATTTTCTTTATAACTTCAAGAAATTGTCAAATAAATTTGTTCTTCTGCCTAATCACATGAAAGTTCAAGTTGTAGGTACTGGTTCAGTCAAATTAAACTCCAATATCACATTGCACAATGTCTTGTACATACATTCATTTCATGTTAATTTGATCTCTCTACCTGAACTCACACCTACACATCACATTAGTGTGTATTTTGCTGACACTTTTGTTACCTTCCAGGACACTTAGTCCCTCAAGATGATTGGCCGAGGTGACCTGCATGATAAACTGTTCTTTCTATATACTGAGCACACACTCACACTAGATTCTTGTTCCCTTTTTCCTTCATATACACAATGTATTTTCTGGTTTTGCTTGTAATGCTGATGTAAATAAACCTCTTGATCATGCCTTGTGGCACTCAAGACTAGGACACGTATTTGAGAAAGTGTTGAAAATTTTCAGTAATAAAATTTATGTTCCTTTTAAATCTTGTGTTTCTAGTGATTGCCTTATTTGCCCTCTTTCAAAGTTTAAGCGCTTGTCTTTTATTTCCAATAACCATTACTCAGCAGAAACTTTTGATCTTGTTCATGTTGACACTTGGGGACCTTACCAACACTCCACACATGTGGGAAGAGATTCTTCCTCACAATTGTGGATGATTGTTCTCGGTTCACTTGGGTGTATTTGATGCATCACAAATCAGAAGCTCCTACCCTCATTAAGGCATTCTTTTCTTTTGTCAAAAATCATTTTGGTAAAGTGATTAAACAAATACGATCAGACAATGCCCAAGAACTGAAATTGACAGAATTTCTCTAAGAACAAGGTACTCTTCACCAGTTTAGTTGTCCATATAGACCTGAGCAAAACTCAGTAGTATAAAGAAAAAAACATCAACATCTATTGAATGTGGCTGGATCCTTACTTTTTCAGTCAAAAGTTCCCATACAGTTTTGGGGAGAATGCCTCAACACAACTGTGTTCCTCATCAATAGAGTCCCCACTCTAGCCCTCAAAGACAAATCCCCCTATGAGATCTTATACCAGAAGTTGCCATCTTATGAACATTTCAGAGTATTTGGGTGTCTTACTTATGGTGCTGTCCCTTTACATCAAAGAAACAAATTCTCACCAAGGGCTATTCCCACTGTGTTCATGGGTTATCCCCTGGGTTACAAAGGATACAAACTATACGACTTAGCTACTAAAAAATTCTTCATATCGAGAGATGTCCACTTCTTTGATGAGGACAAATTCCTTTTTCATACTTCACAACCCACCTGTGACTCAGAAAAGTAGAAGAAAGAATAAAGATGGATGAGACTAGAGATCGATGTGGAAATGAACGATCGCCACACCTTCTTGGAAGGCGATAAGATCAACTAGCCTTGAGTGCTAGCCCCAAGGTTGTGAGAAAGGTCCTCTTCTTCAAGAACCATTGGAGAAACTTCATGATGAACCTCTCCTCTCATATGTCGCTACTCTCACCTCTTACTAGGTATCTCTCTAGGCTTTCAGCTTTGCAAAATTGAGGAAATCCAAGAAGTTCTAAGAATTACACATGAAGGTAGGGTATTTATATTGTTGACTCTATGGATCCTAAGTCCACAACATAAGCCCAATTTGCACACAACCAAAGGCCCATGGCCAAAGTCTCCCTAAACAAAGCCCAAAGTGGCCAAAAATTAAAATGTCTTACAAATATACAATTATTAAAAGAAAACAAAGTATAGGAAATACTTCATCCAAACTCCATGTCCCCTCTTGGAAACCTACATCAAAGATGGACAAAAATCACTTATTTTGAAAAACAACAGACAACTAGACTAATGCTAGAATTGCTTATGCTCCACCGGGATCAAAAGGAAAATGAGTGACCCTAATAGCTTACTCATGCAAGTTCCAAACACATGTTTAAGTAAAATCCAAAGCAAGGCCAGCTTCTAAGGAATTGAAACATACCTAGAAGAAGGAATGAAGAGTATAGGGAGAATATAATACCTTTGCAATTTTTCAACATTAATAAGTGTCTCCATTACCTTTACCTTTCCCTTTTGGGGCTCACTCTCAGAAGTGCCTTGAAGTTCCTTACTTTGTCCACACAAGAGTGGTTTTAGCAACAAATTCAAAGGTGTCCTAAACAAGAAATTAACAAAACTATGTGCAAGGAAATAGTTAGAGGTGAAAACCCTAGGTTCATGTGATACATCATGCAAAGGTTTCCTAAGGCACCTTGATGTGAATCCACACATGTATCACTAAATTTAGGATCTAGAAAATTACAAATCTCTATGTCATGAAGATGAATAAGAACACAATTTCAAGATTAGATCATGAAACTTACTTGAAGAACACAAAAGTGAAAAAAGAATCAAATGTGGAAAGAATAGACATGAAGTGGAGAATGATGTCCGCCACTTCTTCCTTAGGAAGAAGATGAAGACCACACGCCGCTTTGAGCTTCTCCAAGCCTCAAAGGTAGGTGTCAAGGTTCCATTCCAAGAACCAAGGAGAACATGATGAACTCACTTCTACAATGCCCTCAAGCTCTCACGCCTCACGCCTCTCTTTGGCTCTCACGGCTCTAGCTTCTGCAAAATGTAGCAAATGATTTCACATTCATCAAAGTCTGGCAATTACACTTGGACTTAGGGTATTTATATTGTGGACCTAATGGATTCTAATCCCTCAAACTAAAGTCCAATTCAAAACATAAAACAAGGCCCAATGCCATTCCTTCCTATACAAGGCCGTATCCTCCTACTAAAGCCAACATGGCTCAAATTACAAGTTCTTACAATTATTAAAAAAAAGAAAGCAAAGCATAGGGAACACTAGGGTTTGGTTATCCTAGAAATACCCTATTGTTTACATGGTCACCTTTAATGTGCTTTTGTCTTAATAATTAGATTAAACACATTAAAGTATTTTCCCTTGACTTCTTGTTTTTGGTCTTTTGAGCTTTGTTCCTTGTGACTTTCATCCAAGCTCCATGATTAGGCTAGGCATGCACGCGGGCTCACATCAAGAACCTACTGCTACTGCAGCACCAGAATATGAAACTACCCTTGATATAGTCCCTACAAATAACACACCTACCCAAAATCTCCCAGAAAATAAACCAGACCTCATAACCCCCTACCTCAATGACTATGTCCAATACCTATCCTATCCAATCTCTCAATATCTCACCTACTCAAAATTATCCAAACCCTATCAATCCTTCATTTTCAATATCACACCTCATTATGAACCAAAATTTTAACATCAAGCTCTCAAGTATCCCCAATGGAGAGCAGCAAGGGATACTGAACTCAAAGCCCTTGAGGATAATCACACTTGGTCAATTGTTCCTCTTCCCTCTGGCAAGCAAACTATTGGTTGTAGATGGATCTACAAAACAAAATTCAACTCTGATGGCACCATTGAAAGACATGAAGCACGGTTGGTGGAAAAAGGCTACACTCAACAACTGGGAATGGACTTTACGGATACTTTTTCACCTGTGGAAAAATTTACCACAGTTATAGTCCTTCTTGCATCGACTGCACAAAAACAATGGCATATGTCTCAATTAGACATAAATAATGTCTTTCTTAATGGTGATCTATTTGAAGAAGTCTACATGGATCTACCCGTGGGGTATCCTACTAAGGGGGAGAATCAAGTGTGCAAATTGCACAAATCCCTCTATGGCTTGAGGCAAGCATCTAGACAATGGTTTCAGAAATTCACCATTGCTATTATCGGTTTGGCCTTTCAACAGTCTGTTGCCGACTATTATCTATTCTACCAAGGCAGTGGTCACTCTCTTGTGCTCCTTTTAGTTTATGTGGATGACATCATCATTGATAGCCCCAACTCAGGTCTCATTTCTCAGACCACCCAGCATCTCCAATCCAAATTCAACTTAAAAGTCTTGGGTGATCTCAAGTATTTCCTTGGATTAGAAATTGCAAAATCATCTCAAGGCATCCACTTGAGTCAACGAAAGTATAGTCTTGAGTTACTTGAAGACACTAGCTTTGCAGATCCAAACCTGCCAAGATTCCCATGGACCCAGGATCCATTCTTGATGACCATACAGGAAATATCATGCCTGATGCTTCCATTTATAGACGACTCTTGGGCCGATTGATGTATCTAACCATCTCCAGACCAGATATAACCTTTGCCATCAACAAGCTCAGTCAATTTATGGCCAAACCCAAACTCCCTCATCTTCAGGCAGTGCACCAGGTCCTGCAATATCTCAAACACAGTCCTGGTCAAGGACTTCTCTTTCCATCCAACAGCAATACATCAGTCTTAGCTTATGTGGATTCTGATTAGGGCAATTGCAAGGTCACTAGAAGATCAATAACTGGATTATGTGTTTACCTTGGCTCTTCTCTCATTTGTTGGAAATCAAAGAAGCAACCTACAGTTGCTAGATCATCAGCAGAGGCCGAATACAGGGCATTGGCCTCCCTCACCAGTGAACTTTTGTGGCTGCAACAGCTTTTCAAGTAAACATTGAGTCAATAATTGTCTTGTGTGATACTAAATCAGCCATTCAACTTGCTAAAAATCCAACATCCAATGAAAGATCGAAACACATTGACATTGATTGTCATTTCATTGGACAGCACGTCAATTCTGGTTTGTTGAAGCTCATCCACCTCCCAACTCATCAACAGTAGGCGGATATATTCACTAAAGCCTTGCGTCATTGCAAATTCTCCGGTTCCATGTTCAAGTTAGGTGTTCTAGACATTTATGCCCCTAACTTGAGGGGGAGTATTAGGACTACATCCTAGTTAGAGGATGGTTAGAGCTCAAATACTTTAATTGGTTCAATTTTAAATGAGTTTTAAAGTTTGTTAAGTTTGTTAGATGATTAGTTATTTTTTGTATTGGGTTGACCCTGGGTAAGTAGTTGTATAAAAACCCTTGTGTACAGTTAATCAAATTAACGAGATTCATTTTGGCTCTTTCTGTTTTCAGAGAAATTTATTCTCTTACAGTTGATCACTCCCGTTCATAGCTTCAATAGCTTAATAGAGGAAATGAGACTAATAGTGTTAATTCTGTAGTGATAAGGAGAAAAATTATCACCCAAACCCCCTTAAACCTCTCTCCTAGTTTATTTTATCAATCCCTCCAAAAATGCCCCAAATCTGGAGGGTTTTTGAAGAGCTCAAAAAATAAACTAGGAGAGAGGTTTAGGGAGGTATGGAGGGATAAGTTTTCTCCTCATCACTAAAGAATTAACACTATAAGTCTCATGTCATCCCCTCTCCTCTCCTCCAAACTCCCAAACACACCCTAGCTATGATAACATTTCCGTTTTATCACATTCCTTTAACCATGTCCAGGGCAGGCCCAACGAGTCCACTAAAGTCTATTGCTTTAGGCTTCTACCTCTTTCGCATAAGTCCAGTACACAACCTACTAATTTTATAGGGATGTTGATTTTCTTACCTCTACCATTGGCCTTTATACCCCCACGCGGTACGTAAAATTCCCATTTCACCCCTCTCATTTACAGAGTTTGGGAAAAAAAATTGGATTTTTCGATTTACCTTTAATAGATAAATTCGTACAGCAAGCGTATGTCACAGAAGCCGATCTCAACAGACTGTATGAAGAAAGGAAAGCGTATCGAAAGGAGAAGAAGAAGACATTGGAATTGTCAACCCCAAGTGATGAGGCGAGGAGTAACTCCAGCAAAGGGAAGCAAGCAATGGCATCTGAATTCCCAAGACCCGGTAAGTGTTCGAAGTGCGGCAAGCCTCATAGTGGAGAGTGTCGTCTGGGATCAACTATGTGTTATTATTGCAAAGGAGAGGGACATTACGCTAACGAGTGTCCGACGAAGAAGAGGAATAGAAAGGAGAATTCTACCCCCGCACGCGGAAGGATCTACGTGATGGACGCTTAGAAAGGCAAGGCTGATGACGGTTCGGCGAAAGGTATATTTCGTGCAATTTTGAGGACAAAATTTTAAAAGTTGGGGTGATTGTAACATCCCCAAATTTTAAAAACTTCGTCGGCTGTTATAAGATTTATGGTGATAGATTAAATAAATTATATAGGCGATATTAGAAATAGTTCTAGTGTTTATTTAACATAATCGTATACATATATATATTGCTAGAAAGTGAAATTTTAATTAATGACTTGCTAATACTTGTGTGCTTGGTTGCTAAGTCAAATTAATTTCCTTAAATCATGTGTTAGCTAGGATGAGGAGAATAAGTAGCTGAAGGGTAGTAAGGTAATTTCACCATCCCTTAAGTGAGCCAGCTGAACCAAACACCCCCACCCAGCAAAACACTTCATTCATTTTCCAGAAATAGAAAAGAGAAGCTTGAGAGAAAGAAAAGGGGGGGGGGGGTTCGCGAGAAGAGGGGAAGAGAAGGGAAGGGGAGAGATCCTCTATGCATGTTCTTAATTCCTTGCCCATTGTAACCCTCACATCATCCTCTTCAATCTGGGATAAAGATTATCACCAACATCTTCCTCCTTCATCTATTCCGATTTTCGAAGGCCAAGCTCTAAAAGGGCCAACAATGGAGTTTTGTCTCCTTGATGATAGTTGCTAAGGTTAGAGGCTAGTGTGGAAACAATCTCAGTAGCTGATCCTTCTGCAATTCCATTTCCTTCATCTAGAATTTCAAAAAGCTCCACACACCATTTTTTACCAAATCTGTCCAAGCTTCAAGTCCATGAAATTGTGCCTCCCTAGTTTGCATGTTCAACATTTTTCCATTTGGGGCTGTTAGGGTACCTCCACTTCAGTTCCTTTGGGATTCCAGAACCTATATTTCAATCTAGAGCAGCAAAGGAAGGGTTTGTGGTTGCTGGATCTGAGTTGATTATGGATTGGTGTTCGTGAGAGCAAGTGGAAACCGTACGGGGATAGTTCGTGTATTCGAAGTTCGTTCGAGTCAATAGGAGTCTCGGCATTGTGCGATTTTCATCGCAATTGGTGAGTTCTATACTCGCTTAGGGATTTAATTTTCGTGTCAATACTGGGTGACTGAAACATGTGTTGGATTAATTTGGTGCTTGCTTGGTGTTAATTGTATTGCTAATTTCACTGTTTCCGAATGTTCTGGAATAGGTTCAGTAATTCTGACTGGGAACGAATTACTGACTAGAAAATCATGTGGCCTCTCATTTTAGAAACTAGACTTAATTTAGGTCATTTTGACACTGAATTGGGTAAAATTGGAGTTGTATAACTCAAATTATAAGTTTCACAAGATAGGGTAATATTCTGGAAGCATTCTAGACACAGGTACTGTCGTTTTGCAACTGGGAATGTTTTGTGACTCCAAAAGTCACGTGGTCTATCATTTTAGAAACTAGACTTAATTCTCGTTAATTTGGCTCTGATTTGGTTGAATTAGGAATTGTGTAGCTCAAGTTATAGGCTCCACAAGTTAGGGTAAAATTCTGGGAACAATCTGGACATAGGGTCAGTGTTTTGGGCATGGTGGTTTCAATTGAACTCCTTTTCGAATGATTTCTATTTCTTTGAAAACTAGACTTAATTTTATACTATTAGGCTCAGGTTCCAGGTTAATTTAGTGGGTTTTGGTTATTTTAGAAGGATCGCAATTTAGGTCACAGTCGCAGTCCCGTATTCTGAACATACTGTGTTATTTGTTAAAACTGTATTTATTGACCCATCATTCTACAAGTCTAAAAACATATTCAAAAACTAGACGTCCTTAGCTTTTCGTAGAGGGGTCGTTTGCAAAATTCCGTGGCCGTTTGATAGGTTAAATAAATTCTCAAAGTTTAGGTACAGTTGTTGAATTAGAATGTTTGAATTGTTGCTTCTTTAGCGGATTATGTTTTCAATGAATTGTTTGATGTTTATGATTATGTTGACTGTGATTGAAAGTAATTATGATTGATGAAGTGTGATGTTTCCCTTGGAGGATGGGTCAAAACCTTGTTTGCTTAAGTTCTAATGATAACAATTTTATGTTCCATGTTGAAGTTAATGTTATGTCATTGTTGATTGTTTATGTGACGGCCCAATGCAGGTACTTTGTTTGTTGACGGCCCAATGAGGTTATATTGTTTATGTGACGACCCAATGCGGGTACATTGTTTGTTGACGGCCTAATGTGGGTAGACGGCCCAATGCGGGTATATTGTTTATGTGATGGCCCAATGCGGGTAGTGTTGATTGTGTTTGAGATACATGAATGTAGGTGGTTTAACTGTAGATATCTATAAGTCAAGGTAATAAGCTTAGTAGTCACGAGTGGGATCACTAAGGTTATAATGGTAATAATAATAATGTTATGTTATGTTCTTGTTATTGATTGTTGACGGCTGTTGCGCCCGAAAAAGTCCCTCAGGGAATCTTTCTTCGTTTACAACTTTTTGAAAATCAATGAAGTCGCCACCAATATTTTTTATAAGGAAAATATCGAAGAAAAACCTTTTGGAAAGCGGATGGCCTTTTGGAAAACCGGAAGATTTGGGTTCGGGGGTCGGTTAGGCATAGGGAAGGTTTTAGCACCCCACGCCTCCTTTCTACCGAAAGGGAACCTTTAATTAAATGTGTGGTTTTAAGTGCGGGTTTGGAAAATACTTAAATTTGCCCTTTTTTCGAAAAGAGAATGAAAAGACTTAATGAAAACCTTTATTTTTGGCAAAAGTGTTTGTTGCTTTTTTAAGAGAAAAAAATGTTTTTAGTTTATTGTGCTTGACGGAGGATATCCGCTCCTACGTATCTCCCGGTGCGATGGAGAACTCAAAGCTACGTAGTTCTGTTTTTTTTGAAAAGGGTTTTGTTTTTTAATCTTTTTAGATGAGTTTTCGCAGTAGGAGGGAGGATTCGCGATGACCAAACAACAACGGTTTAGAGTGGCCGCGCTACTAACTCTTTTGAAAATGAAATTATCATTAACAACCAAACGGCAATGGCGCGAGTGATCATTAACGATAATCGGTTTTTCTTTTGATTCGAGTGTTCGCGATGACCAAACAACAACGGTTTAGAGTGGCCGCGCTACTAACTCTTTTGAAAATGAAATTATCATTAATAACCAAACGGCAACGGCGCGAGTGATCATTAACGATAATCGGTTTCTATTTTAGATGATCAAAAGGGTTTTCGCAATTGAATTGATTTTTGGTCTGTGAGACATTTATCCATCATTGGGAAAAAAGGGTTTGTGAAAAAAAGAAAATAAGTTCGCTTAAGGAAAAGAGACAAAAATTTAAAAAGAGAAACAGGAGGTGAAATAGTAAAATGGGGGGTGCGAGTTACAGGGGGGTTGTGCTATTAAAAATGGGGCGTGAACAGTGAGAAGGGTTGCGTTTTGAAATAGGTGGTGCAGAAATCAGGAAATTGTTCCAATGGGCTGTGTGAATGCTGGGCTTTTTCAAAGGGGTTAAGTTATCAAAATGAGGGGGTGTGAAAAAAAAGGAGGCCCAATTCGCATAGGAGGGCCCAGTTAGCAGAACTGGGCTTAAGTGACAAAAAGGGCCTTATGCTTGAGCCTGGGGGGGTGCGAGTAGCGGTTTACTTATTTACTAAAAAAAATGTCTCATCTGCCTCTTTTTTTTACTAAGGGAATGTTTTCTGTTTCTTCCTTTTTTTTTTGAGATTCACTGGCCCACGAATCTAGGGCCTAAAAAAAAAAAAAAAGGGGTGGTCGTTTTATTAAAAGAGGGAGGTGCAATTAGATAGCCTTTTTGTTTAAGAAGCACAGGGGTGTATGATCAGAAATACGGGGGGTGAGATGTTTTCACAATGCAAACAATGTGGCTGGTGACATTGAACTGTCCTAAGATATTAAATACTTGCGTATAAAAACCTTAATCGGTCAAGGCAGTATATGATATTTTGGTATTATTAGTTTGACTTTAAATGAATCATTCTTTACAACTACAAGTGTAATACATACTACTCATTCTCTTTTACTGATGCCAAACACATATAATGTGGACAATATAGCTATCAGAGCTCTAAAATCCTAAAAATTATTTTAAGTGTTCATTTTCAAACAAAGTGGACAGCGACAACAACAAGCTAAAACAGATGGATAAATGGACAGTCATATGATCAATTGAGAACCATGTAACGGAAAAAAACATTAACAGACCAAATCCGAAATTGTAAAAAATCTTACATACACAGTACCTTCAAATCCCAGAAACTTTGAACAAGGAGTTTTTCTCTCGGATCTCCCCAACAACAGAATAATAATAAAAAAAACTATGTAAATTTTATGGAAGAAAAAAAACAAAAACGAAATCTCTCCCTCTCTGCTTCACATAAAATTTTCCAGAATCGCTTTTCTCCTCTTGCTTCCGGGTCTTCAAGGTTCCGGCCTCTCACTCTCTTCTCTCCAAAAAAAACCGTCCCTTCCTTCAGGATCTCCGCTCGTATTTATACTAGCAAAAACCGAACTCGTAGTGTGCTTTGTCCTTCGGTTTTTTCACCAAACCTCGTGTATAGATCTGTTTGCGTGTGAGCCTTGGAGAAAACGAAATGGAAATCGCGCTCTTCTGGATAGACACACGAACCGTGGAGAGAACCAACGGACACTTGTGTACCGATGCCATAAATGGCGATTCCGTGAGAGAAAGGAAAGAAGGAGACATTAAAGGGGTGGTTTCGTGTGAGAGGAGGGAAAGAGGCGCTGTGAAAGAGGGTTTCGTGTGAGGGGGCTGAGGGAAGAAACGTGTGGAGATGGAGAAAAGCAAGGGGAGTGGACGGCTAGAGAAGAGAGGAGGATGATGGGAGTGACGTTTTGGGGAGGAGGCGTGGGAGAGAGAAGATGAAAGGAGGCATGGGAAGGAGGGAAAGGAGGCGTGGAAGGGAGAGAAGAGGGAGGGACTGTACGGCTGATGGGGGAATTAGGTTTAGGTGGAAGTGATATTTTTGAAAAAAAAGAGAAAAGGGAGCGTATGGGAGAGAAGAGAAAAGGGTTGCGGCTGCTGTTAGGAGGGATAGGAATTTAGGGTTTGTGAGTGAGTGATCAATCCGGGTCGGGCCAAGCGTGTGGGCTTCCAATGGCCCAATTCGCTGAAACACCCCCTTTACGAAATACACCCCCTTTTTTTTACTAAATCGCCCCTCCTTCTCTCTTTTCCTTTTTTTTTACTTTCTCTTTTATACTGTTAAATATATTTACTGACTAAATGGGAAGTAAAGTATAACTTAAAAATGAATTTGTATTTTTCGACGAATAAGAAAATTATTATTATTTTTGGACGGATAAAATTGGGGTATGACGAGAATGAGGCGCGTACGCAGTCAAGAATAATGCGCGCATACCTCGACCTATGCTTTGAGTTTCTTTCAACTGCCAGACAAAATACCGTTAGAACTTCGTGCTCACGGAAAGACAATTTTTATTTTATTTTGGTAAACTAGTCGGACAAAATTGGGGTATTACAGCTGCCCCTCTTTATTTCACATTTCGCCAAGAAATATGACTTGGGCTTTTCATATTTGTTGGTGAAATGGAAATAAAGATATAGGAATAACACTAATTTTGTCCGCTCCAGAAAAGCTCAAATTTTCTTTTTGTTATTTTCCTTTTGAGAAAAGGGGGGTTAACAGTTGTCGCATTAACGGGAAAGCAGTAAATTGGGAAAAACGGTAAATTGGGAAAAGCGGTAAATTGGGAATTCGGAGGTTGCCTAAAAACCTTCTAACGAACTCTTGTCGAGTCCGAGCTTTGGGGGTGGCCTTTTCGAGCGGCCGATCAACATCAGGTCCGGAACTGATTTGATCAATGGATTTACGCTATGCCTTAGGCTGACACAACTAATCCGAAGGACTTAACGAAGTCTGATGGATCCATCGCGTGCTCGTACACGATGTTGTGATCTGTGGAAGGAGTTCACTAACTCTGTGTTGATGGAGTTTACTAACTCTGGGTTGATGGAGTTTACTAACTCAGTGCTGATGGTGATTTTCTGAAAAATAAGATTTTTGGGACCCTCTGGTCCGTAGCAACTTCCTGGATGGTGCATGAAATGCATGCATTTGGGTATTTGGATGCGCATAAATGCAAGGATTGATTTTGGTGGGATGCTTTTTCTGTTTGATTCCTCACTCCCTTCCTTTTCTTTTGTTATTCTTTCGCTCTTCTGAGATGCGAATTTGAAGGTGTAATGCACCACTGTTCGATGACGAATGGTATGGATGGTATGATGAATGAAGATGTTGTGTTCTTTTATGTTCCGTCTTCTGTGATTTTTTTGTTTTTTTTTTTTGTTTATTCTGTTTGTTTTCTTTAAGCAGCTTTCTTTTTTCTGCTTATTTGTTTTTGTTTACTCTGTTTGTGTTCTTTAAGCAGCTTTCTTTTTTCTGCTTATTTGTTTTTCTTTGGCACTCTTTTTTTTTGCTGGTTAAATCGATCTGCCGGGCGAAGGCTGTTCCAGGACGGTGATCCGCGAGGATTGCACACTGGTTTGTCACGACTGCCTTTTTCGCAATTTTATTCACTTGGGGAATCACTTCTTTCCGTATTTTTTTTCAAAGATTTCGTAATGATCCTGTAATGCTCTGAATGTGCACATGTTTTGCAATTCGATTTCATCAATCATAAAAGTTATTATTTTGAAAGAAACTGAACAGATGAAAACAGAGACACGAAAAGTACACATATGAAAGAAAAGTTGGACTTTTATTGATATAGAAATTGGACGTGCAGAAAGTCACGCCAATCGAAAGTGCATTACAATCTTTCTTTTAAACTACAAAAAATACAAGCAAAAGGAACAGATCTCGTGATTCTATCTCTGAAGTAACGGTGCCCACCGTCCATAGTCATAATACTGATCACCCCCTTATCCGAACCTTTGGAATGCTGATTGCCTTTTTCTTTTCTCAAGCCCAAGTTTTCTGACCCTAACTTTTGCCTGGATCGCCCTTTGCGGGTTTTCAATCCACCGGGCCACTCTGATTTTGCCTAGGTCGCCCTTTGCGGGTTTTCAACCTAACGAGCTGATTTTTCCTTGGCTTATCTTTCTCTTTTTTCGTCTATTTTTCTAGGCATAATACTTCTTGACCACATCTGAGTTCACTGGATTTGGGATCTCATCTCCGTCCATGTTTGCCAGAATTAATGCTCCTCCTGAGAATGCCTTCTTCACCACATAAGGTCCTTCATATTTGGGAGCCCATTTGCCCCTAGAGTCTGTCTGGATCGGCAAGATCTGCTTGAGCACAAGATCTCCTTCTTGGAATTCACGAGGACGGACTTTCTTGTCAAAAGCCCTCCTCATCCTCTGTTGGTACAACTGTCCATGACACATTGCGGCCACCCGTTTTTCATCAATGAGATTCAACTGGTCAAGACGAGACCGAACCCATTCTGCTTCATCAAGTTTTGTCTCCATCAACACCCGCAGGGATGGTATTTCAACCTCAATGGGGAGGACTGCCTCTGACCCATAAACCAGGGAGTAAGGGGTTGCCCCTGTTGAGGTGCGTACTGAGGTTCTGTAACCATGCAGGGCAAATGGGAGCATCTCATGCCAATCCTTGTAGGTTACCACCATCTTTTGCACAATCTTCTTGATGTTCTTGTTGGCGGCCTCAACTGCCCCATTCATCTTTGGGCGGTAGGGAGAAGAGTTGTGATGTTGTATTTTGAAGTCTTTGCACAAATCCTTCATCACTCTGCTGTTCAAATTACTACCGTTGTCTGTGATAATCTTGTTTGGAAGGCCGTAGCGGCAAACCAAGTCTTTCTTGATGAACTTAGCAATCACTGAGCTCGTTACATTGGGATAAGAGGCAGCTTCCACCCACTTAGTGAAGTAGTCAATAGCAACCAGGATGAAACGGTGACCATTGGAAGCTTTGGGTTCAATGGGACCAATGATGTCCATGCCCCACATTGAGAATGGCCATGGTGCGCTCAAAACATTCAGAGAAGTTGGAGGTACATGGGTGTGATCTGCATAGATTTGGCATTTATGGCATCTTCTCACAAAACTGTAACAGTCTGATTCCATCTGCAACCAGTAGTATCCAGCTCTCAGGATTTTTCTAGCCATTGCGTGCCCGTTGGAATGAACCCCAAATGAGCCTTCATGAACATCTCGCATAATCTTTACTGATTCTTCTCCTGTTACACACCTGAGGAGTACCAAGTCATGGTTTCTCTTGTAAAGGACGTCTCCACTCAAGAGAAAACCTGTTGACAGCCTCCTGAGGGTTCTCTTGTCATTCTCTGTAGCTCCGGGAGGGTACTCTCTGTTTGTGATATACTGCTTGATGTCATGGTACCAAGGCTTACTATCTGATCCCTCTTCGACTGCCATACAGTAGTGATAAGCATGTTGTTCTCTGTGCTGGATTCTGACAGTCGTCAGACTTTTGTCACAGCTGACGTTGAACATAGAGGACAAAGTTGCCAAGGCATCGGCCAACTGATTTTCGCTGCGGGGTATGTGTTGGAAAGTGATTTCCTCAAAGGGCTTGATTAATTCTTGAATGTAGTCACGGTAAGGAATCAAATCAGAATTTCTTGTTTCCCAGTCTCCTTTTACTTGATGGACAACTAGAGCTGAATCTCCATACACGTCGAGCCTCTCGACTTTCCAATCGAGAGCTGCCTGGATACCCAAGATACACGCTTCGTACTCTGTAATATTGTTTGTGACATAGAAGCTTAGTCTAGCGGTGACTGGTATAAAGCGGTTGTCTGGGGAGATCAGCACTGCTCCGATTCCGTGCCCCCACATGTTAGAGGCACCGTCAAACAACATTCTCCACCTTTCATCATCTTGAGACTTCCCTGCGTCAAATAATGCCATAATGTCCTCATCTGGGAACTCACATTGCATTGATTGGTAATCCTCAACCGGTTGATGTGCCAGGTAGTCTGCCAGTGTGCTACCTTTAATCGCCTTCTGGGTTACGTACACGAGATCGTACTCTGACAGAAGCATTTGCCAACGAGCAATTCTACCTGTGAGCGCAGGTTTTTCAAAGATGTACTTGATTGGGTCCATTTTGGACACCAACCAAGTAGTGTGACTCAGCATATATTGTCTCAGCCGATGCGCAGCCCAGGCTAGAGGACAACAAGTCTTCTCCAATGATGAATACCTTGCCTCACAGTCTGTGAACTTCTTGCTTATATAGTAGATCGCGTGTTCTTTCTTTCCTGACTCATCGTGTTGCCCCAGCACGCAGCCCATAGAGTTGTCTAGCACCGTGAGGTATAGGATGAGGGGTCTGCCAGACACAGGTGGCATTAGGACGGGTGGACTTTGAAGATACGCCTTGATTTTCTCAAATGCTTCTTGACATTTATCATTCCACTTCATCTCTTGGTTTTTGCACAGCAGTTTGAAAATTGGTTCGCAAGTCGCAGTCAACTGGAAGATGAATCGAGAAATGTAATTTAGTCTTCCCAGGAAACCACGAACTTCTTTCTCCGTCTTAGGTGCTGGCATCTCCAGGATTGCTCGTACTTTGTCCGGGTCTACCTCAATTCCCTTCTGGCTAACAATGAACCCTAACAGCTTCCCTGACCTAACCCCAAAGGTGCACTTAGCGGGGTTCAGCCTGAGTTTGTATTTTCTGAGACGTTCGAACAGCTTCTGCAGGTTAACCACGTGCTCTTCATCAGTCTTTGATTTGGCAATCATGTCATCCACATAGACTTCGATCTCCTTATGCATCATGTCGTGGAATAGGGTTACCATCGCTCTTTGGTAGGTTGCCCCGGCATTCCTCAACCCGAAAGGCATGACCTTGTAACAGAAAGTTCCCCAAAGGGTTATGAAGGTGGTTTTCTCCATATCCTCCGGAGCCATTTTGATCTGGTTATAGCCTGAATATCCATCCATGAAGGAGAACATCGAATGCTGAGCAGTACTGTCCACCAAAACGTCAATATGGGGTAGAGGGAAGTCATCTTTAGGGCTTGCTCTGTTCAAGTCACGGTAGTCGACACACATTCGGACCTTCCCATCTTTCTTAGGGACTGGGACAATGTTTGCTACCCACTCAGGATATTTTGCCACAGCTAAGAACCCTGCATCAAATTGTTTCTTGACCTCATCCCTGATTTTCAAAGACATTTCAGGCTTCATCCGCCTTAACTTCTGTTTCACAGGGGGACACTCTGGTTTCACTGGCAATTTATGTTCAACAATATCTGTGCTCAACCCTGGCATGTCCCGATATGTCCATGCGAATACGTCAGCGTAGTCGAACAGGAGCTGAATCAACTTTTTGCGCTCTTTATCCTCCATTGCGGTACCAACCTTGATCTCTTTTCTATCTTCCTCAGTACCCAAATTGACCATTTCTGTAGACTCTTCATGGGGTTCGATGACCTTTTCTTCTTGTTCTACCATTCTCATGATTTCTGGAGGAGTATCCCAATCATTCTCAACATCTTCCTCGGCGTGATTAAACGGGTAATCAAAATCGCAGTATGAGTTATGGGCATTATTATTTTCAGAGTTTGTTTTTGATCTGCATTAGAATGGAGCGGCGAATAAAAACAAAGAAAAAGCAACACAGATGAAAGATGAAGACAGAAATTTTATTGAAAATTCAAAATAACACTTTATTGATTGATGATTTTCGACGAAAACATGTGTGCCCGAATGAAATATCCCAAGGCCTTGGGCAGAGCCGAGGGATCTGCATTACAATGATAATTACTTTAAATTGGAAAATACGGGGAAATCCATGGTCTCCCAGTTTTGCAGCTTCTCTCCAACCGCACAGCAGCGCACCAGACCTTCAGCACGGCCACTTGAGCTTGATCCTTCTTCAACCATATTAACCTGGTCAGGGTTCAGCATACCAGCACTCCGGAAGTTGTCCTTAAGATTAGCGATGACTATTCTCTCCTGATTGGGTGCCCTTCCTCTGAGTTTGGCCAGCCATTTCTCCCTCCTGTCAGATGTCAGCCTCTCCCGATCGGCAAGACTTGGGATGTATCCAACACCGAACCTCTCAATATTACCCCTCAACTGGATAGGCATTACAATTCCTTGAGCAGCTTTTCCTAAGCCCTTACCAATCTGATACCCATGTCCCAGCATCACTTTTGCAGTCATCATGTCTGCCCTGGACCACTTGGGCTTCCACCGAGGTTCTCCTTCGACGAAGACAGCGTTTGAAATCTCCAATCCCTGGAAAGCAGTCTCAAAGGACTCTTCTGCTGCTTCCACATAATATTCAGGTGGTGATCGATTTATCAATGTTTCTTCCTCTCCGGAGATCACTATCAGCTTTCCCCTAGCCACAAACTTGAGTTTCTGATGAAGCGAGGATGGCACTGCCCCAGCCGCGTGTATCCAAGGACGTCCTAGCAGGCAACTGTAGGACGAATTGATGTCCATCACTTGAAAGACGACATAAAATACTTCAGGGCCTACCTGCAGCGGCATTTCCACTTCTCCAAAAACTTCCTTCACTGACCCATCAAATGCTCTGACCAAGGTGGAGCTCGGTTTTAGATATGAACAGTCTACATCCAGCTTATCCATTGTAGACTTAGGCAGCACGTTCAAGGATGAACCGTTATCAATAAGCACTCTGGCAAGTATATGGTCCCCACACTTGACTGAGATATGAAGAGCTTGATTATGACTCTTTCCTGCCGGAGGCAGCTCAGTGTCTGAGAAGGTCAAGTAATTAGAGGCTATAATGCTGCCAACAATACCATCAAGCTGGTTTACTGTAATGTCATGGGAGACGTGAGCTTCATTCAAGACCTTTAGCAGTGCAGCACGATGTGCCTCTGAACTAAGCAGCAAAGAGAGCATTGAGATCTTGGATGGGGTTTGATTCAGCTGGTCTACCACCCGATATTCACTCTGTCTCATTACCCTCAGGAATTCTTGAGCTTCTTTGTCCGACACATCCCTGACCTCTACAGCTTCCTTGTCTTTTCCCTTACGGGCCCTTTCTTCACTTCCCTTGGATTGCTCTCTTCTAAGGTTTTCAGGAGTATACATCCTTCCACTCCTTGTGATACAACTACCTCCAGCAATGTTTGTTATATCCAGAGTGCCTTTAGGGACCTCCGCTTGCACTTGCACATTGCAGCTCCATGGAGTCATCCTAGTATCCCCACTAGGGGTAGCAGCAGGTACTGGAATAACGACAGTCGAGGGTCTCGTCACAGCTAGGCTGGAATTCAGATTGCAGGGAATTTCAATCGGTCTTCTGAAGCCTCCATTGCCTGATTGCAAGGTAAGTACACTTTCTTCTTTCTCTTGGATTCCCACTTGGACCAGGTGTCTGTCTAAGAGATCTTGGAGGATTGGTTTAAAGCCTTCACATGCCCCGATGCAGCGAGGATTATCACAGGCGTCTTTCCTAGCGCACCCTTCTTTGATGATACCAAAGCGGCATAATTCAGCATGGATAAAATTCAAAGGCATCTGAATGCAATCAACTTTTCTCACCAAACACTGACCCTCCTGATAGTCAACGGCATTAATAGCAGACCCTCCATGCCCTGGCAACGGATTGGTGGCTACATTGGGTTGTTGAAATGATATGCTTTTCTTATCAAGTAATTCTTGCACCACATATTTGAATGCTTTACAATCCTCCACCACATGACCTACCGCCCCAGAATGAAAGGCGCAGGTGGCATTTGCGTTGTACCCTCT
The DNA here is from genome assembly GCA_039519185.1 of Astragalus membranaceus. Taxonomy (NCBI): domain Eukaryota; kingdom Viridiplantae; phylum Streptophyta; class Magnoliopsida; order Fabales; family Fabaceae; genus Astragalus; species Astragalus membranaceus. The sequence continues at coordinate 98,801,567 of CM076854.1, forward strand.
GGGATAGGGAGGCTGATATGGCTTCATTTGACGGGTACTGATTATTTTGTTGGTGATGAGATAATTAAACAAGTCTGTGTAGGACATAGGAATGGGATCAAAGACGGCAGGCTTCCTTTCATTATAGTTCCGGTACTGATAATTTGATTGAAAAGGCTGTGCCAGCGGTGCCTGAGGAGGAACCGAAATAGCTTGCGATGGATTGCTGTGCGACGGACCACTGGCTCCGATGACTGCATTAGTTTCACCTTCTTTCTTCTTATGAGACCCAAAAAATGGCTTCTTTTGACTGGCAGGAGGCGTCGGGCCATGAGCTATTCTTCCGCTGCGCATACCATTCTCTACTCTTTCCCCTGTGACCACCATCTCAGAGAAGTTTGAGGCTACGCTGCCAACCAACCTATCATAATACACTGCAGGAAGGGTTTCCATAAACATGTGGACCATTTCCTTGTCCAGCAGAGGGGGTTTTACTTGAGCCGCAAGGTTCCTCCATCTCTGAGCGTATTCTTTGAACGACTCGTTATCCCTCTTAGACATGCATTGTAGCTGAGTTCTATCTGGAGCCAAATCATTATTATACTGGTATTGACGCATGAAGGCATCCGCCATGTCTTTCCAGCAACGGATATTAGTTGGCTCTAACTGCATGTACCAGTCGAGGGGAGCTCCGGCTAAACTTTCTTGGAAGCAATGCATCATTAAGTTATCATCACGGGCGTAGGCAGTCATCTTTCGGCAGTACATTGTCACATGGCTGACTGGGCAAGTTGTTCCTCTGTATTTGTCAAAAGTGGGTGCTTTGAACTTGGGCGGCAGGACTAGATCAGGAACCAAGCACAACTCATGGGCATTCCTGGCTCGGGAACCTGCCCCTTCAACAGCTCTTAACCTTTCTTCCAGCATCTGATACTGACTTCTAGCTTCGGCAGGGTAATTCTGTGGGAAACCGCCGGCACCATAGTGAGGGTTATTCATCGACGCCACGACCGGGGTCATGTGTCGGTGAGCAATATTCTGAGGGACTGGGCCCTGCACGTGTGGATGAACCATTATTGGTGAATTGAAACCCGCCGGAGTTCCCGGAGCGACAACAGGGATTGGGATCTGGATCTGGGCTTGATGCGTCCCTGTTCCAACTTCATTCACAACTGTATCAGGCTGAGCGTGCCCCGTGGTTCCTGAAGGATCCCCTCCAGGGTTTGCATCAGCAGTAGGAGGCGTATAGCCCAGTGGGAGACCATAGGGGGGCCATTGCGCAGCTTGAAGGGTTTGAGAGATCCCAGACCCAGGAAGGGGAGGAGGATTGTTCGTCCCAGCAACAGCGGTTTCAGTTGTGCCAACATCTCTTAAGGCACTTAGCACTCTTATGACCTCCGCCATTTGAGCCCTTAGGACTTCCATCTCAGCTTGAGTGACTTGATTCCCCTGATTCTGATCGTGCTGACCCTGACTATTAGGATCCGGACCTCCTGGAATTCCGTCATCCTGATGTGGCTGCGGATCGTTCTGATCGTGGTTGGCTTGATCGTTTTCCATGTTTCTTGCTTGCAGACGCGTCCAATAGCGATGATTAACCAGCTTGCCTAATTTTCTGTTGACGGAACACGTTTATGAACACAAGAACGAATAAGTGAATGCAATGCGAATGAATGCGTGTTTAGTTTGTCTTGCCGAGAATCGCAGTGTATTATGTCTTGTCATAGATACGCAGGTAAATCTTTGATTGTTTTTGTTATATCATTTTCTTTGGATTATACTGAAATTGGAATCTGGAAGCGAAACGGGTGTATTTAAACAAAATACTTCAAAACCTGAATCCGAAAGTACGACATTCTGATACAATGATTGAAAAAGGAAAGGTACAATAAAATGGAAAATTACAATAAAGAAGCTCAAATACAAAGGGCTTTGACATTTCCACTCTTTTTCCTTTTGTTGTCGGTAGAGGCACTTCCGGTTCTTCCTTTGGCTTCCTCAACTAGGGCTCTGCAGTACTCCACAAACTTGTACACCTCAAGCGGGGTGTTGAGGGGATACATCTCAGTTTCAGCTTTTCTTAATCTCCTGGGCATACCCACAAGAGCCTGGTTGACCAATTCTGATAGCTTGGAGAACCTATCCTTCCAGTGTTGAACTTCATCTCTCAGCTCTATGATGACTGCCTGTTCTTCAATCCTACCGAGCAGCTCAACATAGCGATGTTCCCAATACTGACTTTCATCCCTCACTTGCCGGTACGCATCACTGATGTGACAAAGACGCTCCTTCAACTCGTCAGAATCCTCTTGCTCTGCTCTTAGGGCCCGCTGATATTCCCTGAGGATGTTCTCAAAAGAGTCTCTCTCTTGCACAACACTGTCTAACTTACTTTCCCATTCAGCTTGTAACATGCGGGATTCTCTCTTTGACTTGGCAAGCAAGCTTTTCGCCGTTCTCTCTCCCATTTTTGCTTCATCCCATAACTCTTTCCACTGATTGGCTTCTTCCAGGGCCTTCTTCTCTTTCAAGCTTCGTCTCTTGATTTCCTCCTTGGCTCCTTGCAGATACCTTTGAACTTCTAACTTGCTCTCCCCTTCCCCTTTTAGTTTCTGACTGAAACTCTCAATGGTAGCAGACTTCAGGGCATTTTCTTCTTTCAACCTCTTGTTCTTCAGAGCCATCTTCTCTATCTCAGCTTGCAAAGATTTCTTCTCTTCCTCTGCCTTCATCAGAGCCAACTTAACTTCGCCTAATTCTTCGACAACAGGGGCACTGGCGTCTACTACTTCCCTCTCGACTTGCAACTCTTTTTGGTAAGGCAGTTGAACATTCTGGATCCTTTTTCCGAGCCACTGAGCGAAGGTGATACCACTAGTCCTCTGAGCGAGCTCTATTTTTCCCATGCGAACCACCGTATTCCAGGCTTGCAAGACCTTTCTAAGCAAACTGTCATCTTTTGGTCCTCCTTCAAAGATGTAAAGCGGGAATATCATCTCTTCAGTGGGCGAATTCCTCATCGGATACCCCAATTGCCTCAGAGTCAGGGACGGGTTGTAGTTGATGCATCCCTTAGTGCCCATTAGCGGGACATTTTGAAAGCCACCACAGCGGAAGACTACCTTAGGTCTATCTTCCCAGCAAGATGAGAGATACCAGCGGATCGAGTGCTCATCTAGACCCCCTAGAAACTGGATCCATTCTTGAATACTCATAGCTTTCACCTCACAGGTTACAGCGTAGCTAATCAACTTTTCCACTCGTGTTGGGTTGGTGAAGGCATGAATGAGGAGCCACGCATACAACAGATGAAAAGAGCAAGAGATTTTCTTCCTTCTCAAGTCACAATGGTGAGTAAAAGCAGAATAAGTGTCAGCAAGGATGGCGGGAATTGGATTAATGGGGCTCCTCTTATTCTGAAAAACTAGGAAAATACCGATAGCAGTCACATCCACATACCTCTCAATCTGCGGAAAGAGAACAACCCCAAAAATTGCTAAGGCCAAAACTCGCTTGAAGACAACCCAATTTTTGCTTCTAGCATAGGTTCCCATTAAACCTTCAAGGTAGCTCTGCGGGAAACCTATCACATTGTTTCTCTTCTGCTTTTGGAGCTTCAGGTCCTCTACACTCACTTGCAATAATGCAGCGAACCCCTCATCTGTGTAGTACTGTTCTTGATACCGGTAGGGAGCAGCTTCTGTCTGAGTGAAACCCAAAATCTGTTGATATTCCTCCAATGTGGGTGCCATTTGAAAATTTTTGAAAAGAAAGCACCTGATTTCTGGGTCATAGAATCTACTCAAAGCCACAATAGCCTCAGTCTGCACCTCTAGCAACAACAACTTCCGGAGGTTCCCATAAGCATTATCAAACGATCCCCTTTCGATAGGTCCCATCAGGTCAACACATTTTTTCAGACTAGTCACGTCTACCTTGTTTACAGCGGGGTACCTTGGAGTATACACCGTTTCCCTTCTAGATTCCATGCCGTATCTATGACAAAAATTACTTATTACTTGGGGTTCTCGGCAGGCAAACCATGATGAAATGCAAAGATGCATGCGAAAACTATTGAAAATGTATGTTTTATGCAAAGGATGTGTGTAAATGATGATGATGTTCTATGTCTATGTAACTCAGAGACCAGTCCTTATTGGCAGTGATTCAAGTTTTTTTTTGGAAAATGCGGGTCGTACGTTATTTCATATGGACCAGTATGAGAAAGGCTACAGCGGTAACTCTTTCACTCCCTTTTTTTTTAAAATAAAGTGGTTCATATGTCACTTCGTACAGACCGGCGAAAGAAAGGTTACAACGGCGACTCTTTCTCTATTTTCTCTTTTTTCGAAAAATCTCCTTTTCCTTTTGAAAACGTGCCTAGTTTACAATGCAGCACACAATTTGGAAAGCCCTTGTGACCTAAAAAGAGGCGAGACCTACGATCTAGGGCAATTTAAAGGGTAATCCTCCCATGTGGCTCTATTCACTATCTCGCAAAGGCTACCAGAGCTAAATCTCTTTCATGATAACACCCACAACGATGGAATGCCATCTGGTGTGGGGTACCATAAAAGAGCATACTCTGGCTGAAACTTTCGTGAGAGCAGAAGGACATCGGTCCAATTGGCAGTCACTACTCGTTTCCACTCTCCTAGGTGTTTTTTCAGACCTTGGGTTTTAGGCCTCTCTCAAAGCACATAATCATAAGGGGGTGAGTGTGTGTAGCGGGGACATACCGCCTAAAACTACCCACATATACCCCACCTGCGAAGGAAAACCCAGAACAGTCCAGACAATAGCAAGTGATAACATGTCGTCTACACTAGGGTTCAATATTAAATAAACTAGCCTAGGGTTTCAACAATAATCAAGTGCTTTGCTTTCCTCGAGAAAGGGGGCTAAGAAGAGGGGAACATAACAAGATGGGGGAGGAAAAGCATGAGGGTACTAAGCACATAAGCAAAGACGAGGAAAAAATAAACATGAAAGGAGAGAAAATAAATGCACATGCGCATCATGACAAGAAGAGCAAACCGAACAGGGATAGAAGCAAACAAAGTATCCAAATCACATCGATAGCACGCTAAACCACACATTTAATTAGTTAGGCTTGACCCACTTAAAGAGAAAAGTCCCCAGTGGAGTCGCCAGCTGTTGCGCCCGAAAAAGTCCCTCAGGGAATCTTTCTTCGTTTACAACTTTTTGAAAATCAATGAAGTCGCCACCAATATTTTTTATAAGGAAAATATCGAAGAAAAACCTTTTGGAAAGCGGATGGCCTTTTGGAAAACCGGAAGATTTGGGTTCGGGGGTCGGTTAGGCATAGGGAAGGTTTTAGCACCCCACGCCTCCTTTCTACCGAAAGGGAACCTTTAATTAAATGTGTGGTTTTAAGTGCGGGTTTGGAAAATACTTAAATTTGCCCTTTTTTCGAAAAGAGAATGAAAAGACTTAATGAAAACCTTTATTTTTGGCAAAAGTGTTTGTTGCTTTTTTAAGAGAAAAAAATGTTTTTAGTTTATTGTGCTTGACGGAGGATATCCGCTCCTACGTATCTCCCGGTGCGATGGAGAACTCAAAGCTACGTAGTTCTGTTTTTTTTGAAAAGGGTTTTGTTTTTTAATCTTTTTAGATGAGTTTTCGCAGTAGGAGGGAGGATTCGCGATGACCAAACAACAACGGTTTAGAGTGGCCGCGCTACTAACTCTTTTGAAAATGAAATTATCATTAACAACCAAACGGCAATGGCGCGAGTGATCATTAACGATAATCGGTTTTTCTTTTGATTCGAGTGTTCGCGATGACCAAACAACAACGGTTTAGAGTGGCCGCGCTACTAACTCTTTTGAAAATGAAATTATCATTAATAACCAAACGGCAACGGCGCGAGTGATCATTAACGATAATCGGTTTCTATTTTAGATGATCAAAAGGGTTTTCGCAATTGAATTGATTTTTGGTCTGTGAGACATTTATCCATCATTGGGAAAAAAGGGTTTGTGAAAAAAAGAAAATAAGTTCGCTTAAGGAAAAGAGACAAAAATTTAAAAAGAGAAACAGGAGGTGAAATAGTAAAATGGGGGGTGCGAGTTACAGGGGGGTTGTGCTATTAAAAATGGGGCGTGAACAGTGAGAAGGGTTGCGTTTTGAAATAGGTGGTGCAGAAATCAGGAAATTGTTCCAATGGGCTGTGTGAATGCTGGGCTTTTTCAAAGGGGTTAAGTTATCAAAATGAGGGGGTGTGAAAAAAAAGGAGGCCCAATTCGCATAGGAGGGCCCAGTTAGCAGAACTGGGCTTAAGTGACAAAAAGGGCCTTATGCTTGAGCCTGGGGGGGTGCGAGTAGCGGTTTACTTATTTACTAAAAAAAATGTCTCATCTGCCTCTTTTTTTTACTAAGGGAATGTTTTCTGTTTCTTCCTTTTTTTTTTGAGATTCACTGGCCCACGAATCTAGGGCCTAAAAAAAAAAAAAAAGGGGTGGTCGTTTTATTAAAAGAGGGAGGTGCAATTAGATAGCCTTTTTGTTTAAGAAGCACAGGGGTGTATGATCAGAAATACGGGGGGTGAGATGTTTTCACAATGCAAACAATGTGGCTGGTGACATTGAACTGTCCTAAGATATTAAATACTTGCGTATAAAAACCTTAATCGGTCAAGGCAGTATATGATATTTTGGTATTATTAGTTTGACTTTAAATGAATCATTCTTTACAACTACAAGTGTAATACATACTACTCATTCTCTTTTACTGATGCCAAACACATATAACGTGGACAATATAGCTATCAGAGCTCTAAAATCCTAAAAATTATTTTAAGTGTTCATTTTCAAACAAAGTGGATAGCGACAACAACAAGCTAAAACAGATGGATAAATGGACAGTCATATGATCAATTGAGAACCATGTAACGGAAAAAAACATTAACAGACCAAATCCGAAATTGTAAAAAATCTTACATACACAGTACCTTCAAATCCCAGAAACTTTGAACAAGGAGTTTTTCTCTCGGATCTCCCCAACAACAGAATAATAATAAAAAAAACTATGTAAATTTTATGGAAGAAAAAAAACAAAAACGAAATCTCTCCCTCTCTGCTTCACATAAAATTTTCCAGAATCGCTTTTCTCCTCTTGCTTCCGGGTCTTCAAGGTTCCGGCCTCTCACTCTCTTCTCTCCAAAAAAAACCGTCCCTTCCTTCAGGATCTCCGCTCGTATTTATACTAGCAAAAACCGAACTCGTAGTGTGCTTTGTCCTTCGGTTTTTTCACCAAACCTCGTGTATAGATCTGTTTGCGTGTGAGCCTTGGAGAAAACGAAATGGAAATCGCGCTCTTCTGGATAGACACACGAACCGTGGAGAGAACCAACGGACACTTGTGTACCGATGCCATAAATGGCGATTCCGTGAGAGAAAGGAAAGAAGGAGACATTAAAGGGGTGGTTTCGTGTGAGAGGAGGGAAAGAGGCGCTGTGAAAGAGGGTTTCGTGTGAGGGGGCTGAGGGAAGAAACGTGTGGAGATGGAGAAAAGCAAGGGGAGTGGACGGCTAGAGAAGAGAGGAGGATGATGGGAGTGACGTTTTGGGGAGGAGGCGTGGGAGAGAGAAGATGAAAGGAGGCATGGGAAGGAGGGAAAGGAGGCGTGGAAGGGAGAGAAGAGGGAGGGACTGTACGGCTGATGGGGGAATTAGGTTTAGGTGGAAGTGATATTTTTGAAAAAAAAGAGAAAAGGGAGCGTATGGGAGAGAAGAGAAAAGGGTTGCGGCTGCTGTTAGGAGGGATAGGAATTTAGGGTTTGTGAGTGAGTGATCAATCCGGGTCGGGCCAAGCGTGTGGGCTTCCAATGGCCCAATTCGCTGAAACACCCCCTTTACGAAATACACCCCCTTTTTTTTACTAAATCGCCCCTCCTTCTCTCTTTTCCTTTTTTTTTACTTTCTCTTTTATACTGTTAAATATATTTACTGACTAAATGGGAAGTAAAGTATAACTTAAAAATGAATTTGTATTTTTCGACGAATAAGAAAATTATTATTATTTTTGGACGGATAAAATTGGGGTATGACGAGAATGAGGCGCGTACGCAGTCAAGAATAATGCGCGCATACCTCGACCTATGCTTTGAGTTTCTTTCAACTGCCAGACAAAATACCGTTAGAACTTCGTGCTCACGGAAAGACAATTTTTATTTTATTTTGGTAAACTAGTCGGACAAAATTGGGGTATTACAACGGCCCAATGCGGGTAGACGGCCCAATGTGGGTGGAGATTAGCGTACTAGTGGGAGGGGAAGTCATGAGCCCCAAAACCTAGGCCCCATCATCGTTTGTCCCTGATAGAGAATGGTCAGGGAATGGGTTTGCCGGTAGCTTTCAAATAAAGTTGCCGGTGATATGCTAAGAATCATTGTTATGTGTGTTTCTCGTATGTCGCTTAGGAGGGCTACGAGTTACACGTTCAGGTTTCCACGTAGTCAACTTTAGGAACTATGGATTTATGAATTAAGCATAATGAACCGAGAGAGTTAGTAAGGGGTCTCGATAGAACTGACTGATATATGTTATCCCACCCTTTATGATTTGTGGTTTTTCAGAGAAGCAGGAAAGATTAAAGGTAATGAAGTAAGGTTATGGAGCTGCTTGGAGGAGACGCTGATATTTTATTTCTGTCATGTCTTGTATTTTTTTCTTCTTATCATAGCATGTTCAAATGTACGACTTATGCTTGTAAAAGTTGTAAATCGCTTCCGCATACTTTCTATTTTGGGTACTGAACACTAGTTATGAGTGGTGTAAGGAACGCATTATGTATTTTATGTTGAGTTATGCAAGCGCACTTGATGGTTTTTAGCATTGAGGTTTTAGTTCGTGTTCAGTATTTGAAACAGGAAGTACTCTGATATATGCCAGTGGTGCATTTCGGTGATTTCTACAAGTTAGAAATTATCAGGGTGTTACAATTGGTATCAGAGCAGTTCGACCTAGCCAGGCTTAGAAATCGAGAGTCTCTTACATCTTCTAAGTGTGATTCCTCTTAATATGCTATTAGACATTTCGCCTGATCAACTAAATACGTTGTGCATATTTCGCAGAATCATGGCTGGTAGAGGTAGGAGAAGCGTCCCCGCTGATCTCCATTCCGAATGGATGCAGAATGTAATCGAGAATCAGCAGAAGATGATGCAGGACATGATGCAGATGCATCACGAGATGATGAATCGGCAGCAACCGAATGTTCAACAACCTCCTCCGGAAGACCCTAATAGAGCTTCTTTCCGCTTCCAGAAGATGAATCCCCCAAGTTTCAAGGGAGGGCCTGAGGTGATGGTGTCTCATTATTGGTTGGATTCGATGGAGAAGATTTTTAGGATTCTTCAATGCAGCGAGGAAGAAAAGGTTCTCTTTGCCACCCATATGCTCGAGGAAGATGCTCAGACCTGGTGGACCAATGCTCATGAATTAATGGTGAATCAGGGAACTCCCGTTACCTAGGTCAACTTCAAGGACATGTTTATTGGTCACTTTTTCCCTCCAGTGATGAAGTTTAGTAAGCAGGCCGAGTTCTTCAATTTGAGGCAAGGAGAGATGTCAGTGGGAGAATTCACCGCCAAATTTGAGAGGCTGTCTCAATTCTATCAGCTAGCAAAGCATGCACCGAATGAAGAATGGAAGATGTAGATGTATAGGGCAGGCCTTCGTGCTAATGTAGCCCAAGGTCTCAGCTCTTATGCAATGACCAGTTACGCTGCCTTGGTACAGCAAGCGTATGTCACAGAAGCCGATCTCAACAGACTGTATGAAGAAAGGAAAGCGTATCGAAAGGAGAAGAAGAAGACATTGGAATTGTCAACCCCAAGTGATTAGGCGAGGAGTAACTCCAGCAAAGGGAAGCAAGCAATGGCATCTGAATTCCCAAGACCCGGTAAGTGTTCGAAGTGCGGAAAGCCTCATAGTGGAGAGTGTCGTCTGGGATCAACTATGTGTTATTATTGCAAAGGAGAGGGACATTACGCTCACGAGTGTCCGGCGAAGAAGAGGAATAGAGAGGAGAATTCTACCCCCGCACGCAGAAGGATCTACGTGATGGACGCTTAGAAAGGCAAGGCTGATGACGGTTCGGTGAAAGGTATATTTCGTGCAATTTTGAGGACAAAATTTTAAAAGTTGGGGTGATTGTAACATCCCCAAATTTTAAAAACTTCGTCGGCTGTTATAAGATTTATGGTGATAGATTAAATAAATTATATAGGCGATATTAGAAATAGTTCTAGTGTTTATTTAACATAATCGTATACATATATATATTGCTAGAAAGTGAAATATTAATTAATGACTTGCTAATACTTGTGTGCTTGGTTGCTAAGTCAAATTAATTTCCTTAAATCATGTGTTAGCTAGGATGAGGAGAATAAGTAGCTGAAGGGTAGTAAGGTAATTTCACCATCCCTTAAGTGAGCCAGCTGAACCAAACACCCCCACCCAGCAAAACACTTCATTCATTTTCCAGAAATAGAAAAGAGAAGCTTGAGAGAAAGAAAAGGGGGGGGGGGGGGGTTCGCGAGAAGAGGGGAAGAGAAGGGAAGGGGAGAGATCCTCTATGCATGTTCTTAATTCCTTGCCCATTGTAACCCTCACATCATCCTCTTCAATCTGGGATAAAGATTATCACCAACATCTTCCTCCTTCATCTATTCCGATTTTCGAAGGCCAAGCTCTAAAGGGGCCAACAATGGAGTTTTGTCTCCTTGATGATAGTTGCTAAGGTTAGAGGCTAGTGTGGAAACAATCTCAGTAGCTGATCCTTCTCCAATTCCATTTCCTTCATCTAGAATTTCGAAAAGCTCCACACACCATTTTTTACCAAATCTGTCCAAGCTTCAAGTCCATGAAATTGGGGCTGTTAGGGTACCTCCACTTCAGTTCCTTTGGGATTCCAGAACCTATATTTCAACCTAGAGCAGCAAGGGAAGGGTTTGTGGTTGCTGGATCCGAGTTGATTATGGATTGGTGTTCGTGAGAGCAAGTGGAAACCGTACGAGGATAGTTTGTGTATTCGAAGTTCGTTCGAGTCAATAGGAGTCTCGGCATTGTGCGATTTTCATCGCAATTGGTGAGTTCTATACTCGCTTAGGGATTTAATTTTCGTGTCAATACTGTGGGTGACTGAAACATGTGTTGGATTAATTTGGTGCTTGCTTGGTGTTAATTGTATTGCTAATTTCACTGTTTCCGAATGTTCTGGAATAGGTTCAGTAATTCTGTGACTTGGAACGAATTACTAACTTGAAAATCATGTGGCCTGTCATTTTAGAAAATAGACTTAATTTAGGTCATTTTGACACTGAATTGGGTCAAATTGGAGTTGTATTACTCAAATTATAAGTTTCACAAGATATGGTAATATTCTGGAAGCATTCTAGACACAGGTACTGTCTTTTTGCAATTGGGAATGTTTTGTGAATCCAAAAATCATGTAGTCTATCATTTTAGAAACTAGAATTAATGCTCGTTAATTTGGCTCTGATTTGGTTGAATTTGGAATTGTGTAGCTCATGTTATAGGCTCCACAAGTTAGGGTAAACTTTTGGGAACAATCTGGACATAGGGTCAGTGTTTTGGGCATGGTGGTTTCAATTGAACTCCTTTTAGAATGATTTCTATTTATTTAAAAACTAGACTTAATTTTCTACTGTTAGGCTCAGGTTCCAGGTTAATTTAGTGGGTTTTGGTCATTTTAGAAGGATCGCAATTTAGGTCACAGTCGCAGTACCTTTTTCTGAACATACTGTGTTATTTGCTAAAACTGTATTTATTCACCCATCATTCTACAACTCTAAAAACATTTTCAGAAACTAGACATCCTTATCTTTCCATAGAGGGGTCGTTTGCTAAATTCTGTGGCTGTTTGATAGGTTAAATAAATTCTCAAAGTTTAGGTACAGTTGCAGAATAGAATGTTTGAATTGTTGCTTCTTTAGCGGATTATGTTTTCAATGAATTGTTTGATGTTTATGATTATGTTGACTGTGATTGAAAGTAATTATGATTGATGAAGTGTGATGTTTCCCTTGGAGGATGGGTCAAAACCTTGTTTGCTTAAGTTCTAATGATAACAATTTTATGTTCCATGTTGAAGTTAATGTTACGTCCTTGTTAATTGTTTATGTGACGGCCCAATGCGGGTGCATTGTTTGTTGACGGCTCAATGCGGGTATATTGTTTATGTGACGGCCCAATGCGGGTACATTGTTGGCGGCCCAATGCGGGTATATTGTTTATGTGACGCCCCATTAATGCAGGTAGTGTTGATTGTGTTTGAGATACATGAATGTAGGTGGTTTAACTGTAGATGTCTATAAGTCAGGGTGACAAGCTTAGTAGTCACGAGTGAGATCACTAAGGTTATAATGGTAATAATAATAATGTTATGTTATGTTCTTGTTATTGATTGTTGACGGCCCAATGCGGGTAGACGGCCCAATGCGGGTGGAGATTAGCGTACTAGTGGGAGGGGAAGTCATGAGCCCCAAAACCTAGGTGCCGCCATCGTTTGTCCCTGATAGAGAATGGTCAGGGAATGGTTTGCCGGTAGCTTTCAAATAAAGTTGCCGGTGATATGCTAGGAATCATTGTTATGTGTGTTTCTCGTATGTCGCTTAGGAGGGATACGAGTTACACGTTCAGGTTTCCACGTAGTCAACTTTAGGGACTACGGCTTTATGAATTAAGCATAATGAACCGAGAGAGTTAGTAAGGGGTCTCGATAGAACTCACCGAGATATGTTATCTCACCCTTTATGATTTGTGGTTTTTCAGAGCAGCAGGAAAGATTAAAAGTAATGAAGTAAGGTTATGGAGCTGCTTGGAGGAGACGCTGATATTTTATTTCTGTCATGTATGGTATTTTTTTTCATCTTATCATAGCATGTTCGATAGTACGACTTATGCTTGTAAAAGTTGTAAATCGCTTCCGCATACTTTCTATTTTGGGTACTGAACACTAGTTATGAGTGGTGTAAGGAACACATTATGTATTTTATGTTGAGTTATGCAAGCGCACTTGATGGTTTTTAGCATCGAGGTTTTAGTTCGTGTTCAGTATTTGAAACAGGAAGTACTCTGATATATGCCAGTGGTGCATCTCGGTGATTTCTCCAAGTTAGAAATTATCGGGGTGTTACAATTGGTATCAGAGTAGTTCGACCTAGTCGGGCTTAGAAATCGAGAGTCTCTTACGTCTTCTAAGTGTGATTCATCTTAATATGCTATTAGACATTTGGCCTGATCAACTAAATACTTTGTGCATATTTCGCAGAATCATGGCTGGTAGAGGTAGGAAAATTGTCCCCGCCGATCCCCATTCCGAATGGATGCAGAATGTAATCGAGAATCAGCAGAAGATGATGCAGGACATGATGCAGATGGATCACGAGATGATGAATCGGCAGCAACCGAATGTTCAACAACCTCCTCCGGAAGACCCTAATAGAGCTTATTTCCGCTTCCAGAAGATGAATCCCCCAAGTTTCAAGGGAGGGCCTGAGGTGATGGTGTCTCATTATTGGTTGGATTCGATGGCGAAGATTTTTAGGGCTCTTCAATGCAGCGAGGAAGAAAAGGTTCTCTTTGCCGCCCATGTGCTCGAGGAAGATGCCCAGACCTGGTCTACCAATGCTCATGAATTGATGGTGAATTAGGGAACTCCGATTACCTGGGTCAACTTCAAGGACATGTTTATTGGTCAGTTTTCCCTCAGGTGATGAAGTTAAGTAAGCATGCCGAGTTCTTCAAATTGAGGCAAGGAGAGATGTCAGTGGGAGAATTCACCGCCATGTTTTAGAGGCTGTCTCAATTCTATCAGCTAGCAAAGCATGCACCGCCAAGTTTCTTATTTGCTGTGATGATTATTTTTCAGATGTGGCAAGGTGGAAGTTTCTTGCTCTATAAAAGATTGTTTTGTGTTTCTTTGGGGGTCCTGGATATGCGGTTTTGGAGGAGATGCATGGCTGTGATTTCTCATATATTTTGGTTATGGTTGAAATATCTCCCCATTGACTTGTATATGTTTAAAATTTGGGTATTAATTGAGGTTAATTAAGTGGCCTACTCATTGCTGACTCACGGATGTTGCACTATGAAGTGCATTTGCAGAGAGAATTGAGAGGGAGAAGAAGGAAAATGGTTGGAACGGAAGTAACAGTGAGAATAAAACGGTGTATATTGAATGAAGTACAAAATGTACTTATATGAGGAATTACAATGTTAAAACGGGTAAAATAGTAAACTGCATAATGAGCAAAAATACAGAAACTGAAATACAATGCTACTAGTATTTATACCCTATATTAAGTATGCTATATGGACTATAACAAGTATAATTTTTGGTTTTGAATTGCCTTCAACACTCCCCTGCAATTTAAGCATCCAGAAACATCAAGTTCAAACAATTCCTCAGCTCCTCAAATCTGTCTCCAGTTACAGACTTGGTAAAAACATCAGCAACATTCTGAGTAGTGTTGCAGTAGCACATTTCAAGTCTTCCCTTGCTAACTTGATCTCTAATAAAGTGATACTTTGTCTCAATATGTTTGCTCCGGCCATGAAGCACTGGATTCTTGGCCAAATTAATTGAAGACTTGTTATCCACATTCAACTTCACTGGTTTCCGATGTATGATCTGCAGCTCATCCAACAGAGAATCAATCCACAATTCTTGACAGGCAGCTTGACAGGCTGCTATGTACTCAGCCTCACAAGATGATAAAGCAATAACACTTTGCTTCTTAGAACTCCATGAGATTGGAGCACCAAGGAAACTGAGCCAGTACCCTGAAGTACTCTTTCTCTCTACCTTATCCCCACACCAATCAGAGTTAGAGAATGCTGCCACTGCAGGTATTCCAGAAATGCTCTTCTTTGGAAACAGTAGAGCCAACTTCTGTGTACCCTAAAGGTATCTCAAGATCCTCTTTGCAGCCACCATATGTGATACTCTAGGATCACTCATAAATCTACTAAATAGGCCCACACTAAAAGCAACATCAGGTCTGCTATTACAAACAAACCTTAAAGAGCCAACAATTTGTTTGAACAAAGTTGCATCCACTGTCTTCTCTTCCTCTGCCTTAGTCAGTTTTATATTGGATTCACAAGGTGTGTTAAACACACTTGCAGTTTTCCATATTGAATCTTTTCAACATATCACCAATGTACTTCCTTTGATGAAGAAGTATACCACTATCAGCATATACAAACTCCATGCCCAGAAAATAGCTTAACAAGCCTATGTCAGACATTTCAAATTCTGTCATGAGCTTCTTCTTGAACAAGTTGATCTTCTCATGATCATTTCCAGTCACTAAGAGGTCATCTACATAGAGGCAAATCAATATCAGCTCTCCTCTTTCCTTCCTTCTGAAGTATACACCATATTCAATAGAGCACTTCACAAAACTCTGCTTCTGCAGAAACATATCAATCCTCTTGTTCCAAGCTCGTGGAGCTTGCTTCAATCCATATAAGGCCTTGTTCAATTTGTAGACTTTGTATTCTTCACCCTTCAACACAAACCCAGGTGGTTGTTGAACATAAACTTCTTCCTCAAGCTCACCATTAAGGAAGGCAGACTTCACATCTAGCTAGTGAAGTTGCCAATTGTTGAAACCAGCTAGTGCTACAACTAATCTCACTGTTTCTAGTCTAGCCACTGGTGCATAGACCTCAGAATAATCAACACCCTCCTTTTGCAAGAAGCCTCTTGCAACTAAGCTTGCCTTATAATGTGCAATTGAGCCACCTGGTTTCCTTTTCAACTTGAACACCCACTTCAAATCTATAGGCTTCTTGGTTTTTGGCAACTCAACCAAATTCCAAGTATTGTTCTTCTTGATTGCATGCATTTCTTCCTGCATTACATTCTTCCATTCCTTCATCTCAATTACTTTCTCCCACTTGACAGGTTCTAACTCAGCTGCTAGAGCCAATTGCAACAACTCACCATCATCTTCTATGTTGTTGTCTGCAATTATATCATAACCAGCAAGTCTGACAGAGGGAAATCGTTCTCTGTGTGACCTTCTCAGACCCTGCTCACTACTCTCAGGTTCGTCTGCATTAGTCAGTGGTTCTGCAGCATTTTCCTCTTCACTATCAAAAGGAAAAGTCATTCTAGTCACTGATTCACTCTTCCAATTCCACATAGCAGATTCATCAATCTTCACATCTCTGCTAATTACCAATTTCTTCACCTTTGGATCATACAATCTATAAGCACCAGTTGGATCATATCCAACTAACACAAGTGGTTCACTCTTGTCATCTAGCTTCCTCCTTTTCTCATCAGGAATGTGTCTATGACAAATTGATCCAAAAATTCTCAGATGCTTTACTGTTGGTTTGTTTCTTGTCCAAGCTTATTCAGGAGTCATATCAACCAAGCCTCTAGTAGGGCATCTGTTAAGCACATAAGCAGCTGTGTTTACTGCTTCACCCCAGTAGTTTTTAGGCATCTTCTTCTTTTTCAGCATGCCTCTTGCCATGTCAAGCAAAGTCCTATTTCTCCTCTCTGCTAAGCCATTATGCTGAGGAGTATAAGGGGATGTCACCTCATGTGAAATGCCTCTTTCTTCACAAAAATCTTTCAATTCATTTGAGTTGAACTCACCACCACCATCTGTCCTCAATGTCTTCAATTTGTTACCACTTTGTCTCTCCACAAGTGCACAAAACTTCTTGAAAACTGAGAACACTTCTGATTTTTCTTTCAACAAATACAACCATATCTTCCTTGTGAATTCATCAACAAAGGTCAGGAAATATTTGTTTCCACTGAAAGTTTTCTCTTCAATAGGGCCACACACATAAGAATAAACAACTTCTAATGATTGCTTTGCCCTCTTTGGAGCACTTGACTTGAAATTGTTTCTAGGTTGCTTGCTCACCAAACAGCCTTCACACAACTTCTCGGATTCCTTTATAGCAGGTAAACCATGCACCATCTCACTGTCATGAAGTAACTTCAAGCTCTTGAAGTTGAGATGCCCAAACCTGTGATGCCACAGCCACCTCTCTTCATCAACAGTTCTGTTAAGCAGACACTTCACCTCTGCAGCCTTCAATTTCACTTTGAAGGTCCGG
This sequence comes from Astragalus membranaceus, assembly GCA_039519185.1. Classification (NCBI taxonomy): domain Eukaryota; kingdom Viridiplantae; phylum Streptophyta; class Magnoliopsida; order Fabales; family Fabaceae; genus Astragalus; species Astragalus membranaceus. Next base: position 98,818,686 of record CM076854.1, read on the forward strand.
TTCTTACTCATTGTAGCTTTGCACAACAACTTCTCATTGGAATCAAACAATTTCAGATAATTGCTTCTCATTACAATTGAAAAACTTTTCTCAAGCAGCTGTCCAATACTCAACAGATTGCTCTTGAATGAAGGTACATACAACACATCAGTTATAAATGTAGGTTTACCATTCTTCCCTTTAATCATCACTTTACCTCTACCTTCTACAGTTATGGCAGTGTGATCAGCAAACCTAACTGTATTTCTAATACTTTCATCAAAATCAAACAATTACTCTCTATGTCCAGTCATATGATTGCTACATCCAGTGTCTAGGTACCAATCCTCAATATTACTACTCTTAATTTCATCACTATCAGAACTAACTGTAGTAAATTGAGTTACCTCACTCTTAGCAGAAGTCACTTCCTGCTTCACCATGTTTTCATCATCAATCTTAGCCATCAACATCACTGGATCTGAATCAGAGTCATCATCTTCAACAGCTAAAGCCTCCTCATCTGCCTTGGACTTTCCTCCCTTCAAGTCAGGGCATTCATCTGCAAAATGGCCATATCTGTCACAGTTGTAACACTGAATGTTTTTCTTGTTAAATTTTTTCTTTCCTCCTTTGTTATGACTGGAATTCCCCTTTCCTGATGTGCTATCTGAGTTACCAGAGTTGTTCTGGTTCTGAGAAGAATTTCCACCATTCTTCTTCTTCTTGTTTTTCTCCTGCCACTTCGCCTTTCTCTCCTTCCAACTACCTCCACTCTTCTTCTTGTTGTGCTGTGTAAACAAGGCTTGTTCACTAGCCTTCTCCTTATCTTTTTCAGATCCTCTCTTTGTAATTCTGATCTCGTGCGCCTCTAAATTGCCTTGCAATTCATCAATTCTCATTGTGCTCGTATCCTTTGAGAATTGAATCGCAACAACAACATAATCAAACTCGCGTGTGAGAGATCTGAGTATCTTCTCTACTATCGTCTCCTCACTAAGCGTTTCTCCACACGTCTTCATCTGATTCGTTATCGTAATCACACGCGAGACGTAATCTGCGATCTTCTCTTTGTTCTGCATCTGGAGATTCTCATACTGCTTGCGAAGAGCTTGAAGTTTTACCTTCTTCACCGTCGCATCACCTCTGTAACACCGCACCAGTGTATCGCATGCCACCTTCGCCGTCCTCGCCTCAGAAATCTTCTCGAAGACCTTCGCATCCACGCACTGATGGATGTAGAACAATGCCTTCTGATCTCTCTTCTTCACTTCACGATTTGCATTTCTCTGAGCGTCGGTTGCATTATTCGCTAGCACCGGAACACCGTCGTTGACGATTTCGAGCACATCCTGAGCACCGAATAACACTCTCATTTGAGTTGACCAGCGTCTCCAATTTTTTCCATCGAACATTGGTAGATGCGTGTTAAATCCTCTGCTTCCGTTCATCGTGTCACTCTCTGTAAGTTACTCACACAAATTCCTCACGTTCACTCGTGTATCCCTTACCCTAGGAATCGAAGTGAGATTCCACAGAGATTTTGATTTGCAATTCGATGCAAATTGTCAAATCAAAATCGAACACATAAATCTCACCGCAAGATGCACAATCTTGCTCACTTGTGTTTCCCAGGAACCCTAAATTGTAGCTCTAGATACCAATATGTTGCACTATGAAGTGCATTTGCAGAGAGAATTGAGAGGGAGAAGAAGGAAAATGGTTGGAACGGAAGTAACAGTGAGAATAAAACTGTGTATATTGAATGAAGTACAAAATGTACTTATATGAGGAATTACAATGTTAAAAAGGGTAAAATAGTAAACTGCATAATGAGCAAAAATACAGAAACTGAAATACAATGCTACTAGTATTTATACCCTATATTAAGTATGCTATATGGACTATAACAAGCATAATTTCTGGTCTTGAATTGCCTTCAACAACGGATTTAATGGGAATTGGAATATGACTTTTTAATTTGGAAAGAATGCATCTGCAAATTCAAAAAGGCATGATATTATTTAGCCTTTGAAGTCGAAACATATGCAGCAATATTGTTAAGGAGGTGGATTTAGTCAACTCCTCCTTATTTAAACACCTAATTTCGTGGATCCATTAAAAACAGTTTAGAAAGAAATTTATTAGGGTAGTCACTCTTGTACATATGCCGCAAGCCAGAAGCCTGTTTTTTTTTTTAATTTTTTTATAGTCTGTTTACAGTAGTCCACGTGGATGCATTGTTGGTGAGTCAATGATGACGTGTGATTACGTCATCAATGACGTATTTTAATCTGTCGGGTGACGTGGACGGCTTATGTGTGTGATTTATGGTTTAGTATTATTAAGATTAAGATTAAGATATTATGTTTTTTAATAAAATATTTTTGTACATATATACATGATTAAGCAAAACCATCAACAAAGTCATATTATCAAATATAAGCAAGTCAAAGCTTTTCTTAGTTAATATACCAAAGTTACACTTATTAATCGTTCCATTTTTTCTTTTCTCAATGCAAGTAGTTTTTGGTTTTCCAACTTTTTCTTTCCTTTTCATAGTGTTCAAGTAAGATAGATTTTAAAATCCTTCTTTTATATATTTTAAAAAAAAAATGTCACAGTGTTTAGAAAATAGTTTAAAAACCATTGTGACTCATATTTTACCAAACACATTTTATTTTTAAATATATATTTTTTGAAAACTAAAAAACCAAAAACTGAAACCGTCTGAATCCGTGGTTTTCGTTTGTTTTTAATAATAGCTTTGCGACATTGTCAAAAAAAAAGAGTAAAGGTCCAAATTGGTCCAGACAATTTCATCGTGGGACAATTTGGTCCCTGACAATTTTTTCGGGACACATTGGTCCTTGACAATTCCAAAACGAGACACGTTAGTCCCTCTGTCCATTGAGCCGTTGCCAACACAGTTAACGCCTCCTACGTGGCATGTTAAGTGCCACATTGTCATGTCAAACGCCGCGTCAGTGATTATTTTGGGTTAAATCAGTCCCTGATTGATTTGGGACAAATTGGTCCCTAAGTTATCTTCTTCCTTAAATCTCTGGTTTGTGAAATCATAAACCACTTTTCACCATTGAGAGAGAAGGACGGACCTGAGAGAGAGAGAGAGAACAAGCTAAAGGTAGGGTTTTTCTCTTAAATAAGTAGAGAAACAAGTAAATAACATCTTAAATTAGGATTTTTCTCTTAAATAACCTATTCATTAGAAACGAAAATGGTGGAAGAAAATGAAAGAACAGAATCAAACCTAACCTTTGCGAAAATGGTAGAGAGCCACTGCCTTCCTACGCCCTCTTCTTTCTTCTTTTGTACTTCTCTCTCTCTCTCTCTCTCTCTCTCTCTCTCTCTCTCTCTCTCTCTCTCTCTCTCTCTCTCTCTCTCTCTCTCTCTCTTCGTGAAATAACTCTAAAATGGTTTTCTGGATTTGAAAACCAGATACCACTCACCTTGTGACTCAGGGACCAATTTGTCCCAAAACTATCGGGGACTGATTTGTCCTTTTTTTTTTAAAATTTTCAAATTTACAACGTCAGGGACTTATTTGGCTCAAAATACTCACTGACGTGGCGTTTGACGTGACAACGTGGCACTTAACGTGCCATGTAGGAGGCGTTAACTGTGATGGCAATGGCTCAATGGACGGAGGGACTAACGTGTCTCGTTTTGGATTTGTCAGGGACCAATGTGTCCCGAAAAAATTGTCAGGGACCAAATTGTCCCGCGAGGAAATTTTCAGAGACGAATTTGGGCCTTTACTCAAAAAAAAAAGCTTTTCGACGAAATGTCAGAAAATAAAAGGATCCGGTTAGTTATTTCTAACACCACACATCCCCATGTATTTTTGAATAGTTGAGTTTATTCTCTCGCATACCTTTCGTTCTGGTATTAAGAAGTACTAGTATGTATCACCCGTGCGCTGCACGGGTATACATCTTCTTTTTAGAATTTACATTTAAATTATTTGGTTGTTAAAATATTACGTGTGTGTTGTAGATGTTTATAACTATATCATTGTTGTTTTTGGAATGAAAAATACACATTTGTAGATTGTCTTATTAGAATACAAAAAGCAATCTGTAATTGGGTAGCCCTTTATCGGCCGAAGTGTTTGTTTTGGTCTCTGGAGTTACAACAATACTCGGTGTAGTGATACTTTGGGACAGCCTAAAATCACAAACAGTTTCAATTAGATATTTTTTTTGACAAAATCAATTAGATATTTATAATGCTTATAAATTGAATATGTAAATGTGAGAGTATATATGAAAAACATTGCAATTAATTAAACAACCTCTCAAATGTCAGGATTAATAAGCAGTTTAGAAGCATGCATGGTAGTAGGGATAAAAGTATTCCATGAAAATGATTAAGAAAATTATATTACGTGGATGGTCGATTGAGACATAATATATATCATCGAACTTGATAAAAGTTGTACGGGTCTTGTATATTAGAATTATGTGAAATGTAACTACAAATAAAGGGATGACTTGCTGTTGTCTTTCTAATATTCCCGCGCAACACCTACCCCAGTCAGGATCCCGGCGATATCTGTCAGGACAATAGACAACGAAACAAAACAGAAAATGTTTTTTATAGACAAAGTGGTTAGGACGTAGTGTGTACGCCTATGTTTTTCTACAAACAAAACAGAAAATGTTGATATTTGAATGATGCATCTAATTAACAATAAAAATAGTCTTGATCAAACCCAGATCAAAGCACTCTTCGGGTGCGGTGAAACGGTACGGCAGATAGGGGGACTGCTTCTGTTGAAGCAGGGCGAATCTTAGTAGCCAATAGGAAGTGAGCATGTAAGAATGTCTGGCAGGTTGATAGTCGCCGGAATTAGGGGCCACAGTAAATTTTGAAATGTAATAAACATATCACTCCTGAATGTCCTTGTCCAGTTTATATATAAAATGCCGCTCCATGTGTCCCTGAATCGTATTGCCCTGCAACACGTATAACATTTAAAAACAGCACGTGATATTAGACCAAATTGGTTAAAGGCTATAAACACCAAAACAATCTTATCCATACTAAACATGTTGTACCCCCAAAAGTGGATGATCGATTCAATAATGGCTTGATATACAAAAGTATAAGAATACTACATCCTGTAGCACTAAAAGTTTTTTATATATAATTGAATAAATACAGATCTAAACAAACATGTTGTAGTGATAAAAGTAGACGATGGAGAAATGATTCATTAAATTGAACCAATACACCCATGAATACTCACAAAATTTTACAATTTCTAATCACACTTCTCGCTATAATGGCTTTGATTATACTAATGTGCAAATGTTTGTATATTACACATCAAATAATATAAGTTGTGTTGTATTTATTTAACCAAAAAAATACGAATGATTTTGGATTTGTTTCAAAATGCGCATATAGCAATGTGAAATTAGAGGCATAAATTTGTTGAAATTTATAGGCATGGCGATGAGATGGCGTGGGGGTGGAGGAGAGTACTACTCTAATCCCCACCACATAGTTTTTCTCCTTGTGCCCGTCCCCACAGTCCTCATCGGCTCATACTATGTATGATTTGATAACATTATACGATTTGTTTATATATTGAGTTTTGAATTGAATATTGAATATGATGTGATTTCCTTGAGGTAAAATTAATTAAACCTTATCTTCTATTATTAAATGATACAACATTACTATTATCATTTTCAGCAAATGTGCAATATAATATTTACCCATTTGATCAATTGCTTTATAAGGTTAAATTTAGTGGTAATATATATACTCATTATAAAAATAATCAATTTTTTTAACCTTTAAATAATAAAATCAATAGGACTTAGTGATCATAAATATGGCAAACAGAGTGAAAATACGTAAAATTCCATTAGGTCTTCAGTAACGGGATATTACACGACATTGTAACTAAAATTGAACTTCATAACAAAAACTAATAGGGGGGGGGTGTATTGGTTTTATAGGTTTTTTGAAGAGAAAATATTTATTTATTTAGTTTTATGTGTTTTTTGTAAAAGAAATTGTTTTTTTAAAAAGAAATAAATAAAAAACGAAAAGGCGCTGCATTAGTAAAACAGGGGTGCAATTAGAGCAGAGGGCTGTAATATTAACAGGGGTGTGAATAACGTACAGAAACCCAATTTACATTTTCTGGGTTTTAAGAAGTGGCCTGTGAACTGGGCTTTCAAGGGGGGCAATATAATTAAAAAAAGGGGGTGTAAAACTAAATTTGACATTATTTTTAAAAAAATAAAATATAATAAATAAAGATTAAAGGGATGTATATAAGGGAAGTATCAAAAGAGGGAACCCTAATTTCCTCTACTCCTTCTCAGCACCGCACAACTCCATTTAGAGAGAGAAGTGCGAAATTTTTGAAAACAATGAATACCAGAGAGAGAAAGAAGAAGAAAGAATGGGAGAGAAAAAGGAAGGGAGAGGGACGACGATGATGGGGGCTTTGCCGGATAGGGAAGCGATGCGCGATGGTGAGGGAGAGCTCACGGTGAAGACGATGTGTAGTCGACCGTTCCTTGGCCGGCGTGGAAGACGACAACAGCGACGAACAACTTCAAGTGGTGCAACGTCAAAATAGTATTACGATGGGAGTCACGACTGCAAAAAAGGGGGGATTCACGGCGGCATTGGGCACACGGCCGCTGTAGAAAAGCTTCCATTGAACAATGGTTTCAGGAGATGATTCGTTTTTTGTCGCTACTGATGCTTGAATCTTCAAATTGATTATTTGGTTTAGTATATGTAGTTGGAATAAATGATTTGTAAATGATTCCGGAGGTGGTGCCAAATCCACCCTAAAATCGCTCTTGAGTGAGTAGATGAAAGTCAAGATTATTGAAGGGTGGAGAGGCTTCTAAAGGAAGGAGTGGGTGAGAGGATAAGTGTATTCAGAAAGAGGGAAGAGAGATGTATCCTTATTTTGGATATTGCTCTTTTGCTTTTTCTTTTAATATGAATTTGAATTTGAATGTATTATATTTTTGGAACAATTTGAATGTATCATTAAAATCACAATTATCAGTATTTAAAACTTTTTGACTGGACATTAATTGTTTTGGATGCCTATTTGGATGCCACGTAATTATACAGATTAATGCGTGGAACTTATGATGATGACTTGGATTTTTTTTAACGATAGTGTGGATGTCTACATGGATAGTCTACATGGACTATTTATGAATTTATATAATTATGATTTCCCTTTTAATAATAAATAATCCAAAACTAGGGAAACGGCATTTATGCTTTATTTAAGAATGCAAGCCTCTACACCTAGAATCTTCACGTGGCAAAGAAACGCTACTAAATGGCTAAAGCTAGAATAGAATATTGAAATATTGAAACAGAAACATCCAACTTGATCAAAATATGGATTTTAGAATATATAATAAACGACCTCCATGCCACTTGATTAAAATGGTGCGTTAACTTTTGTTATTGCTCCAAAAAAGTGGATTCTCTCTAATCTCTATGGAATTGTCCAATCTCACGATGCTCATAACCCTACAAATTTATTCATGAAATCACATTAACCCCATCCTTTCCCCCCTTTAAATAAGCGCTTCTTCACACACACCTTGCACCAAATTTACTACAACAACAACAACAACAATAATGTCGCTCTTTCCCAATGGCATTTTTGGTCGAAGAAGTTTTAAATCACCAAATCACCACCAAACATGGAACCACAACAACCCATCATTAATCATGAACCATGGTATCGGAAATATTGATGGAAATGGAACCATAACGCGCCACGTGGCATTGCATGAAGAACCATCACCAATTGTGAACACACACATAGAGTGGAAGGAAACTCCTGAAGCTCACGTGTACAAAGCACACCTTCCAGGAATGAAGCGAAGCGATGTGAGAGTGGAAGTTGATGATGAAAGAGTGCTTTGCATTGTTTGTGAGAAGAAAGTGGAGATGCAAGAACACAGACAAGGGTGGCACCATGTTGAGGTTTCTAGTGGCCACTTTGTTCAGCGTCTTTCGTTGCCTGAAAACGCTATGGTTAATCATGTTAAGGCTTACATGGATAATGGGGTGCTCACTATTCGTGTTCCTAAACATAGATCAGTTAACAATCATGTCCGAAACGTTCAGATTTCTCATGTGTGATTGTGTTTCCACTGTGTTTGATATGATTGATGATTAGAAAGTAATTAACTACTATGTGCTATATATGCAGAAGAAACGTATGGTTATCTACATAAATAAATGTCTAAAGTTCTACCTTCGTTTTAAGTCACATGCTTTTGCATAATTTTGGCTGGAGAAGTGTTGTTATTTAGACACCAAAATTTGTTATACTCATGACATCTGATTAACGCAGCTCAAACCCGTGTCTACACTAGTGCAAAAATGGGATTAGAATTAGACATTTAAAGTCAGACGCTCAGATGCCTGACTACATAAGTAGACACGGTGGCAAACTTGTAATTAAGAGGCAAAACTCGCGAGTTTTAAAGTCAAGCGGATACATGTCTTACTTCTAAAGTGAAAAATTAGGAAAAAAATTAGACTTTAAAAGTCAGACGTGTATTCGCCTGACTACATACGTAGACATGGTGGCAAAGTTGTAATTAATAAGTACTAAAATAGAATTTCACTTTTAATTCATTCGCAAACTCCTCTCGCACCCTATCTCCTTCGCATTCTCAGAAGTCAGAACCTCACATTCCCAGAACCCTATCTCCTCTCTCATTCTCACGCCTTTCTCACGCCGTTCTCCGCCTCGCCTCGCCTCGCCGCTCCTTCCTTTTCATCGTCTCAGCAATTTCATCGTCTCTGTGAGTTGCTCTCTCTCTCAGTCGCTCTCTCTCTCTCGGTCGCTCTCTCTCTCTCAGTCAGTCTCTCTCTGTTGCTCATCTTGGTCGCTCTCTCTCTGTCGTGCTCTCTCCCTGTATCATTCTCTCTCTTTAGTGCTCTTTGGCTCTCTCTCTATTGGTCTCTCTCTCTGTCGCTCCCTCTCTGTCTCTCTCTAGGGTTTACTATTGTGTTTATCTGTATTTAGGTTTTTAGGGTTTATGAGGTTTTATAACTTAATTTGGGGTTATGGTTTAGTAGATTATCTGTATTTAGGTTTTTGTCCATCTTCAATTGCATCCGGTCTGTTTTCAATCTCTCTCATTTTCAATCTAGCAGTCAAGCTCTCTCATATTTGGTTCTCGCTGAGGGAGATGATGTCTTCCATTGATGATTTATTGTAATATAAACTTCTTGCCTTGATATCAGCAGTCAATACAGGAAAATAATAGTTTTTTTTTTTGCTCAGCAGAAACGTATAGATGCGTTTTCCATTGATTGTTTTATGTGCTGGTGAGTGGTGACAAGAAATTTTATGCTTTATTTGTCTTTTATTTTATCTCTGTTGCAGGGTACACCATGATTGTATTCTTTGATATTAAGTGGATCAACATTGAAAACTATCCTCACTGATCAACGGAAGCAAGTATTATTGTGTCAGCTCAATATTGCCGAGGAATCTGAAAAAAAATTATCTCATATGTTTGGCACTGATCATGATATGTTGGTTAGTTTTTTAGCATTATACATAAATTTGCCTTCATCAATTATTTGCACATTATGATATGTTGATTACTTTACTGATATGAGATAATGTGTTGACATAATGTATAATCTTGGCTTCATCAATCAATGGCAAATGGTGGGTTCTAATACTTTGAACTATTTGATGATTTGAGCACTTGATTTTGCCCCCTTTTTTGGTAGGATTGAAAGGGAAAGATGATAGTGCACCAAAATCAGCAAAGGGAAGGAGGGTTCAGTTTTCAAAAGAAGGTTAGCATTATTATTCTATTATCTTTGTACTGCTTCTCAGCAGAGTATGCAAGTACTAGAGCTTCTTTGTGATGCAGTTTCCACTTAAACTGAAGAGTTTGAGATGCTGTGTTTTCAACTAGTTGTGCATTCACCTTACTGAAGTTAATGTTATGTCGTATGTTATAGGTCCACTTCGATCAAGAATAAATAGTCCTTTATATGGTGGAACTGGAAATGGTAAGTGTAGTTTCCAAAATTACCATTGTCTTCATTATTTTGGCAACTTTGCATCCGGGCACATATTCATTAGTCTTTAAATTGACTGTTCATTATTTTTCTTGCTTTCTGAGTCGTTTTATTTTTCCTGAACTTTTGTTATTTTCAAATTTAAGGTGATTTTAGCAAAGGAGGAAAAGCGGACAAGGTTGCAAATGGTGGAAAAGGTGCTGCGTCAAAAGACTCACAGCAGTCCGAACATAGAGTTGATCAAGGTTGGTGCTTCCATTCATTAAATCTGGTGTGTTTTTTTCGGTGAATTTATGTACACCCGTATATTATTAATTTGTACCTGTATGTTGACAACTCGCATTGTGATTTAGCCATTTAGGTTGCATTACGTGAAACCTGATTTTCCATTTGATTGATATCAACAAGATTAATTTCTTTGGGTGACATGTGCAGAACTTCCAAAAAATATCAAATGGCTGATGGACTGTGAGGCTGCAGATATCTTACAAGGAATTCAAGGGAATATGGTCTTGCTGTCTAGAGATCCTGCTATCAAAATCCCCGTGTGAGGGAGACACCAAAATTCTTTTTCATTGAGAAAGGATGCATGTGTTATTTAAGGTTTATTATTGTTAGAATCAAAGACATATTTCACTGATCTGAACTTTTTTCTTTATTTTTCGGTTGCTGATCATTTGACAAGGGACTGCAGTATGCCAAAAGCAATAGTAAACATACAAATCCCAAGTCTGTTAGAAGCATGCTTGAGTATCCTTAATTTTCCAGTTTAGTGTGTGTTTTCTACTCCTGTGTGCTGTCTGTGCATGGGTTTGTTTGCACGGAATCATTATTGTTTTTCTTTAAATCAATCTTCCCTCTTAATGTCCTCAACGTTCATCCCTTGACTCAAAGATTAGGCATCTTCTGGATCACGGTCTCACTGAGAGTGAGGTATTCGTCTTATGCTAACTTCCATTGTTTTTACGTATGATTTTACGTATCTCTCTTGATATCATAATCCACTGCAGATTAGTGTGATTGCCAATGTATGCCCTGAATCTGCTGATGAAGTTTTTGCTCTCCTCCCATCATTGAAGGTATAACATGGAGCTTTTTTGTGTTCCTTTCATTTTAATCGTTAACAGAAGGTGTGTGTGGTTTTTGTACTGAAGGTTTTTTTAATTTTTTTTTTATATATGAGGTTATTTATTTCGTTATTTACAAATAAGGGTTTATTAAGTAAAGAAGGGGTAATTCCTTTTGGTTGTTTTACAACAATCTTCAAATAGGGTAGGCATCATTTTACTTAAGCAGTTTGAAAACATGCCAGGATTAGTAGTTTGACTCCTTTCTTAGCCTGGGCTAGATACAATATAATTTCTTCATAGAATTTGGGATTCTCTCTTGTTAAGAAGAGAAGAGAGACTAACAAAAGGGAAAACAATATGCCAATAGGATGATACCATCTCATAGTATGGATTTATTTCAGGGTAGGAGAAACATTAACAACCAACTTCTTGAAGATTCATTGTGCAATGGCTAAACAGGCCAGCCTTCATCTGATCTCAATTGTTTGTTTGTTTGTTTGTTTGTTTATTTGTTTTGCAATAACCTGTTCATATTTATGTGTTGTTGTGTGTGACTGTGATGTAATTACATTGTTTTTTCTGATTTATCAAGTTCTTTTACTTTGCTTAAGCAATTATCCCGAGCCTACACCTTTTACTTTCCTCAAATATTCCATTCTGTTCAGCCTTGTGATTCCACCATCTAATGTGTCAACTGACTCAATTTAGTTTTGTGTGCCTTCATAAGAAATGGTTTGCCAACTAGTTTGTCCTTCAAAATAAATGTATCTGAACTTCAATTTGCAATATTATTATAGATTTTATTTTGACATCCATTCTTTCCAGGAAACATTTCATACAGATTCATCATTTGAGCCTAGACCTTACCAGTCAGATGATGGGCTTATGCTTGGTAATACCTATACAGAGTTAGATTCTGAAAAACCAGATTGGTTAGTCTTGTGTTGTGACTAATGATCTGCATATGATTTTTGGTTGTTTTTCTTGGCTTTGAGTCTTTGACTTATATTCTTGTTGCTTAATTCGTGAGTGGTGTGATAATATAGGGAAGCGGGTCATGAATTTAACTCAGATATTTTCGATTTTCCCTGATGGTTTCATGATAGTTTGTTATGTTAACCATGATTTATTATCCAATTTAGTTCTACCTTTTATTATCCAATTTAGTTCTACGTTTTATTATCCAATCTGTTTTGATAAAGTGATTTAAATCTGGGATTGGGTAGTGGGGTCAGTTTCTCTCACTCTGAGAGCACTGTTTCTCATCAGATTTGGACTATTCTGTTATGTTCTGTATCTCTTGTTTTCTATTCTGTATCTCTCAGATTTGGACTATTTCTCTTGTAATCCCACTGATTTGAAGGAATAGAATATACCAATCTCATAATTGCTTTTCTGTTTTTCCTCTACTGTTTTATTGATATCTATCAATCTGGTTTATTATCCAATTTAGTTATACCCTTTTATTATCAAATCTGCTTTATTATCAAGTGATTTAAATCTGCTTTATTATCCAATCTGCTTTATTATCTAATTTAAATTGTTTTTGTAGATGTTTAATTCGAGTTGTCCGTTCACGCATGAAGACTTGACACACGTCAGACAAGTTTGGGCAAAGTTTTTTATAAAGTTGTATGCAGAGTTTTTTTGTTGGAATCCCCTCCTCAATTGTGGTGCACTAAATTCCAAAGTCTTCGAATTTATTCTTTGAACCATGATACATGCATATTCAACTTAGAATAATGAATTGGGAGTTTCTAGAGCTCATTGGAATTGTGGAAATTAATTCACCTCCATTAATCATTTTTCTCAATGAAACAACATTCTTCCCCTATAAATAGCGGTACTTGTGGTTTTTTATATACATACAATCCAAGTGAAGAAATCCTAAAGGAGTTAGAGAGTGCTTGTATTCCTTTTTCATAGAAAAAGAGAGTTCCCATCATAACTTGGTGAGAATAAAGAGAGAATTCATATACCTACCAAGAAGGTGAGATGGATAGGGAGAACCTTAGAGATTAAGAGAAATACTTGTAATCCTACTTTATAATTTTACTGGACTAGGTTCCATGGTGTTTTCCAAGACAGTTTAACTAGTAAAAATTTTGGTGTCATTGTTCTTCTTTACACTCTTATTTTACACTTCGACAGTGCCCATTTCGCGTTCATAGACAAGGTAATAGGTAAAACTGTTTCCCAATGGTGGTGTTGGTCGAAGAAGTCATGTTCAATCACTCACGATAGACACATGTTCCAGCTAGTTGTAGATAACTATTTCTATTGGAAGCCGATGATGGAAGACCATCTATATTACAAGGATTTGCATGAGCTGATCAAAAATGAGAACATGCCAGAAGAGAAGACTAACAAAGAATGGGAGATACTAAATCGTAAAATTGTTCCTATGATTCATAAGTACATTGAAAAAGTCATGTTCGATCATTTACCGACTTATATCAATCCATATTAGTTGTAGGCGAAGCTTGAATCTATTTTTTTTTAGATAAGCAAATGATTCATTGAAACGGAGCACAAGTTGTGCCCAAACATTACAATGGGAAGGGGGAGGGCCTCCTCAAAACCTCCCGAAGCCAAAACCCATTGGGAAAAAGACTCCGGGAGGAAAAAGAGTACCCCGCACAATAAGAGAAATGTACAACAATGGGAAAAAACTGTCCTAACCCATTGCTTCTCCCCCTCCTAAAAAGTGATTTAGATATAGTTTAAACAGTACAGTGAAATACATGAATTACAACAGAGATAAACAACCCAAAGGGCAACTATACCATTCCGCCCAAGTAACTTTGCAATTCCTCCCCTTCCTTGCCTTGAACCAGCTCCATGCTAAATCTCTAATGCCCGCCAATATCGATGATACCGAAGCAACGTCACCATTGAAGATTACCTTATTTCTTGCCATCCACAAGTTCCAAATTACCGCCATCCATATAATATGCTTAACCCCTTTTTGCCTTTTCCCTTTCACCAGCTTCCCAAACTCCATGAAATGAGTAACAATATTCTCCATGTCACCAACCGAAGATCCCATCCAATTAAAGACACTTCTCCATACACCTTTAGCCAAACCACAAGTCACAAACAAATGCTCCACCGTCTCCACACCCCGAAAGCATAACACACAACTTAAATCATTTGGAGATTGGAGAATACCTCTTCTATTAAATGCGACCCTAGTAGCAATCCGCTGAAGAATTACTCTCCACGCAAATACTTGAATTTTTGAGGGAACGTCACATTTCCAAATTTTCCTACAAGCTTCAACAGATTCGGCCAGCTGCATGCTCTCTCCTCCTGTAGAAAAATTCAGCAAACAATCATAACATTTCTTCACCGTGAATCCTCCCAACGCATCCGGTACCCAAGACCACCTATCCGCGCATTGCGACAGCTTAACAGGTAGCAGCAACTGCTGCAATTCTGCAGTGGAGACCAATCGGCCTGCAGAATTCTGCAGCAAACCGATGGTCCCTTCAATTTTCCATCTCCATCCGTCACTCGTCCACTCGCCAAATTTGTCTACCGAAGCCTCCTTGGACCTGCAGAAATTATATAAATCCGAAAATAGATCCTCCAACCGATCCCGTTCTATCCAAACATCCTTCCAAAACCTTGCCGTATTGCCGTTGCCCACCTTAATTTTGACTAATTGTTCAAACCAATCTTGTTGAATATTAATATCCGTTCCTAGTAAGCATAAGTCCCTCCACCATAAAGATTTCTTCTCCAACCCTCTTCTACTTTCGACCAAGTCCGGCCATCTCCCCATCAAGCCATACTTCTCCACCAAGACTTCCTTCCATATAAGATTACGATCTTCAGTCAACAATCTCCAACGCCATTTTGTTAGTAAAGCGACGTTGAACAACTCCAAATTTTTTATCCCCAAACCCCCTTTTTCTTTTGGTAAACAAATTGTTTCCCACTTCACCCAAGCCACCTTCTTATTTTCATCATCCCCTCCCCACAAGAACCTTCGTTGTAATTTTATAATTTCCGCAATGACTTTTTTAGGAGCTCTATAGGAAGAAAATAGATACAAAGGGAGAGATGCTAGAACCGAATTGATGAGTGCTACACGGCCCCCTATAGATAGTTGTCTGCTCTTCCAACTGTTCAACCTTGTTCTTATAGAGTCCATAATTGGTTGCCAAGTGCACATTCTTCGTGGATTTGCCCCAACCGGAACCCCCAAAAATTTGAAAGGAAGCACTCCTTCCTCGCAAGCCAAAAAGTGAGAAATACCCTCCGTGACTCTGTCACCAATATTCAACCCGAAAACACTACTTTTTGCGAAATTCACCTTTAACCCGGATACCATTTCAAAACTCCTTAATATCGCTTTCCAACACCAAATACTTTTGTCCCCCCCCCCCCATCACAAAAGAGTATTGTGTCGTCGGCAAATTGTAAGAGTTCAACCGACAAAGTGTTATTGACACTAAACCCGTTAAGTTGGCCCGACTCCACACCTTTCCTTACCAAGCCCGCTAGGCCTTCAGCCACAATTAGGAACAAAAACGGCGCTAACGGATCCCCTTGCTTTAATCCTTTGCGAGCCACAAACTCCTCTGTAGGGCTACCATTAACTAGCACTGATATGGAATTAGATGATATACATGCACTCATCCATTTTCTCCATTTCTCCCCGGACCCCAATCTTCCCAACATATAATCCAAGTACGACCAACTAACCGAATCATAAGCCTTTTCAAAATCCGCTTTCATAAGCACACATTTCTGCTTTCTCCTCTTAGCCATATCCACAATCTCATTAACCACTACCACTCCATCTAGAATATTTCTACCGGCAAGGAAAGCGCTTTGGCAATCCGATATCACACCCTTTAGCACCTTTTTCAACCTCCCCGCTAGAACCTTCGCAAGCATCTTATACAAACAACCAATACGAGAAATAGGTCTATACTCCCCAAGTCCTTGTGGGCTGTTATTCTTTGGAATAAGTGCAACGAAAGACGCACTTATTGCCTTAGGGAGACGTGCACACTTATGGAACTCTTCGAAGAATTTCAACACTTCCACACCAATAATATCCCAGCATTCCTTAATGAATTTGAAATTAAAGCCATCCGGTCCCGGGCTCTTATTACCGTCACATTCCCATGTCACTTCTTTAATTTCTTCCAAGCTGAAAGATTCAGTTAACAATTCGTTCTCGGACCTAGAAATTTGATTAAATAGCACCCCATCTAAAGTAGGCCTGTTTAGATCCTCCTCCATGAATTTCTCTTCAAAATGATTTCTCACCGCCTTTTTCACACCCACCACATCTTCTATCCACTCCCCATCAACCAAAAGTTTCAACAATTGCGTTCTTCTCCGGTTTCCTTTTATGCAGGCATGAAAGAACCGGCTATTCGAATCGCCTTCAGCTAGCCATCTAACTCTGGCCTTTTGTGCAAGTAGACTCTCTTTCGCATGTAGTTCCTTCCAAAACTCTTCATTTAATAAACTTCTTCTTGCTTCATCGATACCTCCCCCCTCTGAAGCCACTTTTTCCACCTCATTCAAATCCCGGATTATGTTCTCAATTTTCAAATCTTTATATCCAAACACCTCACGGTTCCAAACCTTCAGTTTATCTTTCAACAATTTCAACTTTTCTTTTAGTACAAAAGAGGCTCTCCCTTCAACCTGAAACGAGATCCAACACCCTTTGACAAACTCCATAAATTCCTCATGCTCAAACCAACAATTGTTGAACCTAAAGGGTTTAGGTCCCCAATTAAGATCCGAACACACCAACCATACTGGGCAATGATCAGAAATTTCTCTATCCCCTATCCATTGTGCACTAATATTCCATCTAGAGATCAACCCTTCAGTCAGTAAGATCCTGTCTAGTCTACTCGCCCTCCCATCAGTGCCAAAACATGTGAATTTCTTTCCCAACGCCGGTACATCAATCAACTCCATGTCCTCCATAAACGACATAAATTCTCTAGCCTCCAAATTATTAAAACTAGACGAGCAGCAGCTTCTCTCAGCCCTAGATGTGACAGCGTTAAAGTCCCCTGCAATACACCAATCACCTGCCTCGAAGCCTTCCTTTAGATTTCTCAGGTTATCCCATAGCCTCCTTTTCCCGGCCATATTACAAGCGGAGTAAACGTTTACCAAATAACAATAGCAACCCTGAATTTTCGCACAAAATCCAATAAAATTTTCTCCAGAGAAAGAAAACATTACCTCGAAAATATCTGATCTCCAGATGCTTAATAACCCTCCTGACATCCCATTAGCATTTTTACTTATCCAGTCAAAGTCAGAGTCACCCCATACACTGCCCACCATCCTTTTTGATAATTCTCCACTCTTTGTTTCTTGAATCATACAAAGGTCAATTTTCTCTTTAACAATCACTAGTACAATACCCGTGCATCCGCACGGGCCGATCGCATTACGTGATACGATTACCATAAATAGAAACGTTAATTTGAAATCTCATTAATCTAAAATCAATTGTAAAATATAGAGGATGACTTGCATACGGACAGGTGCAGTCGTGTTCTTTTTATGAATGAATTTAGACAGTATTTAAATAATCTGAACATTACCCTGTGAAAATAAAGAAAAATTTAAAGTAGATAAAAATGAGTTTCAAATAAAAAATCGATAAATATTAAACCTAAAAATGTAAAAGTATCATTTAAAAATAATATGTGCATTTATCCCGTGTGTTTTTATATATCAGTGCAGTGTTTTTTATATATCAGTGTTGTTATCCCATGTTTTTTTTATATATCAGTACAACTATCCCGTGTTTTTATATATATCATTACAGTTATCCCTGTATTTTTTTATATACCAGTGCAATTGTCCAACGTTTTTTTATGTAGCAATTATCTCATAGTTTCAATTGATTATTTGAGTTGATTAGTAGATTATTGTAGATAGTAAAAGATAGATAGTAGATTATCAATAACAAATATTTATCCCGTGTTTTTTTATATATGAGTAACAATTATTTGTCCTTTTTTAGGTATTAGTGACAAATATTTGTCGCGTGTGTTGTAAATATTAATCAGTTTAAATAGTTATTAAGCCTTCTTGTTTTTTTAGATAGTAGCTTTCAAAATTTATAATTATCAATGACAAATATTAATCCCGTGTTTTTTTATATATCACTGCAGTTATCTGGTAGTTTCAGTTGATTATTTTAGTTGATAGTAGATAGAAAATTTGTTAGATAGTAGATTATCAATAAAAAAATTATAGTAGTAGGCTTCAAAAATTTTAATTATCAATGACAAATATTAATCTTGTGTTTTTTTATATATCAGTGCAGTTATCTCGTAGTTTTAATTGATTATTTTAGTTGATTAGTAGATTATAGTAGATAGTAAAAGAGAGATAGTAGATTATCAGTAAGAAATATTTATTTTAAATATTAATCAGTAGTTTAAATAGTCATTAACTATTATTGTTTTTTAGATAGTAGATTTATAGTAGTCTTCAAAAAATTTAATTATAAATGACAAATATTAATCCTCTGTTTTTTTTATATATTGTTGTAGTTATCCCGTGTGTTTTTATATATCATTGCAGTTATCTCATAGTTTCAATTGATTATTTGAGTTGATTAGTAAATTATAGGAGATTATTGCAGTTATCCCGTGTTTTTATATTAGATTATTTGAGTTGATTAGTAGATTATAGTAGATTATTACAGTTATCCCGTGTTTTTTTAGATAGTAGGTTTATAGTAGTTTTTCAAAATTATAATTATCAATGGTAAATATTAATTATAAATTGTCAAAAAAATTATAAATATCAATGATAAATATTAATCCCCTGTTTTTTTAATTATAATTACTCAAAAAAAATTATAAATATCAATGGTAAATATTAATCCCGTATTTTTTTATATATCACTGCAATTATCCCGTGTTTTTTTATTTATCAGTGCAGTTATCTTGTAGTTTCAATTGATTATTTTAGTTGAGTAGTAGATTATAGTAGATAATAATAGTTAGATATTAGATTATCAATAAGAAATATTTGTTTTAAATATTAATTACTAATTTAAATAGTCATTAAGTCTTCTTGTTTTTTAGATAGTAGGTTTACAGTAGTAGTCTTCAAATTTTTTAATTAAAGTAGTGTTTGTATAAATTTAGAAATTTAGTTAAAACAAATAAAGTGAAGTGATAAGAGAAAGAGAATAATTATTTATGGGAAAAATAAAGTAAAAAGAAAAAAAGGAAGAAAGAAAGTGTAAAAGAAAAGTGAAAAGGAGGAAAGAGATTGTAAGAAGAAAGAGAAAAAAGGAAGAAAGAGAGTGTAAGAGAAAGGTGAAAAGTAAGAAAGAGAGTGTAAGAATAAAGAGAAAAAAAAGAAGAAATAGAGTGTAATTACATTTTTACCCTCAAAAATTTGAGGTGTCTTTTAGATAGAATAGGGGTAATGGTAAAATCATATGTGGTTAAGTTGTATAAATATAGTGTAGATCTTCTTGAGACGCTTCCTTTTAGTTGCGCCCCCCCCCCCCCCCACCCTCTCATGTTAAGTGTCGCAATCTTCATTGGGAACCATTTCTTTTCTCCAACCTTCCTTTGGCACTTTGATCCCTGGCTTCTAAAGATCTTAATCTGCTTGCATACTCCTCATCACTACATTTGCCTGTGACTCCTAAGTTGTCTTTAGCAAAACTCCACATCTTGTTTGCAAGTGCCGCCTCATGATCAATTAAAAATCTCTTGTTACATATTTGTATACCTGAGTCACCAACCGAAACTTCTCCAATAGAAGCACCATTCATATCACTACTAAAAGACATTGAGACATTGGCACCAAGTGGTTTGCGTGTAACAACATGCAACTGAGATTCACCCTGCGACCCACTTGAGAGACTAATAGACGGAATCAAACTCCTTGCCTTCTCATTGACAATTCCAACTAGAACACCTTGGTTCACTTCAAATTCATTGTCAATTCCACAACTGCTAGAAGTACCTTGCCTTTTGGAGTTTTTCTTCTTGTTTCTCATAAGTGGCCCAAAAGAGTTGCTGAGTGTAGGCCCATCAAACTCACTATCCGAGCCCCTTGGTTTGGATTGATTCTTTGCTGGTCCATTTACCACCTTTTTAATACTCTTGTTAGTCTCTGTTACCTGAATTCCGGAATTGCAGTCGTCTATTTCCAACCCAGCAGCAGCATTAGCGCTAGGCATATTATTTGATGAAGAAATCAGATTAGCTACCACAATCTCTTTATTCCCAGCCACAGTATTCGCCTCATTTTTTTGAGTCACATGCCCCTTTAATTCCTCCTCCTTTCTAGCATCCACAATGTCCTCCTCATTATTAGTATCTCCCCTATTTTCTTCCTCATTAATTTCCACCTTAACAGCACCCTCCTCACCTGTAACAGCGCCTAACTCCTCCACCACAATATCCTCCCCATTTAACTCCACATTTACCTGTTCCACCACAAAATCCTCCCCATTTACCTCCACATTTACCTCATTACCTGTTACGTGTTCCATCTTCCTAGCATTTCCTTCATCTTGGTTTTTTTTCTCTATCTCCATTAGTTTTTCCACTATGGCCTCTTCATCATCCTCCAACACAACATCATGAGATGGATCATCATAAAACAAAGGTGGTTCATCCTCCTCATACTCAGAATCACCTCCCAAACTATCATCAATTTTCTCCGCTTCATATGCCGAAGATAAACCTTCCCAATGCATTGGCCCACACCATTCTTCTAGAACCTTAATATTAAATAAAGAGTCATTGATATTGGCATCAAGAACCATATTACACACGTCAAAACTCTTCGTACGAATTAAGATACGAGCGATATCCATTGATTTCTTCTTCCTAGTGTTCTCATCGACCCCCATGAACGTACCAAAACTTGTTGCCAATGCCGAGAAGAAATCATTATTCCAAGCATGAATTGGAATACCATGACAACGGACCCACACCAATCTCTCATTATCCACCTCATCCGGTTCCCACTTTCTAATATCATCAAACTTCTCATGCACCCAATCCTCAGCATTTTCAATTAGATCCTGAATAATTCCTTCTTCCATCTCTTCGAGAAGAGCACGGTTTGCACCCATAGGAGTTACCTTAATAGAGAAGAACCCTTGCATATTAAACCATTCCTGGATCATATGAGTACTTCCAGGATGATTAACAATCCCCACGTACATCTTCTTGAAGCCATCCAACTCTTCGGTTGGAGCATTATAGCATACCTCACACAAATTCTTCTTCCGGAAGTAAACAATTTTTTGATCGTACTGACATTGATTACTGTACCTTTTTGTAAAACCAGGTGGCTTCTGTCTTTGCTGCCATGTTCTTCCTTGATCATTCCAATTCCCTCCTCTATAGCCAACATGCCTATTCACCTTCCCAACCTCAGTCCTACTTGAATTGGCCCTGTCAACAATCTTCGGCTTCCCTTCTTCATGCTTCCCCATCAGCGTATCGTTTCCCCAGCCCTTCAAAAACCCTCCGGCATTCTGATCGACTCTACAACTCTTCCTCTCCACCGTCTTGTTCTTCTCCGATACCGGCCTTCAAATCTTGCACACAACCGGCAAGGGCTTCGCAGAACCAACATGTTGCGTGACATTTTTCTTCTCTGCTACGGTGGTTACGTTTCAATCAAACCGTGGGAGATTGACATGAATTTTGTCGGCTCCAAAGATTATGTTGTCCAGTTTCACCGCAAAGAACTGAGGATCAACCACTTCGATAAACCTGGCGAATCCAAAACGTTTCCCCCATTTGTTCTTCTTTGGAGGAATAACCACCTCCACAATCTTTCCATACAACGTGAACGCCCGGAACATCTCCTTCGCACTGTGAGAATCTGGAAAGTCAGAGAAATAACCTGCTACATCCATTCTTGTTGTGTTGAGCGCCACCTTCTTTTTCCTCTTCGCTACCACCTGCCAACCTTCGTCTACCCCTCTACCTTCAGCAAGACCTTTCGAATTCTGACCTTTCGCGCTCTCTCTCTCTCTCTAGTTTCTCTCTCCATAGTGTTTAGGTATTATTGATATGATTTCAAAAGATAACTATCAAGAATAAAGCTCATAATGTCGGACGACGGGTGAAACTAGAGTACTCTAACTGTGAAAACTTGATCGAGCATTTAAACACTTTTAAAGATATTGTGAGTCAATTAACGAAGGAAAGTATGGCAATTGATGATGAGTTACAATACTCATTAGTTCTCTAGTTGAGATATGGGCACATTGGTTGCCACTGATCAGTAACTCAACAGGGATGAAAAGCTTAGCCTAGCTAGATACTATTATAGATAGTTTACTAAATGAAGAGTTTAGACGATGTTCTGGACTCGACCAAGAGGTCCATTTAGCAAAACCAGGGGGTGCATTTAGCAATGGATATGGATTGGACCAATCACTTTGGCCCATATCCACAACATACAAGCCCAATCACGCTTCGACTGTTAAGATCAATTCCGCTGATCCGACGACCCACAAACGGGCACAATTTCCTATAAATACCGGCTCGCATAGCCATTTACGAGGTAGACACTCTTCCTTTGCAAATTCACTAGCTTATTCTCATACTGACTTGAGCGTCAGAGTGGCTTTCCAGGTACCCCCCTCCCCCCGGGCGCTCACTGACCTTCTGCCAGGGCAACAAGAGACCTACCAACAGCAGCCGACCAAAATACTGCTAGGTACAGAACATTGGCGACCACAGTGGCAGGTTAAGTACTTAATCGTCACGGTCGATTACTTTACCAAATGGATCGAAGCTGAGCCCTTGACCACTATCACGGCAAAGAATTGTATGAAATTCTTTAAGAAGAATATCATGGCTAGATTCGGCATACCGGAGGTGGTCATCACCGACAACGGCACGCAATTTGCGGACAAAGGTTTTAGGCAACTAATGGCCGACCTGGGCATCAAACACCGCTTCACGTCGGTGGAACACCCTCAGACCAACGGACAAGCCGAAGCAGCCAACAGAGTAATTTTAAGAGGTTTAAAGAGGAGGCTTGACGAAGCAAAAGGTTGCTGGCTGGAAGAGCTACCTTATGTCCTATGGGCGTACAGAACCACCCATCACTCGTCAACAGGCGAATCGCCCTTCCGGATGGCATACGGGACAGAAGCAGTCATACCTGTCGAAATCGGAGAGCTGAACTGGAGAACCAAGAACCCAAATGGGAACCACCTTGGTATTAAATCTTGCAGCCATCCTTTGTTTGATCACCAAATCCTTTAATGCTGCTTGGTTTCTGACTTCCTCGACGAAGTCCATACAGGATAACTGCAGAGACCGGAAACGGAGCTTTCAAGTTGGAAACCCTGAGCAAGGAACCAATACCTAGAACTTGGAACGCGGATAAGCTAAGGAAGTTTGTTGTATGAACAAGACAAAATGTTATACCGATGTAATAACATAGGGTGTTAATGCGCATGAATAAAGGGAATTTTACTCTTGTGATTCAAAATACCGTTTTGCAATTACAGTTTTTGCTCTAGCTCACTAGCATTAACACTTGTTTCCAACGAAAATTCCTTAAGATCAAGAAAGAAAAAGGGTGCAACTCCATAGTCAGGAGTGGAGTGAGACAAGTCTGAGACCCAACATCCCATGTAGGGAGGGACTGCCTGGATCGCAGGGGCAACCTCAACATTAGCTCAAAGCCAAGATCATCTCCCCAAGCATGGGAGTCCCACGAGCTCATCTTCCTAAAGCAAAGCAAGCTTAGCGACTATCTACTTAAAATCCAAAATCCAAGGCTGAGATCCCCTTAGCAAGGTAAAAGCAGCACAAAGATCGCGGAAGGGCTAAGAGGATAGTGACACAAAGCAACCAAGGTCACGACACCCACCCAGCATGGATCCAAGGCTTGATACCATAGAAGGCGCCCAACACCAAGGCACAAAAAGAAAGCAAGGCTTGGCACCATAGAAGGCGCCCAGCACCCAGGCGCCTATAAAGGCGCCATCAACAACAAGGCACCCAGGAGGGCGCACTCAACAGAAGATGGAAAACTATGTCCACTGACCCCGCAACCTCTGATGGGCGAGTTATATTCAAACCGTGTTCTGATAAACTACCCCCAGAGTCAACTTTGCCACGAGGCGCGAAGCGACTTTAAATGTGTCGCAACCTCTGATGGGCGAGTTATATTCAGACCATGTTCTGATAAACTGCCCCCAGAGTCTCACGAGGCGCGAAGCGACTTTAAAACATGTCGCAACCTCTGATGAGCGAGTTATATTCAGACCATGTTCTGATAAACTGCGCCCAGAGTCCCAAGAGGCACGAAGCGACTTTAAAACATGTCGCAACCTCTAATGGACGAGCTAAATTCAGATCGATTCTGATAAACTTCCCCCAGAGTCCCACGAGGTGCGAAGTGACTTTAAACGTGTCACAACCTCTGATGGGCGAGTTAAATTCAGATCGATTCTGATAAACTGCCCCCAGAGTTAACATTGCCACGAGGCGGTATGAGATTACACATTCAGGTGAGCAAGGCGATGACTGGCGCCCGAGGCCACCCAACGCGTGCCAATTACAATCATAAGAAACAAGCTAGATAAAGAGGAAGCCTGGATGTTTTAAAATGTGACACAAAAAAATCAGGGGGCAATGACATCGAAGTCAACCCCGTTGGGCGCCTGGCAAGGAGGGCGCCTGGGAAGGAGGGCGCCTGGCAGGAGGGCGCCTGGTAAGGAGGGCGCCTGGCAAAGAGGGCGCCTGGCAGGAGGGCGCCTGGAAGGAGGTGGTCTGGAAGCAAACCCTTCGCAAGGGGGCAGCCTGCGCTGTGCAACAAGGAGCCCAAGGCACCCATGAGGGCAACAAAACCTTGTCTCGCAAAACCTGCTCCACGAAGAGACACCATGAGCATGTGAGTGCATGAGCACGTAAGAAAATAAAAGAGTGTATGAGCACGTAAGAAAATTAAAGGATCCATGAGCATGTTAGTGCATGAGCACGTAAGAAAATAAAAGAGTGCATGAGCACGTAAGAAAATTAAAGGATTCATGAGCATGTGAGTGCATGAGCACGTAAGAAAATAAAAGAGTGCATGAGCACGTAAGAAAACTTAAGGATGCATGAGCATGTGAGTGCATGAGCATGAAAGGAAATAAAAGAGTGCACGAACACGTGAACAAAAAAGCAGAGTGCCAAGCACACGTCCACACAAACCAGCGCCCATGAGGGCGCCAAGCACCAAGGTAGCGCCCATGAGGACGCCTGGCAAGGCGCCAATACAGAAGAAGGCAGCACCCATGAGGGCGCCTGGCAGAGGGAGTATGGCTTGATGGCGCCTGGCATGAGGGCGCCAGGCAGGAGGTGGTCTGGAAGCAAGTTCTTCGCAAGGGGGCAGCCAGCACTGTGCAACGAGGCGTCCAAGGCACTAGGGGTGTTCGTGGGTCGGTTTGGATCGGATTTGACCAAATCCGTTGCTCGAACCAATGATAATTATTCGGTTTGGGTTGGTTCGGATTTTACATTTTTCCCTCCAAAATCCGAACCAAACCGAACCGATATTGGACGGGTTGGTTTGGATTGGGCTCACGGGTCATTCATTAAAATATTAATTTTCTAAAATATAAAAAACAACACTTTTTTATAATATTCCAACACTTTAAATAGCTAAAAAAAATTGAAAATCACACGAAATCAAACTCAAATCCACTAATAGTCTTCCCATTCATAGTATTAAAATTTTACAGCTTAATCATAAATTATTAAGGTAAAAATTCTAAGCAAATAAAACCGCGTGCATCTAAAATTACAAAATTGTTATGACGTAATATGGGTTGGTTCGGGTTCGCGGATTTGATTTTTAAAATCCGTTGACCGATCCAAACAACTACGGGTTGGTTTGGATTTGTTCGATTTTGACCCGAACATGAAAAATATCCGAACCAAACATATCGGTTTGGATTGGATCGTGGGTTGGTTTGGATTTGCCCGAACCACTGAACACCCCTACAAGGCACCCATGAGGGCACCCAACCTTGTCTCGCAAAATCCTGCTCCACGAGGAGACACCTAGCGTACGCATGCACCGAACAGGCATAGGCACCCAGGAGGACCCCAACAGCAGAACGTAGCACTTGACACAAGGCACCCAGTTGGGCGCCAACATCAGGATACGGCACAAGGATTACCCCGTAGGAGGCCTGGCACAAGGATAAGGCACCCAGCTGGGCACCTAGCTAAACGCTTGGCACAAGGATTACCCCGTAGGAGGCCTGAGTCATGGTCACAACGAAGTGATCTTGTACGACCCGACAAGACAGACAGAGTAACGCATTACGGCAAAGAAAAAACTTCTCTTTTTTACTCTAGAGAGTGAAAATGATAAAACACGGTCGTGACTAAGGCAGTGTCCCACGCGACTTCACACATCCGGTAGACCGACGAAAATCCTTCAAGCCAAGACCATCCTCTGAAATAATCTCGGCTTGGGGGGCAACTGTTCTGGACTGGACCAAGAGGTCCATTTAGCAAAACCAGGGGGTGCATTTAGCAATGGATATGTATTGGCCCAATCACTTTGGCCCATATCCACAACATACAAGCTCAATCACGCTTGGACGGTTAAGATCAATTCCGCTGATCCGACGACCCACACGGGCACGATTTCCTATAAATACCGGCTCGCATAGCCATTTACAAGGTACACACTCTTCTCTTGCAAATTCACTAGCTTATTCTCATACTGATTTGAGCGTCGGAGTGGCTTTGCAGGTACCCCCTGAGCTCTCACTGACCTCCTGCTAGGGCAGCAAGAGACCTACCAACAGCAGCCGACCAAAATACTGCTAGGTACACAGAGCAGACGAAAAGAAAGAGGACTGTGTAGTTACTTAGAAGCCAAAATGGTTGAGCATGAAGGAATGAGTGAGTAAAGAAGTAATTAAAGGATGTTGTGGAAAATCACAATGAAAATTCAAGTCTCGCCCCAAATGTTTTTGACTTGTTTCTATTGTGAAAAAGATAGTCACAAGAAGTTAGAGTGCTTATTCTTAGTGGGAGATCATAAGGCTAGAACAGTCCAAAGAGAAAACTACAACAATGGCGGCCTTAGGCAACAAGAACGTCATTCTTATTGGTGAAGTAAGTTATCTAAAATTTGAGTTCGATGATTGCATTTCATCAGTGCAAAAAAAGGATTTAAAGTCAGGTAAATTGGCCTTTTAAAGCCAGGCGCCGGCTTGACTTCTATTAAGGCGACTTCATATGTCAGGAGCTTTAAAGTCAGGCGATGGCTCGACTTCATATGTTCGTTTTTAAGTCGTGCGTTTAACACTTTAATTACTAATGTTCGGTCTAGACAATAACATTTAAAGTCAGACGCTAGTCTGACTTTAAAGATACTTTTAAGTCGAACTTTTAGCCGCCAGACTTTGAAAGTTTTCGTTTTAAAGTCAGGTTTGTATCCACCCGACTTTAAAAGTCTTTATTTTTTTAATTTTTTATTTAGCTTTTAGGTGATTCACCCTGCATATATTAATTCGACTCCACCGGTGGCATCAAATTCATCAAACCTAGCAACACACATTCTATATAAAAGTACTAAATCTTGCTTCAAAAGTATCATTAGCAAACTAGAACTTCATTCTTGGGGGATTTGCACACAGTCGGGGGGAAAAGTAGTGTGGTAATTCTATTAAATCCTTACTTTAAACTTTAAGATGTTGATTTATCTCTACTTTGTTTCATTCTTGGGGGATTTGCACACAGTCGGCAGATAAATCCTTAAAGAAATCCTCATGTCGCCCCAGTAGGGGGCTTTAACGTTTTCTATTTTGCAAGTTACGTTGGTTGTTGCTGCTCATTTTGTTTCGGATCAAATTTGCATACAATTTTAAGGAAGATTAAGTAAAACGGTTTTTAACCCAAAAGAAGCACATTTTGGATAAGCCTCTAAAACTATACCAAGAATAAAAATACTAATGCGGATTAGAGCAAAATGTTGGGCCACATCCAAATAACGTGGGACTAGAAATTTTTGAAATATCTAATAATTACAACATGTTTTTCCAGACAAAACTGCTTTAGTCATTTTGGGTGACACGGTTATAATGATAGTTGATTTGATCAGCCTATCGCCCTCAATAGCTTTATTTGGAGAGTTGTACGCCGGGTTAAGTATAATATGGGAAGAAAGCTTCCGATCGTCACTTGAGAGTCTTAGTATGTAAGGCTTTTGTTCACATTCCAAAATATGAAAAGGAAAGCTTGTCTCTAAGCAAAAGAATGTGTATATCTTGGTTCACTGAGAGATGAACTTGGTTTTAGATTATAGGATCCTGCAAGTAGAGAGATTGTTTGAAACAGAGATGTGGTGTTCTTTGAAGACCAAATAATCCAAGATATCAAGAGAATGGAGAAACCAAAACCCAAGGTGAGTTGATCTGATCAAAGTCCTACTATGATAAACCATATATTTTATGGGGAGACTCCGCCTCAGATAGAACCAGATTAGGGGATACAACTTGATGAGACGAATGAAGAAACCCATCAAACAGAACAACTTGATCATGTGATGGAAGGGCCGACAAGGGATAATGTCCAATTGGAACCCTAAGTAAGATGGTCAACATGAGATAGGCAACCATCAAGAAGGTGGTGCGAAACATATGTTTGATCTGGTAGAATTTCCAAAAGGAAATTCATATGTATGGTTTGGTAAAATTGCCAAAAGTAAGAAAGATGTTGCGAAACAAATTAATGGATGTTCATGCTCAAAAATGAAGAGGACAATAGGCACGTCGTGAAGGGGTGTATTTTTCAATGGGTAAATACTCATTTTAGTCCCTAAATGTTCAAGCTTATTTTACCATTTCCTTAAAATAATCTTCTTCAAAAAAGGGTAAATACTCATTAGGTCCCTACATGTGAGATATTGTTACTATAGTCTCTGAATGTGTCAAAAACATTCTAGAGTGT
Organism: Astragalus membranaceus; assembly: GCA_039519185.1. Classification (NCBI taxonomy): domain Eukaryota; kingdom Viridiplantae; phylum Streptophyta; class Magnoliopsida; order Fabales; family Fabaceae; genus Astragalus; species Astragalus membranaceus. The sequence goes on from CM076854.1 coordinate 98,847,790, forward strand.
ACCTTTTTTTTAGTAATTTGGGGGACTATACTAACAAAAGAAAGATACATTTGAGGATCAAACTGATTAATGAAAGTTATAACTTATAAGGACCAAATTGATTAAAGAAACACACATTTTGGGATGTTATTACAATTACAATTTTGATACATTTGCGACTATAATGACAACGTCTCACTTTTAGTAAATGTATGATTACTTTTAAAAAAAATCCTTTCAAATGTTAAATAAGTAAGCTAGTTCGACTGCCTAGTTCGACTATGTTAAATTAGGCTAGTTCGACTAAGCTAGATTCGACAAGTGAACTAGTTCGACCTTCAAAACTGAGCTGTCGAAAGATAGTTTGTTGTGTCGAAGTTTCACTTTGATTTGATTGTAAGTTTTCTATTAGTTGCTGACTCAGTATGATGTCATGTACTGAGTATATAAGCAACATTCAGTGATGCAATACAAAAATACTGAATTTCAGCTTTCACTCTTAACAGAATTCAGTTACATCTTCTCTCTCTCTCTCAGTGCGTCTGTGAGTGCGAGTGCAGTGACTTAAAACTTCCAGTGTGAGAAGACGAGTGAAGTCTCAACGGTGAAAGTGAACTGTGATGACGACGAACGACCATTTTCCGGCGAACTTTCCGATCCTCGACAGAAGAAACTACAATCAGTGGAGTATGAAGATGAAGGCGATCCTTGGTTATCAGGATGTGTGGGATTTGGTGCAGAACGGACTAGCTCCGTTACCGGCGAACGCAACCGTTGCGCAACAAGCAACTTACAGAGAAGCGAAGAAGAAGGACTGGAAAGGACTGTGTATCCTCCATCAGTGTGTGAGTCCTGCAGTTTTTGAGAAAATTGCTAGATCGGAGACAAGCAAAGCAGCGTGGGACATTCTTGCGAGTTCCTACGCCGGAGATCAGAAATTAACGAATGTGCGACTTCAAACTCTGAGAAGACAATATGAACTGCTAGGAATGGAGGAGAGTGAATCGATTGCTGCGTATTTCACGAGAGTGCAAACGATGACGAATCAGATGACGTATTGCGGTGAAACGATGACTGATGAATCAGTAGTGGAGAAGATTTTGCGATCTGTGTCTTCGCGTTTTGATCACATCACTGTGGCGATCGAACAGGCGAAAGATCTATCAACAATGACGATAGAAGAACTTCAAGGATCAGTTGAAGTGCATGTGCAGAGGATGAATGAGAAGAAAGTGATGAAGCCTGGCACTGAGAAAGCTTTAGCAGTGCAAACAGGCAACAAAACAAGGGGAAATCAAAGAGGACGTGGTAGAGGCAGAAACAATTACAGAGGAGGAAGAGGAAGAGGTAATTCTTATAACTCAAACTCTGCAAAATCAAACACTAGTGATAATAGTAACAGTAATGAGCAGGAAAGTAGTAGTGGTGATAGTTACAGAGGAAGAGGGAGTAGAGGTGGCAGAGGATTTAGAGGAAGAGGGAGAAGATTCGACAAGAGCCATATACAGTGTTATAACTGTGAGAAATATGGACATTTTGCTGATGAGTGCTACAGCAATGTTGATGGAAATGATGCTAAAATGGCTGAAGAAGAAGAGGAGAAGGAGGAATCTCTGTTAATGGTGATTGAGGAGACAGAGAGCAGTGATGAAGTGATTGAGGAGACAGAGTGCAGTGATGAAATAGTGAAAATGGTGACAATTAAGGAGGAAGGTGAGAGTGATGAGCATTGGTTTCTCGACACAGGCTGTTCGACACACATGACAGGGAGGAGAGACTGGTTTGTCGAACTTGATTTTTCAATCAAGAGTAGAGTAAGGTTTGCTGATGATAGAACCATGAAGGTGGAAGGTGTGGGGAAGGTGATGATAAGAAAGAAGGATGGTTCACTGTGCTTCATTTCTGGTGTACTGTCTGTGCCAGGGATGAAGAGCAATTTGCTGAGTATTGGACAGCTATTGGAGAAGGGATATAGGATGGTGTTGGAAGACAATACTATGAAGGTGTATGACACTGAACAGAGGTTGTTGATAAAGGCAACTCTCTCCAGGAACAGGACATTTAAGGTCGAATTGGGTGTGCTGATGCAGTAGTGCTTAGCCACAGAAGTCGACAAGGAAGCGTGGCTATGGCATTTCAGATATGGACACTTGAATTTTGGTGATTTGAACAGGATGCAGAGCAAGACAGTAGTGAAAAGTCTGCCTCATATCCATGTTTCAACGGATGTATGTGCAGAGTGTGTGGAGAGCAAGATGCCTAGAAGTTCCTTCAATCCAAGTGTGCCAAGTAGAGCAAAGAGGAAGCTGGTGATTTTCTCAGATGTGTGTGGCCCCATAGTGCATGAAACTCCTGCAGGTAACAAGTATTTTGTTACATTTATTGATGAATTCACTAGGAAGCTTTGGATTTATTTGATTAGGAGGAAGAGTGATGTGTTGGGAGTATTCAAAAAATTCAAAGTCCTAGTCGAAAAACAATGTGGACAGAAAATTGAAGTGCTAAGAACTGATGGTGGTGGAGAGTATGTAAATACTGAGTTTAATGAGTTCTGTGAAGCTGGAGGAATAACACATGAGATCACACCTCCATACACTCCTCAGCATAATGGAGTGGCTGAGAGGAAAAATAGGACATTGCTTAATATGGTGAGAAGCATGTTAAAGAGTAAGAATATGCCTAAGAGATGGTGGGGAGAGGCAGTTAATACTGCGGCATATATCATTAATTAAAGTCCAACAAAGAGATTGGAAGACATCACCCCTGAGGAGGCTTGGACAGGTGTCAAGCCAAATGTATCACATTTCAGAATATTTGGGTCTGTTTGCTACAGACACGTGCCTGACCAGCAGAGAACAAAGCTAGATGATAAAGGAGAAGTGATGGTTATGATAGGCTATCATTCGACTGGAGGTTACAAATTGGTGAATCCTGTGAATAATAAAATTGTGATAAGTAGAGATGTGGTGTTTGATGAGGGGAAGACATGGAAGTGGAGTGATTCCACTGCTGTCGAAAGTGATTCCACTGATGTCAAACAGAATCTGTTTAAGGTGCCTGCTGGTGAAACAGAGTTAGAACATGAGGGTGAAACTGAGCCTGTTGAAGAGAATGATGGTGAAGAAGGTAGTCGAGGGAAACCAAGAAGATCACTGAGATAAAGACAGGTTCCTGCAAGGCTAAGTGACTGTGAGGTGATGACTGATAGTGCAGTCAATGATGAAGGTGATATAGTGCACTTTGCACTTCTTGCTGAGACAGAACCAGTAACTTGGAAGGAAGCAATGCAAAATTCTAAGTGGCTGGAAGCTATGCAAGAGGAGATCAGATCTATAGAGAAGAACATGACTTGGGAATTGTTCGAATTGCCCAAAGGAAAGAAAGCAATAGGTGTGAAATGGATATACAATGTGAAAGTAAATCCTAAAGGTGAAGTAGTGAAGCACAAATCAAGATTGGTGGCTAGAGGTTTCCTACAAAGATATGGTGTCGACTATGAAGAAGTCTTTGCACCCGTTGCAAGACTTGAAACTGTGAGAGTTGTGGTAGCTCATGCAAGTATGCAAGGGTGGAAGATACATCAACTTGATGTAAAATCTGCCTTCTTAAATGGAGAATTGGAATAGGAGGTTTATGTCGAACAACCTGTAGGTTTTGTGAAACAAGGAAGTGAGAACAAAGTATTGAAATTGAGAAAGGCATTGTATGGCCTAAAACAAGCTCCACGAGCTTGGAACAAGAAGATAGATAAGAGCTTGATCAACATGGGGTATGTGAGATGTATTTCTGAGCATGGGGTGTGTTATACCCCAATTTTGTCCGTCTTCCTTTTCTAGTTTTAGTCGTTTATTTTACTTAAATCGAGTTTTGAAGTCACGTGATTACGAGAATTATCAGTATGGCGTCTCAGTTACTAACCCTGGCCAATTTCAATTACCATGTTCAACTAAATCGAAATACCGTTGTTTTAAATTAGGCATGCACGCGAATGATCGATCTTTTCGTGTGTTCTTCAATTTAATCTTCGTATTTGGATTTAGTCGAACCTAATTGGGACTAACAAAGTCATTTTTCTCGCGATTGGGCTTGTCGTTTCAATTTGGGCTTAAGAACGCGATTCTGAGATAATTTTAGCGTTTAGTGGTCAACGGGCTTATTTATTCTATTTGGGCCTCGTTCTCACACACTTGTCTAGTTGGGTCCGATATCGCTTTTGTATTTGGCCCAATTTCTTTTATTATTTTTACTTTGCCTTTTCATTTATTTTGAGTAGTATATATAGTCTAAAAATGTCAAAAAAAAATTCTATTTATTTTTATTTACAATTTAATAGTGTTTAGGAGTCCAAATGTCCAAAAAAAATACAAACAATTACATCAAAAAAGGCTCAAATGGCCAGATCCGAAAATACAAGTCATAGACAGCAAATTAGGGTTTCAGCAGGTCTCCCAAAAGCTGCTGGAACTGCTGGGCCTGGATCCAAAACCTAGAAAAATAGGTCAAAGGTAATTAATGTCTTAACCTAGTTTTTACTATAAATGAGCAGCTAAGGACAGCCAGAACGGGGGGACAGAGAATCAGAGGCAGAAATAATACTGCGAAAATCACAAAAAAAAAGGGTTAGAGTTTCACATTGAAACCCTAATCCACCAAACACAGTTCTGAGTTCCTAAATATAAAAGAGGGAAGAAGCAGCAGTCAGGAGGGCAAAAAAAACTGTAGCAGGAAGCACAGTAGCAGTTATAATCACAGTCAGACAAGCACACAAGGAGACCTATCAGAAGCTGGAGGATAGGTTGGTTTTATCCTTAAATCAAAAAAACATACATAAAGATCTGTCATGTTTGTATACTAAACTGTTAAAGAAATAGCGACCACAACAGTATTGCTATTATCATCATTTCTTGTTTCCTGTTCAATCAGAATATCAACAAAAAATAAAATCAAAAGTGGGTTTGTATGGTTATTTTCACAATAGGATTCGGGTCAGTATAGAATAGAACTACCAGTCGTTTTTTTTGCTCTTTTTTTTTCCAAAAAGATAGTAACTGAGAGATCCTGTTAAAACCAAATCATGAACAAATAACAGAGGCATAGGGAAGAAGAGGATCAAAAAACCGAAACTAAGAATAAAAAAAATTAAAAAAACTGACCTTTGAAATTTCGCCGGAGACTTCGTCTTCTCCGGCGAAGCTCCGACGAGCCACCAAACCGAAGCCAACCCCTTCCAGATAACTCCAGCTGCCATGAAACACCAACACTCCAGCGAATCCCCACCAAACCAACCGATAGCCACCCAAAGCCGAAGACATCAACAAAGATAACGAATCCAAAGCCGCGAACCCCTCCCGTTTCCGTTAACCCACCGGTGAAACACTCCTCAACACCGCCGGCTGTAACGCCCTAAAATAATTTAATTTATTAATTAAATTAAGTTATTGGAGCGATGCAATATTTATTTAAGTGGGATAATTTATATATAATTGTTTTGTTGTAGGAGGCGAAAAGAATTAAGAAGAGTGGTGTCGCTATTTAAATAGGGCTTAAGTTGTGTTGGAGGCCCATGATCCATGAAGTAGCGCTTAAGTGAGTTAGGGTTAGAGTTTTGGTTGGCCATTTGGTGCTTAGTGAAAATTGAGAGAGAGCCGTGAGATTGGAGAAAAAGAGAAGAGGGAGTGCGCAATTCTAAGGAGAAAAAGAAAGAAGGGTTTCCTCTCAAATCTTCCATAGGTAATTCGATTTAGCCCTCCTTCTCCATTCTTCTCCTTTTCTTTCTAGTTTTCGATTCTCCATCCCTCATCCCTTACCTTGCTGTTCGTATTTTTTTAGAGAAAAGAGGGAGAGGAATCGCGAGGTTAAACAAGGAGAAAGAAGGTTTCGTTCGTTGTGTTGCCGTGGTTATTCGTTGGTGACTTCCATCGTCTTCTTGGAGCTTACGTTTAAGAGGTAAGGGTGAGCGTTTCCAATTTAATATAATTGAATATATAGAGGGTTTGTGAGTTTGTGTTAGGGATTGAATTAGAAAACTATAGGAAAGAGGAATGATAGATTGAATTTATTATGTGGTTATGCGAATTTGCATTATGGTGTGATGAGATGGATTGTTGCCGTTAGTCAGAATTTTTGGTGTTGTTGATGTTAAATATGCATATGTAGTGCTGTTGCTGTAAATATATATTGCTGTGCAGAATTTATTTTTGTTGCTGTTGCTGTATATGTAGTGCTGTTGCTGTAAATATATATTGCTGTGCAGAATTTATTTTTGTTGCTGTTGCTGTATTTGTAATTGTGCTGTTGCTGTCATTTAAACATTGCTGTTGCTGTATTTTAATCTTGCTGTTTTCGCAATAAAATACTGCTGTTTTGTACATTAAAATTTTCTGTTGTTGTTGCTGTTTCCGCCTATCAAAGGCCACTGTTTTTGCGCGAATTGCCACTGTTTTTTCAGCCTCAACGTGATGCAAAATTGCCACTGTTTTTGCGCAAATAATGGCCACTGTTTCAGTCTTAGTTTGACGTAAAGTTTCTGCTGTTTTTGCAAATTAAATGGCCACTGTTTCAGCTTCATTTTGATGGCAATATGCTACTGTTTTTGCGCAAATTTAACACTATTTTTCAGCTTCATTTTGATGCCAATATGCTACTGTTTTTGCGCAAATTTAACACTATTTTTCAGCTTCATTTTGATGCCAATATGCTACTGATTTTGCGCAAATTTGCTAATGTTTTTCAGCCTTAATTCGATGTCAAGATGCCACTGTATTTGCGCATAAAATGCCACTGTTTATTCCCATATTTTACTGTGGCGCTTCCTAAGTATGAAAGTGAAACGTTCGTTTCATAATTTTTAAAAATGTAAAGTGAAATGTTTGTTCCCTAATTTTGAAAAGGTTGTTACATTATTGTTTTTTTTATGTGATTGTTATGAAGAGTGGTGATAATACTATGACGACTATGATGAATACACTCTATGAGTGTCTTATGGTGGTGATGATGAGTACTCCGGGTGAGTAAATTTTGGTGATTGCACATGTGTCCATTGTGTCTCATAGCATGTGCATCTTATGACGAATAGGCTTCGGCCTCTTAGTGACGGTGTGCCCTTAGTGGCTTATTTATGACGAGAAAACAGTGACGGTGTGCCCATAGTGGCTTGTTATGACGAATATGGTACCATCATGCATATGCCCAGGCGTGGGTTGCATTCTTCATGCACATTCATATTTTTTTGTTATGACGGGTGACGTGAACTGTGATTTGGTTTGGTGTGGTGTGTAACGATGATGAAGTTGATATTAGTAACGATGTTGTGTGATGTTTTTGCTCATAATACTCTGCTGTATGTTTGATTATATTTTGTTGAAAGTTCTCACCCCTTCTGCTTGGAATGTTGCTCTATTGTGGCAACGCTGCAGGTGACTCTGATTGAAGGACATGCTGCCTTCCTTTTAGCTGTTGAGACGTTCGAGTCGCTCTCTGATATTGTAACACCTAGGGGGCGGGTTAAAGTTGATGATTTATTTAATTAATTGTTTTAATCATTTTATTGATGTGTGAGACGTGTTTGAGCGATTTTCTTTCTGGTGAGCTATTATTTCCGCTGTGATGAGATTTAATTTTGAAGTACGATTTTTGAGACGAATGTGTTTCTACACGAATGTTTATGGCGTAGACGATGAGTTTCATCAATGAAGTTGTGACATTTCTTTTCTACTAATATTATTATTTTTGAAAACGAACGCAATCTGATAGCGATATACCAATTAAAGGGGTAGAAACGGGGTGTTACATAAGTGGTATCAGAGCAGTTCGGTCTGTCCGGCCGGTGGTCAAGTTGTTGAGTCGAGTAACATTCGAGTCTAGTTACTCGTATCTAAATTTTGTTTTCTGTTGCAGTACTAGAATGGCAGGACGGAACGATGCTGCACTTGCTGCTGCTTTGCAGGCTATAGCCGGAGTCGTGGGTAACATACCCAATGCTATTGGAGATGGGACGCGTAGTTTGGCTACGTTCCAGCGTGAGAGCCCTCCTGCTTTTGAAGGCGGGTATAATCCTGATGGTGCCCTGGAGTGGCTAAGTGAGATGGAGCGGATCTTCCGCGTTATGGATTGCACCGATGCTCAGAAGGTTCGCTATGGCACACATATGTTGAAGAAAGAGGCTTATGATTGGTGGAGGACTACTAGTCAGGGGTTGACGGCTGCCAATGAGGGGATTACCTGGGCTGTGTTTGAGAGAGAATTCAAGAGGAAGTACTACCCGGAAGATGTCCGTGGGAAGAAGGAGGTTGAGTTTCTAAGACTTGAACAAGGCAACATGACTGTAACCGAGTATGCTGCAAAATTTACTGAGCTGTCTAAGTTTTATCCTCATTATGATAGAGAGGGTGCGGAGTTCTCCAAATGCATCAAATTTGAAAATGGTTTGCGTGCTGACATTAAGAGGGCCATAGGGTACCAGCAGATTCGTGTGTTTCCGTTGTTGGTTAATAGTGCCAGGATTTTTGAGGAGGACAATAATGCCTTCTCCAGAGTCATTAGAGAAAAACAAAAGAATTTCGCAAGTCGCGGTAAGCCATATGAGGCGCCTGCTGGTAAGGGCAAGGGTAAGTTTGTTGGTGGACCTAAGCGAAGTGGGGGAGATGCTACAGCCAGTGTTACTTGTTACTCGTGCGGGAAAGTGGGTCATAAAAGTCCAGATTGCCCAGGCGGGGATAAGAAGAGATGTTATAGGTGTGGAAAAGAGGGGCATATATCTTCCGGATGTGATAAGAAAGAAGTGGTATGTTTCAACTGCGGGGAGAGTGGTCATGTTAGTACACAGTGTTCGAAACCCAAGAAGGAGAAGTCCTTTGGAAAGGTGTTCGCTCTGGCTGAGTCTGATGTAGTGAACGAGATTCGAGGTACGTGCTATATCAATAATTTTCCCCTTGTTGTTATTGTTGATACTGGTGCTACCCATAGTTTTATTGCTGCTGCATGTGTTGAGAAGTTAAGCCTTGTTTTATCTGATATGTTGAGGGAGATGGTCATCGACACTCCAGCTAAGGGTTCGGTGACTACCTCCGTTGTTTGTGCCAAATGTCCTGTATCTGTATATGGTAGAGAATTCTTAATTGATTTGATCTGTTTACCGCTGAGTGGAATGGATGTCATTCTGGGTATGGACTGGTTAGTTGATAACCATGTCCATATCAACTGTCGAGAGAGGTCCGTGAGTTTTGAGTCGCCTGAAGGGGAGTCTGGTCTGTTATCTGCGGGTCAGCTGCATCGAGTGATGAGAGAAGAAGTTCAGCTGTTTTCTCTGTTGGCGTCGTTGTCTGCTGAGAGCCAAGCGAAGATCGATGTGTTGCCGGTAGTGCGTGAGTTTTCTGAGGTGTTTCCTGACGAGATTCCGGATGTACCACCAGAGAGGGAGGTGGAGTTTGCTATTGACCTGGTTCCCGGCACTAAGCCTGTGTCTATGGCGCCATATAGAATGTCCGCATCTGAGTTGGCAGAGTTGAAGAAACAACTTGAAGATTTATTAGAAAAGAAGTTTGTAAGACCGAGTGTGTCACCTTGGGGAGCTCCAGTGTTGCTAGTGAAAAAGAAAGACGGTAGTATGAGGTTGTGCGTAGACTATCGGCAGTTAAATAAAGTTACAATCAAGAACAAGTATCCGTTGCCAAGAATTGATGACTTGATGGATCAGTTAGTGGGTGCTAAAGTATTTAGCAAGATTGACTTAAGGTCTGGTTATCATCAGATCAAGGTCAAGGATGAAGATGTCCAGAAGACGGCATTTAGGACAAGATATGGGCACTATGAGTATTCCGTTATGCCTTTCGGTGTGACCAATGCGCCGGGGGTATTCATGGGGTACATGAACCAAATCTTCCGTGAGTACTTAGATAAGTTTGTGGTAGTTTTCATTGACGACATTCTGATTTACTCTAGGTCAGAAGAGGAGCATGCGGAACATCTGAGGCTGGTGCTAGAAATTCTGAAGGATCGAAAGTTGTATGCGAAGCTGTCCAAGTGTGAGTTTTGGTTGAAAGAAGTCAGTTTCCTCGGTCACGTGATTTCTAGTGAGGGAATTGCGGTGGACCCTTCCAAAGTTGATGCGGTGTTGCAATGGGAGTCTCCAAAGTCGGTTACCGAAATCAGGAGTTTTCTGGGGTTGGCAGGTTATTATAGAAGGTTTATTGAGGGGTTTTCGAAGTTGGCTCTGCCATTGACCCAATTGACCTGCAAGAGTAGGGCTTTTGTTTGGGATGACCGATGTGAAGAAAGTTTCAATAAGCTGAAGAAGAAGTTGACTACGTCACCAGTGTTGACCCTGCCTAATCCGGTGGAACCGTTTGTGGTTTATTGTGATGCGTCGAAGTTGGGATTGGGTGGTGTACTTATGCAGAATGGGAAAGTGATCGCTTATGCATCTAGGCAATTGAGAATTCATGAAAAGAATTACCCTACTCACGACTTAGAACTTGCTGCTGTGGTATTCGCATTAAAAATTTGGAGGCATTACTTGTATGGATCGAAATTTGAGGTGTTCAGTGATCACAAGAGTCTACGGTATCTGTTTGACCAGAAGGAATTGAATATGAGGCAGCGCCGGTGGTTAGAACTATTGAAGGATTATGATTTTGAATTGAGTTATCACCCGGGAAAAGCGAATGTGGTTGCGGATGCGCTGAGTCGGAAGACTTTGCACATGTCGGCATTGATGGCTAGAGAGCTTGAGTTAATTGAGCAGTTCAGGGACCTGAGTTTAGTGTGTGAAGTTACGCCTCAGAGTGTCAGGTTAGGTATGTTGAAAATTGGCAATGATTTTATGGCGAGTATCCGAGAGGCGCAGAAATTAGATATGAAATTAGTTGATCTGATGAGTGGGATCGGTCAGTCAGAGAATGAAGACTTCGTAATAGATACGCAAAATGTATTGAGGTATCGTGGGAGGATTTGTGTTCCCGAAGATGAGGAAATGAGAAAGGCAATTCTTGAGGAAGGGCATAAGAGTAAATTGAGTATCCATCCTGGAGCGACGAAGATGTACCAAGATCTGAAGAAGATGTTCTGGTGGCCTGGGTTGAAGCGCGATGTGGCGCAGTTTGTGTATTCGTGCTTGACCTGTCAGAAATCGAAAGTCGAGCATCAGAAACCTGCAGGAATGATGCAACCGTTGAATGTTCCAGAGTGGAAGTGGGATAGTATCTCCATGGATTTTGTGACCGGGTTACCCAATACGGTGAGAGGACATGATTCGATTTGGGTGGTTGTGGATAGATTGACAAAGTCGGCACATTTTATTCCTATCGGTATTAAGTATCCAGTGTCGAGATTGGCTGAAATCTACATTCAGGTGATTGTGAAGCTGCATGGGGTTCCTTTGTGTATTGTGTCTGATAGGGACCCAAGGTTCACTTCGGAGTTTTGGAGTAGTTTGCAGAAAGAGTTGGGGTCGAAATTGAGGTTGAGTTCAGCTTATCATCCCCAGACTGATGGGCAGACAGAAAGGACAATCCAATCATTGGAAGATCTGTTGAGGTCATGTGTACTAGAGCAAGGAGGTGCGTGGGATACTCATCTCCCGTTAATTGAGTTCACCTACAACAACAGTTATCATTCCAGTATCGGAATGGCGCCGTTTGAGGCGTTGTATGGCCGGAGGTGTAGGACTCCAGTGTGTTGGTACGAGACTGGGGAAAGTCTAGTACTTGGACCTGAGCTAGTCAGAGAGACTACTGAGAAGGTAAAGATGATCAGGGAGAAAATGAAAGCGTCGCAGAGTCGGCAGAAGAATTACCATGATAAGAGAAGGAAAGATTTAGAATTTGAAGCCGGTGACCACGTGTTCTTGAGGGTCACGCCTATGACTGGTGTTGGGCGAGCGCTGAAATCAAAGAAGTTGACTCCTCGATTCATCGGGCCGTATCAGATTACGGAGAGAGTTGGAAATGTTGCATATCGGGTGGCCCTACCACCTAACCTTTCAAACTTGCACGACGTGTTTCACGTGTTGCATAGGGAAGAAGAGGATCAAAAAACCGAAACTAAGAATAAAAAAAATTAAAAAAACTGACCTTTGAAATTTCGCCGGAGACTTCGTCTTCTCCGGCGAAGCTCCGACGAGCCACCAAACCGAAGCCAACCCCTTCCAGATAACTCCAGCTGCCATGAAACACCAACACTCCAGCGAATCCCCACCAAACCAACCGATAGCCACCCAAAGCCGAAGACATCAACAAAGATAACGAATCCAAAGCCGCGAACCCCTCCCGTTTCCGTTAACCCACCGGTGAAACACTCCTCAACACCGCCGGCTGTAACGCCCTAAAATAATTTAATTTATTAATTAAATTAAGTTATTGGAGCGATGCAATATTTATTTAAGTGGGATAATTTATATATAATTGTTTTGTTGTAGGAGGCGAAAAGAATTAAGAAGAGTGGTGTCGCTATTTAAATAGGGCTTAAGTTGTGTTGGAGGCCCATGATCCATGAAGTAGCGCTTAAGTGAGTTAGGGTTAGAGTTTTGGTTGGCCATTTGGTGCTTAGTGAAAATTGAGAGAGAGCCGTGAGATTGGAGAAAAAGAGAAGAGGGAGTGCGCAATTCTAAGGAGAAAAAGAAAGAAGGGTTTCCTCTCAAATCTTCCATAGGTAATTCGATTTAGCCCTCCTTCTCCATTCTTCTCCTTTTCTTTCTAGTTTTCGATTCTCCATCCCTCATCCCTTACCTTGCTGTTCGTATTTTTTTAGAGAAAAGAGGGAGAGGAATCGCGAGGTTAAACAAGGAGAAAGAAGGTTTCGTTCGTTGTGTTGCCGTGGTTATTCGTTGGTGACTTCCATCGTCTTCTTGGAGCTTACGTTTAAGAGGTAAGGGTGAGCGTTTCCAATTTAATATAATTGAATATATAGAGGGTTTGTGAGTTTGTGTTAGGGATTGAATTAGAAAACTATAGGAAAGAGGAATGATAGATTGAATTTATTATGTGGTTATGCGAATTTGCATTATGGTGTGATGAGATGGATTGTTGCCGTTAGTCAGAATTTTTGGTGTTGTTGATGTTAAATATGCATATGTAGTGCTGTTGCTGTAAATATATATTGCTGTGCAGAATTTATTTTTGTTGCTGTTGCTGTATATGTAGTGCTGTTGCTGTAAATATATATTGCTGTGCAGAATTTATTTTTGTTGCTGTTGCTGTATTTGTAATTGTGCTGTTGCTGTCATTTAAACATTGCTGTTGCTGTATTTTAATCTTGCTGTTTTCGCAATAAAATACTGCTGTTTTGTACATTAAAATTTTCTGTTGTTGTTGCTGTTTCCGCCTATCAAAGGCCACTGTTTTTGCGCGAATTGCCACTGTTTTTTCAGCCTCAACGTGATGCAAAATTGCCACTGTTTTTGCGCAAATAATGGCCACTGTTTCAGTCTTAGTTTGACGTAAAGTTTCTGCTGTTTTTGCAAATTAAATGGCCACTGTTTCAGCTTCATTTTGATGGCAATATGCTACTGTTTTTGCGCAAATTTAACACTATTTTTCAGCTTCATTTTGATGCCAATATGCTACTGTTTTTGCGCAAATTTAACACTATTTTTCAGCTTCATTTTGATGCCAATATGCTACTGATTTTGCGCAAATTTGCTAATGTTTTTCAGCCTTAATTCGATGTCAAGATGCCACTGTATTTGCGCATAAAATGCCACTGTTTATTCCCATATTTTACTGTGGCGCTTCCTAAGTATGAAAGTGAAACGTTCGTTTCATAATTTTTAAAAATGTAAAGTGAAATGTTTGTTCCCTAATTTTGAAAAGGTTGTTACATTATTGTTTTTTTTATGTGATTGTTATGAAGAGTGGTGATAATACTATGACGACTATGATGAATACACTCTATGAGTGTCTTATGGTGGTGATGATGAGTACTCCGGGTGAGTAAATTTTGGTGATTGCACATGTGTCCATTGTGTCTCATAGCATGTGCATCTTATGACGAATAGGCTTCGGCCTCTTAGTGACGGTGTGCCCTTAGTGGCTTATTTATGACGAGAAAACAGTGACGGTGTGCCCATAGTGGCTTGTTATGACGAATATGGTACCATCATGCATATGCCCAGGCGTGGGTTGCATTCTTCATGCACATTCATATTTTTTTGTTATGACGGGTGACGTGAACTGTGATTTGGTTTGGTGTGGTGTGTAACGATGATGAAGTTGATATTAGTAACGATGTTGTGTGATGTTTTTGCTCATAATACTCTGCTGTATGTTTGATTATATTTTGTTGAAAGTTCTCACCCCTTCTGCTTGGAATGTTGCTCTATTGTGGCAACGCTGCAGGTGACTCTGATTGAAGGACATGCTGCCTTCCTTTTAGCTGTTGAGACGTTCGAGTCGCTCTCTGATATTGTAACACCTAGGGGGCGGGTTAAAGTTGATGATTTATTTAATTAATTGTTTTAATCATTTTATTGATGTGTGAGACGTGTTTGAGCGATTTTCTTTCTGGTGAGCTATTATTTCCGCTGTGATGAGATTTAATTTTGAAGTACGATTTTTGAGACGAATGTGTTTCTACACGAATGTTTATGGCGTAGACGATGAGTTTCATCAATGAAGTTGTGACATTTCTTTTCTACTAATATTATTATTTTTGAAAACGAACGCAATCTGATAGCGATATACCAATTAAAGGGGTAGAAACGGGGTGTTACACCGGCCACCCATCTCCGACGGAACCGTCCTTGTCGTCTTCCTCTCCCTCTCATCGTGACCTATCACCCTCTGCTAACCATGAAAGCTTCGGTTTCTCTCTCTCACCGTGAAATAAGGCGAAATTTTCGCCATGGGTCTCACTCTCTCTAGCTGCGGCGCAGCCATGGAAGGGGGGGGGGAGATTGAAATGATTTTAGGGTTTTTAATTTAGGGTTTCCTCTTTTATAGCGTCTCCAATAATTATTTTATTTTAAGTTTATTTTTATTATCAGAATACTATTAACACCCCTTCAATTCATGCGCGCACCCTCCCTCACTCAAGCCCAGCTTCGCATTCTGGGCCCTCCAATGCGAACTGGGCTTCCTTTTTACACCTGCTATTAATTATACAACCCCTTGCGACTAATAATTCCCTATTTTACCATTTCACCCCCCCTTTCTCGTTTTTTAATTTAATTTAATTCTCTTCAAGACAAAATGGTTTCACTAAATCAAAAACTTTGTTAATAGTCTTGTGAAGCCTTTGCTTGTATGATTATTAACAATGAGGTACTAGTGGTGATCACTTGGAGCCTTTGCTCAATTGATCATCATGAATGCCTGAATTTTCCTAAAGAGTTTCACTAAATCAAAAACTTTGTTAATAGTCTCGTGAAGCTGTTGCTTGCATGATTATTAAACAATGAGGTACTAGTGGTGATCACTTGGAGCCTTTGCTCAATTGATCATCATGAATGCCCAATTTTCACAATTAAACAAGATAAAAAAAACAAAAACCTTTTTCTAGACAAACAAGAACTACGTAGCTTTGAGTTCTCCATCGCACCGGGAGATACGTAGGAGCGAGAGGCTAACTCTTGTCAAGCGCCAAAAATAAAAAAATTTCATTAAGTTCTTTAATTCATTTTCAATAAGAAATAAAGAAGCAAACTAGGTATTTTTTCAAATCAACACTTAAAACCACACATTTAATTAAAGGTTCCCTCTCAGTAGAGAGGACGTGTGGGGTGCTAACACCTTCCCCGCGTGTAACTGACTCCCGAACCCTATTCTCTAGTTTCGCAAGACCAATCGCTTTCTAAAAAGGTTTTTCTAATACTTTCCTTAAATAAGTATTGGTGGCGGCTTCATTGTTTTTTTAGAAAAGTTGTAAACGAGGAAGGTTCTCCCTCGGGGGCTTTTTCGGGCGCAACAGGGTGTATGTGAATTCAGATGGTGGAGATGTGATAATCCTATGCCTCTATGTTGATGATTTATTGGTTACTGGGAACAATGAAACTAAGGTGGCTGAGTTCAAGAAGAGAATGATGAATACTGATTGATTGTAATAAGTTTACTTAGATAGATTTTGTTGTATTTTGTTGTTTATTTGTGATAGAAACTAGCTTAAGGGGGTGTGTTAAATAAGTAAGCTAGTTCGACTGCCTAGTTCGATTATGTTAAATTAGGCTAGTTCGACTAAGCCAGATTCGACAAGTGAACTAGTTCGACCTTCAGATCTGAGCTGTCGAAAGATAGTTTGTTGTGTCGAAGTTTCACTTTGATTTGATTGTATGTTTTCTATTAGTTGCTGACTCAGCATGATGTCATGTACTAAATATATAAGCAACATTCAGTGATGCAATAAAAAAATACTGGATTTCAGTTTTCACTCTTAATAAAATTCAGTTACATCTTCTCTCTCTCTCTCTCAGTGCGCAGTGGCGGACCTGGCTTGTTACCAGGGGGTTCAGTTGAACCCCCTGGAAAAAAAATTGCACTTATCACCCTATATAAATAGTCTAAATCTCCTGAAATTTTGATTTTGAACCCCCTAAAAATTTTAAATTGTACTAGAAGATCAAGTTTTGCACCCATTTGACACTGGCCTTAAAAAATTTGACACCCCTGACCCCGGGGTCCTGGGTCCGCCACTGTCGGTCCGTGTGTGAGTGTGAGTGCAGTGACTCAAAACTTCCAACATCAAAAACTATTAAATCAATATTGTAGTCATAACCACAGTTCTAAATTGTGTGGTTCGCAATCACAATTTTGGTCCCCATATTTTTCCATACTTTACTCTAATATGCAGTGGCAGACCTAGCATGTAACCAGAGGGTTCAGTTGAACCTCCTGGAATTTTTTTTTTGCACTAAACACTCTATATAAATAGCCTAAATCTCCTGAAATTTTAATTTTGACACCGTTGAAAATTTGAAATTGTATTAGTAGACAAAGTTTTGCACCCATTTAACACTTAAAAAATTTGACACCCCTGCTGATTTGAAGTTTCCAAGCAAAAATGTAACAACGACGGCAACTGCAATTAGAAGCATCGTGATAACTAATTCAATGACGCCATTAATTCAAGCATAAACATTTTTATTTGAAACTAATAAAGGCTATAAAGTGAATTGATAAGAGGGTCCCATTCTTCTGAAAATCCTACGAGTCTAGAACTAAAAGTGCTACTTCATGCAAGCCTTCTTTTCTTTTAATTTCCCTTTCCGGTTTCTTCATCACTAAAAAATAGCTACATTTTATAGTACATATGCGCTAGCATGTTTGCTTGCATGAGAATTATGGAACAATTTTTATGATCACAAGAATAATATCTTCCTTTTCCATTCTGTCAATATCACAGCTCACAACCGACACCAAGGTTGCTATGTGTATATATATACTAATGTTATACAAACCATATAACCCATGTTTTATTCTTACATATCACTAATATTAATTTATATAAGCACTTGATCAGTTGAATATGTTATTAACCACCACCGCAGATGGTGTTCCGAACTCAACGGTGGCGACGATGCTGGGACGGCGGAGGATTCCGATACACACAACATTCTATTGGGGACACAAGGTGGACATACTCTTCCATTGCTGGCCCGGCAACAGTCCCGCCATGTATGCGGTGGCGTTGATCCTTGTGTTCGCCGTGGCGGTGCTGGTGGAGTGGCTCTCTTTCACTAATATTGTGAAGCTTAAGCCTGGGTCATCAAACGACGTCGTTGGGGGTTTACTTAAGACGGGGTTGTACGGCGTGCGTTCTGGGCTCTCTTACTTGGTTATGCTGGCTGTTATGTCGTTTAATGGTGGAGTGTTTTTAGCTGCAATTGGTGGCCATGTCATTGGGTTCATGATTTTCGGTACGCGGGCTATTCGAAAGAAATCGGGTGGGTTGGATTCTTCTAAACCGTAATGTTGGATGGACTTGTACTTGGATTGAGCAGTTGAAGACTGATGCGTCGTTTTGTGTGTTTTTCTAAAAAAAGAATTGAATTTGGAAATTCTAAAATGCTGTGTTTTATTTTATCCTTGTTGTGAAGTCAAACTGCCAAGAAAAAGAAAAATCGGTTCATAGTTCCTCTAAGTTATTTAAGAAATTTACTTTTTTTTTCCTTAAGTTGGGTCATTCGAGGTTCAAAATTCTAGGATTGTTGATTATTTTCAATGTTTGTCTAGCTATATTCAAAAAGTCTACTTCACTGTTACGGTGTCTATATGTTTGTTACGGTGGTTCTCACTAATCCTATATCTCTCTCTATCTTTTCTATCTCTCTCTTAATTCCATTCCCTCTCATCATAATTTATTATTTTCTAATCATTTTATTTCTCCTCCCACTCTTATATTTTGTGATGGAGAGAAATGAGAGATGGAGATGATCCAAACACCTACTTATGTGGTAACTTGTGAGTAATTATTTTTACTTCTGGAAAAAATGATGAGAGGGAATCATCTCTTTTACAAACTTATTGATGTGTGAAGTAATTCAAATAGCCAGGTTTAGTAAGCGTCAATAAGTGAAGTATCGTGTGATGTGTTATTGGGTAAGTGTTGTATTAATTGTTTCATTGGTGTAAGCTGATTAACATCAGCGAGTTAATTCAGTGGTCAATTGTTACTGAGTTAGTAACTATAGTTAGTGATATAAGTCAATAGATATAAATACTTCTTTGTAAGCAAGTCAGTTCAATTAATACATTGGGTAAGATATGTTTTTGGTCCATACAAAATTGGGTCCTTCTAAGTTTAGTCTCTACATTATCGAAATAGGCGTTTTGGTCCCCATCTTATTTTGCCGTTTTCATTATTAGGCTCTACCGTTAATTATTGCTGACTGGGCTGACGGAAATCGTGACAGGATACGCCATGTGAACATTTTAATTGATGTGGCGTCCATGTGGCATGCTGACTCATATTTTTTATTACTTATATTTATTTTAGTTAAAATAAATGAATTTTTAAATTAAAAATTACAAAACCAAAAAGCCCAAAAAATCATTCCTCTACTCTCTCGTTGCATATTGAAGAAATGGGGGAGAGGAACGATTGCAAATTGTAGAAATGGGGGAGAGAAACGATTGCAGATTGAAGAAATGGGCTGACGGAAATCATTCCTCTACTCTCTCGTTGCAATCGTTCTCTCGCTCTCCAATTTTCGTCTTAAATGTCTGCAATTGTTCTCTATTTTTCGATTGGGATTACATCTCTAATTTCGTTTCTGAATCGTTTCTGATTTCGTTCTTCTCTTTCGTTTCTGATTTCCTTTCGTTTCTTTTCGATTGCGTTTCTGATTTCATTTTCGAATCAATTTCTAATTTCGTTTTCTGATTTCGTTTCGATTGCGTTGATTTTTGGTGATCGATGATTTTTCGTGCGTTGTCGATCTGCTGATGACGGCAGCGAGAAAGAAGGCGATGGGGAAAAACAGGGCCGGCCTAGAGGCAGTGCGACCTGTGCTAGTGCACAGGGCCTCGGCCTAGAAAAATTTTTAGGGGCCCCATGTTTTTTTGTTTTGGCCCATACTGGATTACTACCCAGCCCACAGCCAAACAAACACTTCACTGCACAAACAAACCCAAACCAGCAACCCTTCACGGCTTCACGCAGTGTCGCACATCACCGTCCCTCACCCTTAGACGAGGCGGCAACAACGACGAGACTATCCCATCACCGGCTGCCACCACCCTTCATGCAATACGCAACCCTCACCTTCCCTCTTCAGTTCTTCAATTGTTCAACCGCCTTCCCTTTCTCTGTCTGTGTCTTTCCTTGCGACGGCGACCACCACCGAGGCACTGACCCACCAGCAATTTCTCGCGCCCACCACCTGTGGTATTTAGATTCTCAAATTTAAATTACAACTGAGATATAGATTCTCAATAGTGAAATACCTTGGTAAACAAAATTTGGCCTTTCGTGGTTCTAATGAGAGATTGTACCAAAATAACAATGGCAACTTTTTGGGCTTAGTTGATATGTTAGCCGAATTTGACCCAATTGTCCAAGAACATGTTAGGCGTATTACAAATGAGAAAGTTCACCATAATTATCTTGGGCATATGATCCTAAACGAGTTAATACTTTTGCTTGCTTCTACAATTAAAACTGAAATCATTAGAAAAATCAAACAAGCAAAGTATTTCTCAGTGATTCTTGATTGTACTTCCGATGTTAGTCATCAAGAGCAAATGTCTTTGATAATAAGATATGTGAATGATACAACTGGTCAAGGGCTTTTTGATGTTCTACAAGATGAATTGAAAAATCTTGATCTTGACTTATTTGATGTGCGAGAGCAAGTTTATGATAATGGGTCAAATATGAAAGGAAAACATCAAGGTGTACAAAAGAAATTTTAGACATAAATCCGAGAGCCTTTTATACTCCTTGTGGATGTCATAGTCTTAATTTGGCATTGGGTGATATGGCTAACTCTTGTGGTAAAGCTCAAGATTTTTTTGGAGTTGTTCAATGTATTTATACAATTTTTGCCAATTATACTAATTAAGAGATGCACTACAAGAAATATTGGAATTGCCGGCTGTTTATTTCCGGCGGAATTAATCCGTCTATACGGTTCCGGCGGATTTTAAGTAGTTAGTGGCGGATTTTTTCCCACGAATGATTTTCCGCGGAATGTGTGGATTTTCCGGCGGTTTAATTTCCACCGGTATCTTTCCGGCGGTTTTGAGTGAGTTACTGGCGGAATATTCCGCCGCAAAGGGTTTCAAAAAAAGAAAAATTAAAATCGACGGTAACGACAATTACCGGCGGTTTTTTGGAGGGGAGGGAAATTTGAAATTCGAAATTTCACCCGGAAACGTGGAGAAAACCGCCGGAAATAACAGACCAAAAAAACCGCCGGAAACGTGTAATTACCAGCGGTTTTGAAAATTCGAATTTCAAATTAATTTCCGCCGGAAACAGATAAATCCGCCGGAAACGTGTAGCCGTTGGCCAAATTTTGAATTTCAAAATAATCCGCCGGAAACGTGTAATTACCGGCGGTTTTTTAAAATTCGGTAAAAAATAATTTCCGCCGGAAACTGCCCAATTCCGGCGGAAATTTCTAGCCGTTGGTGGGTAAATTTTAAATTTCAAACAGATTCCGCCAGAAATTGTTTAAAACCGCCGGAAATGTATCCTTTAACTGAATTATAAATAAGACCCTCTCTTCCCAACTCATTCATCTTCCCCATTACGAATTTCTTCATTCACTCATCTTTCATCTTCCCCATTCCTTCATCTCACCCATTTCAAATTACTTCATCCCCATTCACTCATCTTTCATCTTCCCCATTCCTTCATCTCATCAATTTCTGAATTTCTTCATCTCCATTCATTCATATTTCATCTTCCCCATTCCTTCATCCCACCAATTCTGAATTTCTTCATCCCCATTCACTCATCTTTCATTTTTTTCTTCTCTCATTCATTCTCCTTACAGACTCTCATATTCTTTTCTTCCATTCCAAAATTTCGCTCATCTTTACATGTTTGCAAATTTTTCACGATATGTTTTTAAACAAATATTAGTTATATGTTTTATTTTATAGTAATACCATATATGTACTTAATTTAACATTGCTAACTTTATTTGTTTATGATTCGGTTAGAGGTTGAAGAAATTTTCGTTGGAGGGACTCGAAGAATATAATTCGGATCAAGCCGAGACTCATCTTCAATTAGGGATCGCAAAACGGTCCGGCCCGGCCCGTTTTGCCTTCGGCCCGCTAAAAACGGGGCGGGGCGAGTCGGCCCGCCAAAAATGGCGAGTTCAAAAGACTGGCCCGGCCCGCTAAGTGATGGGCTGGCGGGTTGGCGGTCCGGCCCGTCTGAATTTTTTTTTTCAATATTTTTGAACAAAAAACTTACATGTTTTTAACATTTCAATTTCAATAAGATTTTTCACCTGCTTTTTAAAATAGATTTTTTATAAAGCATTTTTAACAAATTTTTACTTTAAAAACTCTTGACATATTCAAAATAAAAGTATAAAACAATAATAGCATTGGAATTACTAGGATTAACTATATAGCAGCTAAAAGTATAAAACAAAAATAACATTGGAATTACTAGGATTAACCATTAAGAAATGTCACCTAAAAGGCTAGAACCATCAACCAAAAGGTCCAAATCCATAATTCGATCAGGGAAACGTGAATCAGAACAAAACAGTCCAGAGAACAAAAAAATGATCCAGAGAACAAACCGTGATTCAGGAGATAATTCAGCAGAAAAACGTGATGCTGCACAAGACGCTCTAGAGATAAATCGCGTTGGATGATTCAGCAATCCAGAAAGCAAAAACGCGATTCAGATGTTCGATCTTGCAGAGAAGAAGAGTTCAGGAACACCGTTGAAAGGAGATGAGACGCCGTTGAAGGGAGAAGAGCGTGTTTGGTTATTGTTTGTACAGTGAGAAGTGAAAGAAGGGGAAAGTTGAAAACATAAAGTGATTCTGTTTAAATTTTTTTTTTTTTTAAAAAAACGGGCCGGCGGGCTGACCCGCCCCGTTTTTGCTTTAGCCCGCGGTTTTTTTTTTTTGGCGGGGCGGGTTCGGCGGGTCAGCGGTCCCAATACCCCAGCCCAACCCGCCTTTTTTTGGCGGGTCAGCGGGCCGGCCCGGCGGGCCAAACCCGTTTTGCCATCCCTGTCTTCAATTCTGGTTAGTTATTTAGTTGTTTCTTATTAGATATTGTAGTGACATGTTAATAATATATATGTTTGGATAGTAAATGATTAAAAAAATTACGTTAATTTAGTATAACATGTTAATAAAAAATGTTTTTTTGTCATAATTAGTGTAACATATTAATATAAAATGTTTTTTATGTTTATAAATTATTAATTTTATAAGATGTAACTTATGTTTGTTAAAAAATATTAGTTATTTAAGGGACATATTTATTTAGTATAACATGTTAATAAAAAATGTTTTTTTGGTCATAATTAGCATAACATGTTAATAAAAATATATAACATTATAAAAAAATATTTTTTATTAGATATAAAAAAATAAGAAGGCATATGTTTGCTAATTAAAAAGTTATAGGTAATTATTTAGTAAAAAAGTGTATATGAAATTAAAATTAATATTTATTTTTTACATATATATTGTAATAATTGTAATAATATATATGTTTAGATAGTAAATCATTAAAAAAATTACGTTTATTTAGTGTAACATGTTAATAAAAAATATTTTTTTGGTCGTAATTAGTGTAACATATTAATATAAAATGTTTTTTTATGTTTATAAAAAATTAATTTTATAAGATGTAACTTATGTTTGTTAAAAAATATTAGTTATTCAAGTGGTACATGTTTATGTTGTAACTCTTTTTAATTAGAATTATTTAAAATTTATAGGTAATTATTTAGTAAAAAATATGTTTGTTATATATGCTTTTAATTAGAATTATGTTGTAATTTTATATGGTGCATTTATTCTATAAGATAAAAAATATATCACATTATAAAAAAATATTTGTTATTAGATATAAAAATATATGTTGGTTAGGTTTGTTAATTAAAAAGTTATAGGTAATTATTTAGTAAAAATGTGTATAGGAAACTAAAATTAATATTTATTGTTTACATATATATTGTAGTTGTACATAGATCCCCAAAAAATGGATCGTAGTTGGATGTACGATCGAATGTTTCCTAGAAGAGCAGGTTTAAAACAATGTTTTGTACAAGGAGTCGAAGAGTTTGTGTTTTTTTTTTGCTAAGAGTCAAAAAGAATTTCAGCGACAAGGCGGAATTCGATGTCCGTGCTTGAATTGTAGATTTCGGTTTATAAAAAATGAAGAAGAAGTGAGACTTGATTTATACAATAATGGGTGTAGGCCAAATTATTGGATATGGAGTCGTCACGACGAAGTAGCACGTAGCTGTTCCGGAGGTTAATGTTCCTGCAGTTAATGTTCCGGTTGAAGTACATGCTCCCACATCAAGTAGTCATCAATCGTCTACGAGATACCAACCATTTGATGTTGTTCAGGGAATGATATCTGATGCTGTCGGAGCAAATTTAGATTTTGAGGAACCGCAATACGATGCTGAAGAACTTCCAAATGAGGAAGCTCAAAGGTTTTATACCTATTTGAGTGAGACAAATAAACCACTATTTGAAGGATCTCAAGACTCTAAATTATCAATGTGTGTTCTGTTGTTGGGTCTTAAGTCTCAATTTAATGTTGCTGAATTGTGCATGGAATATATGACCAAAATGATGTTGGATGCAACCCCGATTAAAGGACTTTTACCGCAAAGTTATTATGTTGCAAAAAGGCTTGTATCGAAACTTGGCTTAAATTCTATAAGAATTGATTGTTGTGTCTCTGGTTGCATGCTCTATTATAACAATGAGTTTGGCATAAATGATGGAGAGTTGTCGGTATGCAAGTTGTGTGGAGAGCTACGCTATCGTGTCAGTAGGCTAGGGACGAGCAGAGGCAACAAAGTTCCAAGAAAAGCAATGTTTTATTTTCCGATTGTATCAAGGTTGAAAAGGATGTTCACTTCAATGAAAACTGCATGTAAAATGATCTGGCACTATGAAAATAGAAGCAATTCTGGTGAACTACGTCACCCATCTGATGGTGAAGCTTGGATGCATTTTGATCGTGTTCATCCAAATTTTGCCAATGATCCACGCAATGTTCGGCTTGGTTTATGTTCTGATGGTTTCACACCATATATCCAAGCATCAGCAACACCATATTCTTGTTGGCTAGTTATTGTTACCCCATACAACCTTCCTCCTGAGATGTGTATGTCTAAACCGTACATGTTTTTAGCTGCTATTATTCCAGGTCCAAGTAATCCAACAGCTGGTATTGACATATATTTGCAACCTTTGATCGACGACCTAAAAAGGTTGTGGAATGGTGTTTTAACTTATGATGCAGCACGTAAACAAAACTTCATGATGAGGGCAGCTTTGATGTAGACCATTAATGACTTCCCTACTTATGGAATGTTGTCTGGATGGGGGACACATGGTAAGATGGCGTGTCCGATTTGCATGGTAGACACAAAATCTTTTACTCTTAAATATGGAGGAAAAACTTCATGGTTTGACTCGCACTGTAGGTTTTTACCTAAAGATCACCCATTTAGAAAGTCAAAATATGCATTCATAAAAGGGATTGTTGAAACAGCTGAAGCTCCTCGTAGGTTGACACCAGAAGAAGTTTGGAACAGTGTTAAGGATATCCCTCCTGTAGAAGTTGTAGCTGGTGTTGTTTCACGTCCAGATGGTTATGGACAATGGCATAATTGGACGAAGAAAAGTATCTTCTGGGAACTTCCTTATTGGAAAGATAATCTTCTGAGACACAATCTTGATGTTATGCATATTGAAAAGAATTTTTTTGACAACATATTTAACACTGTTATGAATGTAAAAGGCAAAACGAAAGACAACGAGAAGGCTAGGAAGGATGTAGATCATTAATGCCGGCGAAAGGATCTGTTGTTGGTTGAGCAACCTAACGGTAGGACATTGAAACCTAAAGCCAATTATTCTTTATCCATCGAACAAGCAAAATCTGTTTATCGGTGGATAAAAGAATTGAAAATGCCTGACGGTTATTCTTCCAATTTAGCAAGATGTGTCGATGTGGATAATGGGAGAATGCATGGGATGAAGAGTCATGATTGTCATGTATTCATGGAGTGCTTACTTCCTATTGCCTTTAGTTCATTGCCAAAACATGTTTTGAATCCGCTCATTGAAATAAGCCAATACTTTAAGAATTTGTGTTCTGGAACGCTAAGGGTGAATGATCTTACAAAAAATGGAACAAGATATCCCACTTATCTTATGCAAGTTGGAGAGAATATATTCGCCTGGTTTCTTTGATTCTATGGAGCATCTTCTAGTGCATTTGGCATATGAAGCTAAACTTGGTGGACTTGTCCAATACAGATGGATGTATCCGTTTGAAAGGTAATTATATATATATATATGTTAAGTGTTATATTATATATATAGATTATATAGATGATTAGTTAAGATATACTATCTTCTTTAAATTTAGGTTCATGGGTGATTCAAAGAGATCGGTGAAAAATAAGGCTAGAGTTGAAGGATCAATATGTTCCTCTTACTTACACCGTGAAACAACCCATTTTTGTTCCTATTATTTCAAGAATGAATTTGCTCCTAGAAGTAGTCGGAATGAAATGGAACTTGAATGTCCAATACATCAGCTAGCTTTATCCGTCTTTTGTTTGCCTGGTCGTCAATCTGGGAAGGAGTCTACTCACTGGCTAACAGATGAAGAGTTAAACTCAGTCCATGTTCATGTCTTGATAAATTGTACTGAGGTCCAACCATTCATTGAGTACGTATTTTTAAGCCTAGCTAGCTACATTTTTAATTAATTAAAACACAAATACATGTGTAACAAATTGTTATCGATCTTATCAGGGAATTCTTATCATCCGAGCAAGTAAGTGAAGAAGACTCTTCTGCTCATATCCATGCACATTTTCCAAACTGGTTTAAGCAACGTGTTTATCTCCTCCCACCAACTCCTACCAACCAACACATGAGGAACTTATCTGAGGGTCCTCGAAGATGTGTTAAAGAGTGGCACACATACATTGTCAATGGATACAAGTTTCACACTAGGCAATGGACACATGGTAGAGAAACAGTTAATAGTGGAGTTTGTATGATGGGTGTCACTGGGAGAGGTGAAGACGACTTCTATGGTGTGATTGAACACATATATGAACTTGCTTACCCCCATCTAGACTACAGTTAAAAGGTAGTGGTTTTTTATTGTAATTGGTTTGATCCGTCAGCTCGAGGAACACAATTGAATCCAAAGTCAAATACAGCACCCATCAAAATGAATGGTAGATATCGACTGTATGATCCGTTCGTAATTGCACAAAATGAGAGACAAGTCTGTTATGTCCCTTATCCATCAACACGGACGGATAGGCGTGGTTGGTGTGTCGCAATTAAAACCAAACCAAAGGTCGGATTGAGACAAATGATGAGACAATGGAAGATAAGCCATATCAGGTGGATGAAATGTCGTCCAATGTAAATGAAGTGATTGAAGTTGAACCCATAACTCGGTTATGTGATGAGCCAAACACTGGTGATGAAGTTGTTGAAGAAGAAGCTGCAGATGAAGATGCAACAAATCATGTCGGTGTATCAGGAGTAGTTCACTTGTCTGATGATGATGATTTCGAGGGAGAATGGGATGTCAATTAATTTCTTATAATTTGATTAATTGGTTATGTACGTAATGTTATGTTATATATTTAGTTTGACTTAATTAAAAAGATGTTGTTAATTTGCTTTTAGTTAATTTGATTGTACGTTTGTCTTTAAAATTATATATTTTGTACTAATAAATGTTAATTTGGTTAATTATAAATTGTTTATTTCCGTTTTTTAAAATATATATAGATAGTCATGTCAGGATCAGGATCAGACCCATCCATACCCCCGACTGTTCGTGATAAAGGGAAGAGGATTTCCATAGCAGTACGCGGGAGACGGCGTCGAATAGTTCGTGTAGTTGATAGTGACAGATTTGTGCCCCCACCTTTTTCCTCTATAGATGGCTCAGGACCGTCGCAGGTGCATGAGTTCGTGCGAGTAGATGACATCAACGATCATGATAATGATGAGATCGAAGATGCCCCTGCAAATGTAGAACATGAGGTTGGACATTTGAATAATATTACGGAGGAGGCACTAGAGTTAGCACACGACGGTCGTATTGTATTGACCATTTTTGGAAAAGCGTAAGAATATATATTTATTAATGATAATTAGTGGTTTTTTAATAAATATATATTAATATATTTATTAATGTATAGGTTTTATCCTTCGAAGGGAGCATCCACCTCAATCACAGATGTGATCAAGGAGACTTACAACAAACCTTGGTTGTCTTGGATGGAAATTAAAAAGGATAAAGATTTAAAAAAGATGATGTTTGATAGATTTAGGGTAAGTTGTTTATTTTTATAATTTTTTAGCCAATTTATTTAATTGGTTAATTTATTTTTTATTAACAAGTTATTTATAATTTATAAGGAAAAAATGGCGTGGGAACCCGAGATAGAGAAGGAGGTTGAGAAAATCTTCCATAAAAGAGCTTCTCACCGTCTTTCTGAGTTACTTCGGGATGCACGTTTTATTGATAAGAAGCCTCCTTTTACTGGAGAATCTGATTGGCACGTGCTGAAAGAGAAATGGAATACTCCAGAGTTCAAAGAAAAAAATGTGAAAAAGCAAAGAAGAATCGTGCTTCGGAGAGAGGTAACTGCATACACACATCCGGTTCTGTCAATGCTGCTCAAACTCACAGACGCTTGGTAACTTTAATTAATTATTAAATATTTAGTCTATGTGATAGTCAATTTCATGATCAATATTAGTATTATAATTAATTATATTAATATGCATGTTTTTTATTAATAACTATGTAGGAGAGAGTGCATGGTCGTCCCATTGGGTTGCCTGAGTTACACCGTCATCTTCATGTCCGAGAGAGTACGGGGGATTTTGTTGATGAATGGTCCAGGAGCGTTCATGTAACTACTCTTACAATTATTAGAGCCTATTAATTATATATTCATTTCTTTTTTGTTATATTAATACTTATTCATTTGTTGATTTTTATTTTTAGGAAAACTACGAGGGTGAAATGGCCCAATATCGGGAGACTCAGCAGAGCAGTGACAGTACTTGTGATCCCATCGAGGAACAACAACATGCTTTTGATGCTTGGAGGAAATCAGTTGGTCCACAAAAAAGTGGTCGTTTGGCAGGAACTGGTAGTATAGGTCCATCGATTTTCAAAAAAGCAAGAAGTATTATTCCAAGTCGGGGTCAATCATCTTCTGGTATTACTGGTCGCTCTGTTATGCCTACTGCCGCAGACTTACAAAATGTTCAACAACTGACGCATAAATTAAGTGAAGTGGAGAATCAGTTGAGCGAGCAACAACGACTAAGTAATGAGCAGAGAGAGCGTCATGAACGGGAAATGCAGGAGCAACGAATGCTAATTGAACAGATGCACGAGCAGACTAGGATAAATGAGGAGCGCTGGAAGCGTTTTTTCGATATGACTCAACCCCCGATGCCTTCTGTAACACCCCGGTATTTTTATCGAGCAAAAATACCCAAGTGCACCATCCCTAAAACATCAGAGATATATTTCCTGTTTAAATACTGAACACCACTATAAAATTTTCACTGAATAACAACAGAACAGTCTTAAACATAAATAAGACCATAAACCATCAGTGAAATACAGTGTTCAATATCGTACAAGAAAGCGGAAATAAATACATAACGCTAAAGACAAAATGTCTTGATACACAGATAACAAGGAAAGATATACACTTAAACATAAAGCTAAGTCATCATCCATCTCCCGGGGCCACCTACTCGTGCCTCTGTGGTTTCTTCACTCTCCCTGTTTATCTGTAAAACAACAACATATAAACAATGAGATACAATCTCAGTGAGTTCTACCGAGACCCCTACTAACACTCTCGGTCAAATTATAACTTATGATTAATTCAACAGGTCACCGACTGCAACTTTCCTATATCCCCGGTGAACCTATTATGACACCGTACGACACCGACTGCAATTTTGCTATATCCATGGTATCGCACGACAAACAAAGTACGGCACCGACTGCAACTTTGCTATATCCCCGGTGTATCGCACAACAAACAAAGTACGGCACCGACTGCAACTTTGCCATATCCCCGGTGTATCGCACAACAACTTTTAACATAACACCGACTGCAACTTTGCTATATCCCCGGTGAACCCCCTTACCAATGGTGTTTCCCAATTGGCACGGAGCCTAAGGTAAGAGTGCATGACTACCCCGCCTTAGTATGTTAACATGGGTCGTCACCCAACTCGATATAATAAATATATCTACAGACACATGAACTCAGGGTTCATTACCTCAGACAATCAATTGAACATTTAATTCACATTACAATTTAAATCCACATTCGCTCTCGCATACTAATTCATTACCTCTCAACACATTTTACATCTCCAAAAACAGTTCATTTTACCTTAAAAATAGAATATTCAGTTACGCCTCTGAATAAGCTTTCAAACGCATCTTAGAACACCTCAATCGGGTTCCCGGAACAAAAGTTATCGCGAAAACAAAATCAGTGTACAATTGTTAAAAAACTGCAAAGCGTCGCGACGCGAACTGCTACCGTCGCGACGCGAAAAGAGTCAGAAATATTTGCGTTGCAAAATTTTGCCTGGTCGCAACGCGATGGGTGCTAGGAAAGTGCAGATTTTGCGGTTTCTTGTGAAATCCGCTATTCCGCTCAATTCCGATTCTTGTTCCGATTGAAAACAGTTTTGACAACCATAAAAACAATCCCAATCAAAGTCACACAATCAATCAAATCAATCAAAAACTCATTGTAAACGAATTGTATCAAAACACGACATATTTTCAAATAACGATTTTTAAGTCAAAATCTCTCGAAATCAAATCACGTAAAATTCATTGTAAAGCGAAAACATCCTAAGCGTGAGTAAAACTCACCCTCGAAGCGAGAGCCGACACCGAGCCGAAATCACCGAGACTTCAAAATCTCCACATAACCACACGAACAATCCCTGCATAAACTTCCACGCTCCGACGACGCCCAAATCCGCTTCTGACCTTTTCGCTCAATCACGAGGCATCTTTTTGACCGAAATACCAAATTCCTCGAAATCCCCCATTCGAACCCTAATCACCAGCCAACTTTAAATTCATGAAATTGAACCTCGATCCGCACTCAATACGCTTCGGGTTCGCTCCTAATCATCCTTGAATCATCAACACTATTCATCATCTTCAAGTTCAAAATCACTATTCACTCATAACCGCAAAATCTTGATTTTCAACCCCAACTCATCCAACTAGCTTCCAATCTTTCAATCGAACTTCAATCACCGATCCACCATCCTTGGGTTCGCGCCAAACACCATCCCAAGCTATCTTTCAGCTTGAACCATCAAAAACCTCCATTTCCTTCAAACTTTCGAAAATGGCAAAGTGAGAGAGAGTGAATTGATGGTGATGATGTTGGTACCAAATTGAAGAGGAAGGAACGCCGATCACTTTTCGTGTTGGAAGGAAGACGTTTTGAAGAACCTAGGTACCTCCTTTTTCCTCTTCTTCTTCCATACCCCTTCTTTCTCTTCTCCCTTCTTTTCTCTCCTTTCTCTCATTTCTCCTCTCTGTCTCTCGCGTATCCTTTCTTTCTTTTCTTTCTTTTTAATTCTCTTTCTTATTTCAATTCTAAATCGTCCTTGACTCGTATTATCCGGTTAACGATTCGATGACAACCAATAAATAATTTTAGCACTCAATAAATTTACCAGTCAAGTACTAAATTAATTTAATTGGGTTAACACCCAAATAATTCTACTAATTATTTTGAGGATGTTACACCTTCCGTGCCATCATCATCTTTTCAGCCACAGTACCAGTTGCAGCAACAGGCTTACGGCGGTGCTTTTCAGTCGTATGGTCTCTTCCCGCCTCCCTACCAGATCCCATATGGTAGCATCAACTCTCAGCAGCAGTCTCAGCAGTTTCCTTTCCAGCAGCTGCCACAGCAGTCTCATCAGTTTCCTTTCCAGCAGCAGCCACAGCAGCAACCACAGCAGCAGTCCTCGCAGGTTCCTTTTCAGCAGCAGCCAAGGCAGCAATCCCCGCAGCCTCCTTTCCAACAGCTGCCAGACCAGTAGTCCTCGCAGTAGTCCCAACAGAATCCTCAGCTAGACACGCATATTGATCTCAATGACAATGATTTTAATATTTGGTTAACAGACCCGCCCAATGGAGGCTACTATGACGAAGGACAGTAGATTCAGATTATTTGAATTTATATGTATGCATATTTTAATTTGTACTTTGTCGGTTTGTATTTTGTCGGATTTGTATGTTTTCCGCTTTTCTGAACTATTCTCGTTATCTATTCTAATTATAATTTATTATATTATTGTCTTTTATTTAATAATTTAAATATTTAATTTTCTCTGTTTTAAAAAAACATTTTTCGGTTATTTAAATTTTTATAAAAAAATTTATTATATTATTTCCGCTGGATACTACTAATTACCGGCGGTTTTTTAGAAAAAATAGTGATATATTTACCGGCGGTTTTTGTATTACCGGCGGTTTTTGAATCCCAAAAAAATTTCCGGCGGTTTGTCTTTTACCGGCGGTTTTTTTAATAAAAAAATAATATCTTTACCGGCGGTTTTTCGTAATTACCGGCGGTTTTTCGTAATAAACGAAAAACATTTCTGGCGGTTTTTCTGTGTTACCGGCGGTTTTCGAATAAAACATAATAAATTAATCAAATCTTTACCGGCGGATTTGTCGTAATTTCCGGCGGAATTTCCGTCGGTAATTTCCGGCGGTTTGTTTCGTCGGTAATTTCCGGTGGGAATTCCGCCGGGAAATATTACCTACGGACGTTTTTCCGGCGTCTTTCCGGCGGATTTTGTCCGTCGGAACTGTGCCATTACCTACGGATTTGGTACGTTACCGGTGGAAAAAATCTGTCGGTAAATCCTTGTTTTCTTGTAGTGATGGCAAATTTTGAAAGATAATATAAAAGAGTTGACTCCAAAATCATTGTCAGCCACTCGTTGGGAGAGTCGTGTATATAGTGTCAAAGCTATAAGGGTTCAAATGTCTGATTTAAAGATGCTTTACTTGAAGTGTCGGAAAAGGATTCTGATCCTAAAATAAAAAGTGAAGCAAAATCCTTAGCAACAAATGAGCTTGGTGACTTTGAGTTTTTAATGGCTATAATTATTTGGTTTGAAATATTATCCACAGTTAATTTGGTTAGCAGGCTGTTACAATCAAATGATATGCTTATTGATGTTGCTATGAAAAAAATAAAGGAGTTGATTTCATTTTTTAAGAGATATAAAGATACTGGTTTTTCTAATGCTTTAGATACTGCTAAGGAAATTGCTATTGAATTGAATATTGATCCAGTATTTTCTGAAAGGCGTATAGTTCGAAGAAAAAGACAGTTTGATGAGAATCTGAATACACCATCGGTTGAACTAGTTGGAGAGGAATCTTTCAAAATTAATTATTTTATTTGCCTTGTTGATCAAGCCATAGTTTCTCTTAATAAGAGATTTGAACAATAGCAAGATTATGAAAGTATTTTCGGTTTCTTGTTTAGTTCTCGCGAGTTACAATCATTGGACGATGCATCTTTGAAGTCTTGTTGTAGTCATTTGGAACAGACATTGAAACATAATGAGCAATCTGATATTGCTGGGAATGAATTATTTGTGGAGTTAAAGTTATTGAGAGAAATCTTGCCAGAAGACAAAAGAAGAGCTATTGATATATTAAGATATTTGAAAGACTTTGATTGTTTTCCCAACACAATTATTGCATATCGAATTTTATTGACTATTCATGTGACACTTGCTTCCGCAGAAAGAAGTTTTTCAAAATTGAAGTTTTTGAAGTCTTACTTGTGGTCTACCATGTCACAAGAAAGGCTTAATGAATTAACATTGATAGCAGTTGAAAATGATCTTTTTAAGACAATACAATATGAAGACTTAATTGTTGAATTTGCTTCAAAAAATCCTAGAAGGATGACTCTTTTTAAGTAGCTAGAAGGTTTATATTAGTTTATAATTGTATTGAGACGATATTTACAATTTAAATAGCGAAGTTTGAGTTTTGGTTATTTATTTGGTAAAAATATAATTAGGGCCCAACTTTTATGATTTACACAGGGCCTCCAAATTGTTTGGGACGACCGTGGGAAAAAGGATCTAGAAACGTAGAGGTGGGCAATGCAACAGATCTGGAAACGGAAACAACGCAGATGTGGAAGATGAAGATTTAATTTATTTTTTGTTTTTTTAATCAAAATTAATATATTATATATTTAGAGTTGGCTTCAATTAACCAAATCATGATGTAGCCTAGTGGTATTTTAAAGCCTCTCCCACTTCCAGGTCATGGGTTCAATCCCATGTTCCTAAAATTTGTTAAAACTTTTTGTAACAATGTACCTCACATTGCTAAGCCAGCGCCACGTGGTAGTCATCCGTTGGTTGCTGACGTGGCATATCAGTGCCATGTAGCAGTGATGATATGGAGGTGATGACATGGGATGTTAGTGTCACGTGGCACACATGTGCAATAAGATGTTGACACGTGGCAGGTGGTAAAAAAATAAAAAAAACCACATGGACAATAAAAAAGCCATGTAGATAAAAAAATTACACATGTAAATGCCAACTCATATTTTCGTCAGCCCAGTCAGCATTATTTAACGTCAGGGACCAATAATAGAAACGGAAAAATAAGTTGGGGAGCAAAATGCCTATTTCGATAATGTAGGGACTAAACTTAAAAATGACCCAATTTTGTAGGGACCAAAAACATATTTTACCCTAATACATTTTTCAGAAAATTCCAAAGATTCTGTCTTACATCCCCCCCCCCTCTCTCTCTCTCCCTCTCTCTCTCTCTCGTTTCTATTACAATAGAAACTCTACATTCATTCAATCGAATCCAGTGTGAGTGAGTTTTCTCCAACAAATTGGCACCAGAGCAGCGAATCCTAGGGCACATCGATGGCGCATTCGAACTCAGCGAACGGCCAGTTTCTGGCAAAGCTACCGGTGTTCGACAGCAAGAACTACTATCGGTGATCTTCAAATATCAAGATGTGCTTGATGTCATTCGAGATGGTGTAACGCCGATCGAAGCAAAAACGACAGAGGCTCAACATGCAACGAATCGTGATCAATGAAAGAAGGACAACATGGCAATCTTTCTTATTCATCAGTGTGTCGACGCTGAAGTATTTGAGAAGATCATCGAATTTGAGTCTGCAAAGGAGGCATGGGATTAGGACTGGACAAAAATAAATATCCGACCGAAAACCCGGAATATCCGAACAGAAACGAGTTATGTGGTCGGATATGAACGGGTGTCGGGTACAACATATGGGAGATGTGAGTTGAAATGGATTTGATTGGTCGGTTTCGGTTCTTTAAAAACGAATTCAGTGATGCCCGAACCTGCCCGTATGTTCCTTTGAACCAGGTGGTTTCAATGCAAAATGTGAATACCATGTGCTGCAAAAGTGGTTTTCATTTACGATGTGAGTTGTTTGTCAACAAGTTGTCAATTTTAAAGGCTACACAGCAGAGTTAAAGGCTACTAGTACATGGTATATTATATTCAAAAAAATAAAGGCTAGTACATGGCTACATGGCAGTAAAAGACAACTGTTTCCTTCAGAGTTTCAAGTTCCTACACGATTTTTCTTTGAAGCAACTATTTCTCTCTCTCAAGCTGTTTCTTCTCCAAGCTTCAACCTCTCTGTCTTCTTTCATCTCTCCATAAATTTTCCAACTTCCAAGTTTTCCATACTCTCAAACCCAAGCTAAACCGACCGAAACTGCCCACCACCCGATCTCCCCGCATCCGTTTAAACCGTGTATGATTCTGGTCGGAAATGGGTGACCTTTTAGATCTCGCGGTTTTGCTTGGACTGAAGATTTACTACCCGAAACCGGACAAACCGACCGTTTGTCCAGCCCTGCATGGGATGCGTTAGCGACGGCGTATTCCGGTGATGCTCAAACGAAGAAGGTGAAATTGCAATCTCTGCGACGACAGTTTGAATTGCTTGAGATGAAGTCAACCGAAACTGTTGCTCAATTCGTTAACAAGTTAGTAGCACTCACTAATTTTGATTTGATAAAAGTTGAGAAGGTATTTAGGTGTTTAACTCCTAATTTTGATCATGTGGTAGTTGCGATAGAACAATCTAAAACCCTAGCGAACTTGAAACTAGAAGAATTACTTGGTACACTTGAGGCAAATGAATTGAGCATTAAGGATAGGGAGAATGGTAAGAAAGAAGAGAAGGAGTCTGAGAAAACATTGTATGCTCAATCTCAGAAGAAAGGAGGCGGAAATGAACACTGGAAAATTAAGAAGGGAAAGGGAAAATGGAAGGGTAATAAGAATGAAAGTGAGAAAGGAGGAAGTTCCAAGCAAAAAAATCAGAAGAAAGAAGGTGAAAACAGTGGAAAACCTAAGAAGAAATCTAAGGAACATATACAGTGATACAACTGCCAAATATGAGGGCATTTTACTGATGAATGTGTTAATGAGAGAGTGCCTAGGAAGAAGAAGAATGTGGAGGCTCAGTTTGCGCATGACTTTGATAATGAAGCAGTGATATTAATGGCCATCACAGATACTGAAACTACTACTGAAGAGTGGTGGTATTTAGATACTGGCTACTCAAACCACATGACTGGTCATAGGGACTGGTTTTGTGAAATTAATGAAAGTGATAAGAGAAGAATTAGGTTTGCAGATAGTAGAGCAGTAATGGCAGAGGGTATTGGCAAAGTTGTGATAAGAAGAGAAGATGGAAGAAAGGTGATTGTAAGTGATGTGATTTATGTTCCTCAAATGA
Source organism: Astragalus membranaceus (assembly GCA_039519185.1). NCBI lineage: Eukaryota > Viridiplantae > Streptophyta > Magnoliopsida > Fabales > Fabaceae > Astragalus > Astragalus membranaceus. The sequence continues at coordinate 98,884,285 of CM076854.1, forward strand.
AGAGTAACTTGCTAAGCTAGGGGCAATTACTTGGAAAATGCTACTCAATGAACATGGAAGATGGAAGAATGGAGGTTGTTGACTGTTATGGAAATTCCGTCTTGAAGGTTCCTGCATCAAATAAAAGGACATTCAAGGTTGGAGTTAACATATTCACTAGTGCAGAAAACACATTTAGCGTCGGTTATTTTGGACATTTAGCGTCCGTTATCACCCGATGCTAAATCCCTCGATGCTAAATGTGAGACATTTAGCGTCGGTTGCTAAATCCCTCGATGCTAAATGTGAGACATTTAGCGTCGGTTATTTAACCGACGCCAAATGTCACTTTTAACATCGGGTGCTCAAATAACTGATGCTAAATGTCATTTTCTTCACTATTTTTGCTGTATGAAAGATGACATTTAGCATCGGGTGTTTCAAACAACCGATGATAAATGTCATTTTTAGGACATTTAGCATCGGTTGTTTGAAACACCCGATGCTAAATGTCATTTTTAGGACATTTAGCATCGGTTGTTTTACACAACTGATGCAAAATGTCCTGAAAAGTGACATTTAGCATCGGTTGTTTCAAACACCTGATGCTAAATGTCTATTTTTTTTTTAAAAATGGTTCTCAGTTCACATCTTACCACACACTAGTAAGATGTGAGCTGAGAACTAGATTTCCACCTCCTTGGCATCGTAATATTCAGTTATACTCCAAAACTAACATCAAACAAATAAAATTGAACATGAAATTCATAAAATTAGTCAAGTAATCATTCATTCAAACTCACATTTTGCATCTAAGCAGTCTATTATAACAATAAAATAGATACAGTAACAGATAAAGCAAATAATTAAAATATCTAGAGCTTAATAAAAGGTTCAGAAAAAATGCCACTTAAAAACTATCTACATTTGCATTCTACTGCTGGTTTTTCCCTGACCACTGAACATGCAGTATCTATTAAAACATCCCATGCATTGCACCAATAGTCACCAAAGAACCAAACAATGAAACTGCCACAATATATATGACTCAAAAATCCTGAAAATGATCAACTTAATTTAGGAGACTGCGGGTTTTATGATTGCAGAGAATCTTTATCCCACCAAGATGCACAATTTCCCGCCTCTTGCGGGAGTTTTATTGTGCAATAAAATCATTGCTTACTAAGCAATATTGTCCCAATGAAGGAATCCACCATGCCCGCATTTGTGAACTTATAAGTCGCACCTAAAACTGTTCAAACAAAAATACTTTTGTATCATCACATTCAAAAGAGGATCAACCAAAGCTAAAACAACATATGGATATATTAGAGTATACCTTCATAGCCTTCAAGAACTGGATCATCTGACAGCAGAAGTGGTGTGTCTAAGGCAATGAGCCTATAATATATTTTGCAATATTCAAATGAAGTTACAAAAACTTAGGGAAAAAAGGCTATAATTTTTCAAATGCTTACTTAAAACAGCCAAGTCCAGCAGCAAGGTGGCAAGCAAAACCCATAGCCAATCTTGTCTCAACCATACCCCCAATCATCAAATCTATTCCTGCTGCTTTTGCTTTTTCAATAATTTCTGGTGCACCCATTACTCCAACTTTTGCAAGCTTAATGTTGATGACATCAACTAAACTTCTGCAGCTCTCATCAGCTACAACAGATACTCCATATTTTTTTCTTGCTATGTTGCTTACATATCCAAGACCATCCCAATCATCTCTATCAACGGGTTGCTCAAACAGAACTGGTGTCAATCCCATTTCTGTAATAATAGAAAACAAATCCAAGTTCCTAGCAGAATTGCTTTAAATAATGCAATGAATTTATACTATAGTATATTGGTACATGTGCATGAAATAGCTTTAACTATGTAGTGTTTAACCATGTAATTTCTCAAGAAATTCCACTGCTTCATTGGCGTTATACCCCTCGTTAGCGGCGAGAATAAACTGACACGAAGGGTGAGCAACGCGTATAGCTTGAAGCACTTCTATATCTGCATTCAGATTCTTGCCCACCTTCAATTTTTGAGTCTTGAATCCTTCTCTATAGTATTTTGAAGTCAGCTGCTTCAGCTGGGGAAACAATTAGAATCTGCATATAAGATAAGATGGCTTAGATTTATTTTCTAATAACAGATAATGTTTTCACTTACTTTTGTAAAATTATATTCATATTCATCATTGAAATTAAATAAGAACTTAACTGTTATATCAGTGGTTATTGTACTTGAAGCACCACCAAAAAGCCTCATCAATGGCACAAAAGTATGATATAAATGTAAATGAGAAGAAACAACCATAAATGTAAAAAGAACAAGGTCAGAGAGACTTGAAGAAGCTTTGAGTGTTTCCAATGCATGAAGACCCCTTTTCTCATCTCTTGCTGTTAGTACAACCTTAATTCCAGTTGATGCTAACTGTCTAACCACTTCCAATCCAATTCCTTTGTTTGCTCCAGTAACCATTGCATACCTGAAAAAGTCAACCCACCATCCAAAGCATCAAAAGAATAAAAAGAGTGGAAATCAAACAAAGAGAAAATGGCGATCCAACAGATCCAAAACCCTAACCATTCGAAGATGAAAACTTAGGGTTTCGAGCGAGAAAGCGACGACGAGGAGCAAGGCGACGGGGACGGCGAGCAAGGCAACAGTGACGACGAGCAAGGCGATGACAACGAGCAAACAACGGTGATGGCGACGATGTTGATCTTCAGCGTTCTTCTCCTTTCTTTCTCTTCAACATTTTTGATTTAATTTCTGGGTTTCGCGAGGAAGAGGGCTGAGAACGAAAGAGTTGAGAACGATGAACGAGAGAGTTTGTGTTTTTGATTTGTGAGGCTAGGGTTTTGGTATTGAGAACGAGAGAGTTGAGATCGATGAACGATGAACGATGAACGGGAGAGTTGAGAACGATGAACGATGAACGGGAGAGTTGAGAACGATGAACGATGAACGACGAATGGTGAGGAATGTGCGAGGGATCTTTAGAGAGGGAGAGAGTTTAGAGAGTGAGAGAGTGAAGAGAGGGAGAGAGTTCAGAGAAAGAGAGTGAAGAGATTTTACAGAGAGTGAGAGAGTTGAGATCGAGATATGTGATGGAAAAATTGGGAAAAAAATAAAAGGGGACATTTAGCGTCGGGTGTTTAAACCCCCGATGCTAAATGTAGGCACAAAAACTAAAAACTTCCGTTTAATTGCAAATTTGCCACCGCGCCTACCTTTAGCATCGGGTGTTCAAACAACCGATGCTTAATGGTGCCTTTTAATGTCAAATTTGCACTAGTGATTTGAGCAGAAATGCTTGACTGCACAGGTTGTTGACAGTGCCTGGAAGTGGCACAGAAGGTTAGGCCACTTGAATTTTGCTAGCATGAGTCTGCTGCACAAGAAGTGTGTGGTAAGTGTTGTGAATGGAAGCAACCAAGGAAGTCCTACAAGTCCTTAATACCTACAAGAGCATCAATGAAGCTTGAGGTGATTCACTCAGATGTTTGTGGCCCATTTGAAGTTAAATCACATGGAGGTAATCTCTACTTTGTTTCATTCATTGATGACTTTACTAAGAAGATGTTGATTTATCTATTGCAAAGAAAGAGTGAAGTGTTTGTTGTGTTTAAGGAGTTTAAACTTTTAGTTGAAAAGTAGTGCGGTAATTTTGTTAAGACTTTGAAGACTGATGGTGGAGGGGAGTACACTTCTACAGAATTTGAGAATTTTTATAAAAATGAAGGGATAGTGCATGATTTGATAGCTCCTTATACTCCCCAATACAATGGGACAACTGAGAGGAGGAATAGAACCATCTTGAACATGGTAAGGTGCATGTTGAAAGAGAAGCACTTACCTCATGAGTTTTGGCAGAAGCAGTGTTCACAGCTACATTTATCTTGAATAGATGTCCAACAAAGAGACTTGAATCAATAACACCTGAAGAGGCATGGAGTGGGTCCAAGCCTAGTGTGAAACATGTGAGAACTTTTGGTTCTCTTTGCTACAGACATGTGCCAGAGCAGAATAGAAGGAAACTTGATTCAAGGTCTCAAGCCATGGTGTTAGTTGGATATCATATCACAGGTGCCTACAAGTTATATGATCCAATCCAAAGAAGAGTTGTAATTAGCAATGATGTGATTGTTGATGAGAATAAAGACTGGAATTGGGCTGAAGCTGTTGAGACAGAAACAAGTGAAACTGTTGAGGTGCAGCTTGACAATAATCAAGAACAAGACACTGCTGAACAGACTGATCCAGGACCTGTTGTTGAGAATGAAGAAGATGCTGAAGCACCACTGAGAAAGTCTTAAAGAGAAAGACATGTGCCTCAAAGGCTACAAGATTATGAAGTATTTTTCAATACTGCAAGTGATGTGAATTATGATCTGCTGATTCAAAGTGAAAAGAAGCTATGGAAGAGGAATTGAGGTCAATCCAGAAGAATGAAACTTGGGAAATGGTGAATTTGCCAAGTAATAAGAAAGCAATAGAAGTGAGATGGGTGTTCAAAACCCAAGTGAAGCCAAATGGTGAAGTTGCCAAGTATAAAGCCAGGTTGGTTGCAAAAGGTTTCTTGGAAAAACCAGGCCTTGACTTCAATGAAATCTATGCACCAGTTGCTAGAATTGAAACTGTGATACTTATAGTTGCACTTGCAAGCAAGAGAGGGTGGACATTGAGTCAACTAGATGTTATATGATTTTTTCAATTGTCCACTAGAAGAAGAAGTTTTCATTAAGCAACCACCAGGTTTTGAGAAGAAAGGAATGGAGAGTAAAGTGCTAAGACTGAAGAAGGAACTTTATGGTCTCAAACAAGCCCAAAGGCTTGGAACAAGAGGTTTGAAGGGTTCCTTTTGAAGCAGAAATTAGTGAAGTGTTCTACCGAGCATGGTGTGTATTTGAAGAAATGTGCAGGTGCTGGTGTACTCCTAATCTGTCTATATGTTGATGAATTACTTGTCACTGGTGTTAGTGAATTACAAGAAATCAGTGAGTTCAGGAAGAAAATGATGATGGAGTTTGAAATGACAGATTTAGGGAGGCTCTCCTATTTCCCTGGGATGGATTTTGTGACATCCAAACAAAGAATATTTCTTCATCAGAAGAAATATGCTACTAATATGTTAAGAAGGTTTAACATGTTTGATTGCAACCATGCTTCTACACCAGCAGAAGATGGTATCAAACTTGTGAAAGAAACTGATGATGCAGCAATTGACAATACTCTGTATAGGCAATTGATAGGATCTTTGAGGTATCTTTGCAACTCCAGGCCTGACATTACATTCAGTGTTAGCTTGGTGAGCAGATTTATGGAGGAATTGAAGAAGACTCACCTGCTGGCAGCCAAGAGAATACTCTGATATGTGAAGGGAACTCTAGACTGGGGTGTTCTGTTTCCTACAACAGGTTTCAATAGTGGTGATGATATGACAAGATACACTGATGCTGACTGGAGTGGTGATCTAGAGGACAGAAAGAGTACCTCAAGGTACATATTCATGCTTGGCAATGCTCCAATTAGCTGGTGTTCCAAGAAGCAGAATGTAGTGGCTCTTTCAAGCTGTTAAGCTGAATATATTTCAGCTTCATTTGGTGCTAGCCAAGCACAGTGTGGTTAGAAATGTTGTTGGATGAGCTAAAGGTGAAGAAAAGAGGTACAGTGAAGCTGAAAATTGATAATAGATCTGCCAAAGACCTAGCCAAGCATCCCATTTCACATGGGAGGAGAAAACACATTGAGATTAAGTACCATTTTCTAAGAGGTCAAGTGAACAAAGGAAGACTTGTTGTGGAACACTGCAACACAGAGAATCAAGTTGCTGATATGTTTACTAAGGCCTTGAAGATCAGTAAGTTTGAAGAGATGAGAAGCAAGATTGGAATGTGCAACTTAGCTAGTTTGAATTAAAGAGGTGTATTGATGTGTGAAGTAATTCAAATAGCCAAGTTTAGTAAGCGTCAATAAGTGAAGTATAGTGTGATGTGTCATTGTGTAAGTGTTGTATTAATTGTTTCATTGGTGTAAGCTGATTAACTTCAGTGAGTTAATTCAGTGGTCAATTGTTATTGAGTTAGTAACTATAGTTAGTGATATAAGTCAATAGATATAAATACTTCTTTGTAAGCAAGTCAATTCAATTAATACATTTTTCAGAAAATTCCAAAGATTCTGTTTTACCTCTCTCTCTCTCTCTCTCTCTCTCTCTCTCTCGTTTCTATTACAACAGAAACTCTACATTCATTCAATCAAATCCAGTGTGAGTGAGTTTTCTCCAACAAAACTGTGGTTCTTTGATATTTCAGATTTTGAATCTCATTTAATTTTTGAAGCTACTTATATTTGCAGTTAAGTCAATTCTGTTCGACAGATATTCGCATTAAAAGGAAAAACCACGTGAAAGAGGGGCTCAATCTTCACAAAAATGTGAACCATATGAATCCATCAACTTAAACATCCAAAAATGTAGTGAAATCCAAACGAAACCCTCAACTTAAACTCAAAAATCACACAAAAACTGGTATGGTGAAATTATAGAGATCCATACATCAATTTTGCAATCCAATCATATGAGGAAAACACTCCAACATCCCTAGAAGAAAGTCCAAAAGAGAATGACCTAGACAAAGAAGGTTTTGTCTAGTCCAAAACCTCGACCTACGTGATAGGCCCAAATATGATCCCAACCTGAGCGCAAAAGTATATAAAGACTTTGAGGTTCCTAAAACCAAGAAATGTGGGACTTCCACACTTTTGAAATATCACATATAAAATACAACACAAATTCCTCACGGTCCTTTCACCGTCGGAACCATCAAAGCCACCCTTCGACCACCATAGATTGACGTCGCCGCCTCGCACAACCTCACCCAAGTAAAGTTCTCCTATACAAATCCAAATTCAGTTGTTTCTCATTGGTGCGATGCAAACTTACGAAATGGAAAATTAGATAAATAACAAAAAAAAAGTTAATTATCTTTATTATTTATAAGGTTACACACGTTGCAAATTCCAAAAAAAGGTTACACACATTAGACAATCTCTGCAAGTTTAAAACTCTTACAAAAATTGTTCAACTATTTTTTTCTGTTCATAAAAAGTATAACTATTATGTACTATTGTAATCTTTTATTTTTTTCTTCTAGAATGTAACCAAACGAGCTGAATCCTTTCCCCTCAAATACTTCTATAGTTAGTCATAATTCACGTGGGTCCCACCATTTTGTAATTTGACTTCATTAAATAGGGAGTGTGATCAACTAATTCGTATGACGCACTCTTTATGATTGATTGAAATTAAAGGGGGTCCTATAATTTTGGTAATGGACTCCATCAAATAGGTGATGAGGCTCGGTAGTTTAGTCGAACTCATACGAATTTCAATCGATGTTGATATATATTTAAGATTTTAAAAAGTTTGAAGGAATAAATGGCCATAAAACATTTCAATCATACATCACTTATTTTTAGAAATATTATATAGTTTTTTTTAATTTACAAAATAAAATTAAGTCATTTCTTCCCCCTCCTTTTAAAAACCCTTCATCCAAAAATACCCAATTTTATCTTAAATTATTATATATGTGTTATATTTTTTTTATTAAAACAAGGAAAAAGTAAATATGTTGAGTTTTCAGGTACTTATATTCATTTTTTCCTTGTTTTTTTTTGAACTGACATCGATCTGAGCGCTATCTTAGTCGTATGGACGTGAAGGACTGTATAGCCATCTCCAAGTCCTTGCTAAGAAGAAGGAATTTTTGGCCTGCAATGGTATCCAGAATAACGTTCATAATGATACTCATCAAGTCATCAAGCTTCCTTCATTTGGAAAGAAAGCTTCAACAAGTGTTGGCCCACATTAATCACCAAGAGAAATTGTTATGGTTTTATGAGGTTGAGGGAAAAATGGTTAGCACATAGGGACTGCAACACTAGATACTATCATTTGAAAACCATTTACTTTGGAATCACATCCTAATGTTAATAGATAACTCAGGGACGTGGGTGGATGATGAAACTCAGCTAAGGTTGTTTGTGAATGATTTTTACAAGAACTTGTTCACCCTCCAAGGAGTGAGTTGTAATTGTATGGATAACCTTTCCTGCCATTGATACCCAAGATCTTATTTACTTTAGCTCACCAGTGGGAGGGTATGGAAGTAAAGTAAGTGCCAAGGCTATAAATGCACACTACTCTTAAAGTACTGAATCCGTTTTGTAATTTATCCTATCAACAAGTTAGTAGTGCCAAGGCTAGTATTATTTTTTCAAAGAATGTTTCTTTGGAGATGTGAACCTTTCTTGTAAGCATATTAGGTTATTCCCTTGGGAAATTCTTGGAGTGCCTATTATGGGTAGGGATCCTAAGCACTCATACTATCAATACCTCTTAGATTATTTAAAAGCTAAGTTGGTCTCTTGAAACCAAACATTTGTCTCTAGCTGGGCAAGTAACATAAGCCAATAGAAGCAGTGCTAGTGTTTCTTATGATGACTGCTCCCCAAATTAGTGCTTCATGATATCCACAAGATGCAAAGAGCTTCTTTCATTTAGGGAGATGATAATGAAACAAGGGTGCATGCATTTAAGGGGGATTGGTTACTAGGCCCAAGCAGTTTGGTGGCCATTGTCTCGGAAGATTAACTAAAATGAATTCAACTTGTTTGATGAAGCTTAGTTGGGAGGTGCGAACTAGCTCTAAGGCGCTTTAATGTGAAGTTCTTCTAGGCAAATATGGAAGATATTTAAAAGGGAGGGGCGCTTTTGTGGCTAGAGGCTCTGACTCTGGCCTTTGGAAATCATTAGTGAAGCTTTGGCCAAATTAAAGTATGAGCATTGGTTTATTGGCAATGGCACTGGAGCGCATGCTTGGAATAATAGTTTGATTACAGTGGATTAATGAGCATTGGTTTATTGGCAATGGCAAATAGGTGAACCTCATATTTCAATTCCAGATGATCAAATTTCAGACTTAGTAATCCCAAGTAGGTAGATCACTTGGTGAGCTAAGAGATATCGAATGAGTGCACCAAAAAGAGTGCAAGAATGAGGTCCCGGGTTCAAACCCCGGAAACTAATATTCCCCCACCCCCACTAACATTGTTTATCAAAAAAATAAATAAATTGAGACTTAGTAAATCTCAATTCTCAAGGGGGCGGCGTTTGAATTTATTCGTTGGGATGGATACCCGAGAGGTTGTTAAAGATGCCTCTTTCTATTGCAAAAGGCAAGCTTCTATTGCAAAAGGCAAGCACGAGGGAGGATGATGTGTGCGTGTAGTCAGGTATAATGTTAAGGATGATTATTCAGTTTCTTCAATTTTCCATAATTTGATTGCCGCTGGTAATGGAAAATCTGGAAACTTAAGGTTACGGAAAAAGTTTGTCACTTCATTTTGTTTTATGACTAATCATAGGAAGTACAAAATGAAGATCTATTGCTCTAAGGTACAAGAGGCTTCTATTCTTGTGTTGAAGGGAGTTTTTTGCTTGTGAATTTTTAGCAATGGGTTAAGATCAATTTGTGCTCAACATGGGTGATGTTGGATCGTTGGGCTGGTGTGATTTATGGGCCAATGCTTGTAATGTCATTAGACTCTAGAGAAAGGGTTTTACTTTCCCCACACCCCCTCCTACTCAAAACACACCCCTTCACCCTACACATTTACTAAACTAACCCCACTTAAAATTGATTTTCCCCCTTTACCCCTCTCCCTCTTCTTCTCCTTCAACACAACACACCCCTCTAAAATCCCAAACCTCCCCCCCCCCTCTCCACTCCAAACCCACCCATCCTCACCTTCATCATTCACTCCTATTCAACTACCCAACATTGGCAACTAGCTCAAGGTAATAACCCTACCAAACTTTTTTCATTTTGGTTCTGTTTTCAGTTTTTCACGCCATTTTTATTTTCTGTATTCGCGCTCAGTTCGAACATGGTCGTTCGAACATGTTCGAATGATCGTGTTCGAACAAGTGTTTAATGGGGTGTGACTTTGCTAGGTTCGAACACCATCATTCGAACGTGTTCGCATAAGGGCGTTCGAACAGCGTTCGCATAAGGCCGTTCGAACAGTAGCAGATGAGATGACAACTGACATCGTAGAATCCCAAGATTTTACTAGTTCGTTCAAAACGGATACGGTAATAATGAATTAGTTGTTTTAATTTTAGCGAACTATTCAATTTATTTAACTGACACTTAGTAATTGAATTTCAGTTATTCCCTAGTCGTGAGGAGCTGCTGACGTGGGTGCGTGCGGTTGGAAAATCTCTTGGGATGGTGATTGTTATAGGAAGATCTGACACCGGACGACGATCAGGTAAACAATACTGCATGTTGATTTGTGATAAAGCTGGATCTTACAAGACAAATGTTGAGGAAGGCACGAACACTAGAAAATGTTGTTGTCAGTTCAGACTGAAAGGGAAATTTATTAAGAAGCTTGGAGGATGGATTTTGAGGGTTATGAATGGAACTCATAACCATGGTATGGCTACTTATCATGAAGGACGTCCGTACATTGGTAGGTTATCTTCAGAAGAGAAGGATCTAGTGGCTAGAATGACTAGGAACCATACTCGGCCAAAATTGATACTGAATGAGCTGAAATTGATGAAGCCTGATGATAACTATACGGTTGTGAAACAAATTTACAACTGTCGTCAAAGGCAAAGGTCGGCTATGCGTGAGGGTAGGACTGAGCTCCAACAACTGATGTTTTATTTGCAACGCGATAATTATGTTTACTGGACTCGACTTGCAGAGGGAACTACCGTTGTGAAGGACATCTTTTGGGCACATCCAGATTCCATTGAGCTTCTAAACACCTTCCCGGTTGTTTTGTTGATTGATTCCACCTATAAAACCAACCGGTACAGGTATCCGTTGGTTGAGATCGTTGGTGTAACATCAACAGAGAAGACTTACTCTGCTGCATTTGCTTATGTCAATTGGGAGAGGATGGATAACTTTGCATGGGTTCTTGAGAAATTGAGGGGTTTATTTAGGAGACAGGATGAAGTACCACAAGTCATACTTACGGACAGAGACACGGGTATGATGAATGCTCTGGCAGGAATATTTCCAACATCTGCAAACTTGTTGTGCCAATTTCACATTAAGAAAAATGTGAGGGCCAAAGCAAGGCTCATTGTGAAAGACCAGTCTGTTGTTAATGACATTATGGGTGCATTTCAATCTGTTGTGCATGCGAAGACCACAGAAGAGTATGATTATGAGTTGGGTCTGTTTAACGACTTGGCAGGACCTTATCCCAGTTTCATAGAGTATGTCAGGACCACCTGGCTAGACCCCTTCAAGGAAAAATTCATTGATGCATGGATAAATAACCATATGCACCTTGGCAACACTACCACCAACAGAGTTGAGTCTGCACACTCTCACTTGAAGCAAATATTACGAGACAGTAGGGGAGATTTGTGTAAGTGCTGGGATGGAATGCAGACCATGCTTAGGATACAACATTCTGACCTTAAAATGCACTTTGAGCATAGTTTGAGTAGAGTGAAAGTACACCACTTGAAGAAGAAGATTTTTGATGAAATTAAGGGTTTAGTTTCATCTAATGCTATAGACCATATTTTGGATGAGATGCAACACACTGGATCCGTTTCACTTAACCGATCATTATGTCAACACACGCTCCGGACCACACACGGGCTACCATGTGCATGTGAGCTTTCAAGGTATGATGTACAAACTCATAATTATATTGTGTCTACAAAAAAAACTTGTTTATGTCAATTGGGTTGTCACTAAATCATTGTCGCATTTTTTGTAGGGTTATGATGGACTGCACTCCAATTCCCTTGAGCATGATTCACCAACATTGGCAGAGGTTGAATTTCAAAATACAGACAGAGGTAATGGATGATGAGTTGAGTGTAGACATTGAACTTGAAGCTATCAAAAGAAGGTTTGAGGCCTCTGATCACGCCGGTAGAGTTATGATTAAAGCAAAAGCACGTGAATTGGCATTCCCAGACACGACTTCCATGTGTCCACCTCCGGATACGATCATTACAAAGGGAGCACCAAAAAAAGATAAGAATGGGAAAGTTGATTACTCAACAAAGCGAGACAAGTCTTTTTGGGAGCATGTAGATGACAAATTTGACTCCCCCGATGGTTCATCTAGTGGATGTTTTGCTCAGTCTCGTAAACGCCCTACTCCTTCCCAAAGTAGGAGTGGAACGCCTACAAACCCACACAGTTCGGGTTCCACTCCTACTTTGTCAACATGTCCAGCACCTAATCCATCAGAAAGCAAAAAGAGAACTCAAGCTGACAGTGCTACTACAATCCCTACTCCTCCACTACATAAGAAACCAACACCCACACCTATTGTTACAGAAGCTGCTGCTACTACTGTTTCAACAGCTCTTATTTTGACACCAACACTTACTTTGACACCAGCTCCTCATCCAAAACCCACACCTATGGATGCTGCACACATTGATGTTTTTAATACTTACATAATAGGGATGCCAGAATACATGCGTTCCTATGTTCAAAAAATTGTTAATGTGGTAGGTGATGGAAATTGTGGCTTCCGGTGTATTGCTGCATTTCTTGGTAGGGGTGAGGAGGCTTGACAGTCAGTCAGAACTGATCTGATGGAGGAGCTTAACCAATACAATGACTTCTACACTAGACTGTATGGTGGTATTGGTAAGGTCACATTTTTGATGAGGGCATTGTTGAGGGCACATCATGGACATAATGTTGAAGATAATTGGATGACTACACCAGATATGGGGTATCTAATCAGTAACAAGTACAAAGTCGTCCTGACTTGTTGGTCACCTAATTGTTGTTACACAATTTTTCCATTCAATGTTGCACCATTCAGAACTGCCCGACAGTTCAACATCCTTTTGGTACCAGAACACAAACACTTTGTACAGGTAAACTGTCTTCTGTTTAGATTCAATGTAGTAATTCCAAAACATTACATAACATTCTGTTTTTTGTTGTATTTTTGAAGGTCTTTATGAAGCCTGGAAGTCCAATGCCCTTGCCGGATTTGATATGGAATACTAATAGGGCACCCATAGCAAAGGGTTGGGACTCGCTTTTTGTTGGTCGGATACAAAAGTGGAAGAATTTGCTCACACAATCACAACCCCCCCCATCCCCTTCCTTGTGTAGATTTAAGTAAAGATAGTGATGGTAGTCAATGTTAAGTTAGGTTTAGAATTTTGGTACACAATGTTGTATAATTTTGGTACATAATGTTAAAGTTAGGTTTATATTTTGAAATCACCAAAACTGTGTGCTGATTTATTTAGTTTCTGTTTCTGCATAACAGTGGTTCGCATGTGGCCATTCGAACGCCTGTTCGAACGTACCCATTCGAACACGTTCGAATAAAGTCATTCGAGGCAGCCAAAACACACCCTTTGTACAATCAGTTAACAATATTCCTTAACACGGATGACATTATTCGAACAGGTTCGAATGATGTCATGCGAACAGTACCAATTCTTTAACACGCACAATGTCGTTCGAACTGGTTCGCATAACCTCGTTCGAACAGTCACTTAACCCGTGTTACACGAGCGTCCCACGCGAGGTCATTTTGGGGAAAAATAAGTTGGGGGGTGTGCGAGGAGTAGGAGGGGGTGTGGGGAAAGCAAGCCCCCTAGAGAAATATGGAGGTTCATGGTGAAGACTTTGTGAGAGACCCAGACTACCTTGGGTTGATATCACCATGTGACGGACCTTGCCCCAAAGCCCATCGGAGCCACTCAACACATTTCGCGGAAGCCTCCTAAGACGGGCTATATAAAGCTTAATACAGATGGGGCGCGTCTCTCAGATAATGCCAAAGTAGGTTGTGTGGGTTTGTTGAGATGAGATTATGGTAATTGAGGTTTTTCCAAATATTTGGGGAGTGGTAATGCCTTTGTAGTGGATCTAGGGGGTGTGTTTGAAGGCCTAAAGTGGTTATGCTTTGGGCGGCTCTCCGACAACCGGCACGGCGGTGGTGAACAGTAATACTCCGGTGAGAATATTATATATAATATAATATATAAATATATAATTGGTCAAAAAAAAAAACTGAGAAGTATTATTAATAATATTTTTTATAATTATCCAATAGATTTTGTAGTTTTGGTAATCCAATGGATATAAAAAAAATAATGGATGAATCATAATCATCCACAAAATAAACGATGGATCCAATCCATTCCATTAATAATTTTTTTTTTGTAACGGACGGATTAGATGAATTTTGTTATGGACGGACCGGATATCCAGTGAACAAATGGATCCTTTTGAAACCCCTAGATATAACCGGTCTCTAGCTTCTTGTGTTGCATATTGATGCCAAGACCTGTGAACTACAATTGATCTTGGCCAATACCGAAAAAATTGATGCGCAAGTAATGGACTTCCAGAATTCAACTTAACCTGTGATTAAAAATAGGTTAGAACATGCTACAACATCATCTTAATTATTATAAACATACTAAAAAATGTAATTACCTGCGCCCAATGATTTCCATGGACATGGCCAATACCGATAAACAATGTTTTAAAACTTGGACGGTGACCGACTCGGTGAGGGTACTAGATCACTGGGTCAAGGGTCGGACTGAATGGTCAATAGTTGAACCGCAGAACCCGTTTTAAAATAATATATAGCAATAGTTGTAAGGTTATATCAACAATTACAAGATAGCCTATTGGTAAACTCGCCCATCCTTTCTTGTAGGTATAAGGTTCGGTCCTCCGACCATACATTTTGGGTTCAAACTGATTCTTCGTTTTGGAATTTGCGCATGCATTAAAAATTTCGATATTGGAAACCTAATTAATTTTTTTTATAGGCAATATTAGTGGGGGAGGGGGAATGTTAGTTTCCGGGGTTTGAACCCGGGACCTCCTTCTTGCACTCCTTCGGTATCCCTTAGCTCGCCAACTGAGCTACCTTCTTGGAAACCTAATTAATAAATAGCATTGTTAATTAAACAATAATTAACAAATAGCACCAATAATTAAGCAAAAGATTCATTGGAAAATGGAAAGTTAATGAGACAGTTAATAAATCTGATCCAACCAAGTCAGACCGAGTTTCCATGGGTTTGACCGAATTTCAACGACTTTGACCAGGTTACATGCAAGTCCGATCCACAACCTGACTCGATTTGGTGACCCCCGGTTCCCGGTTTTCCCGGTCCGACCGAACCGAGCCGGGTTTTAAAACACTGCCGATAAAGCTGGTCTTGCTGGCAACGGTAAAAAGGTCCATGACCCTCCATCCACCAATGATAACGCAACTAAGACGACAAAATATTTGGTTGTTATAGCGTGCCCCATATCAGGCATCGTCATCCACTTCTCCTTTCGGTTGCGGCCTGTAATGACTAACAAGTAATGAATCTCTCATAGTTTGCAGGTCGTTACCAAACAACTGATCATATAGTTGAAGATGTCCATTTATTTCTCTACTCAGCTCTTGCCTAATTAGAGGTCAACTCTCCTCCCCAATATTAAGTCCGGCAGCAATAGACAGGTAACCACAATTTCCATCCCCGCCTACATCAATAATGCCAAGTTGATGTAAGGTTGAGTCTTTACTCCCCCACATTGGTTGTTCTGTTATGTTTTTTTTTGTTACCATGTTTTTGGTGCGCAATTTTCACCAACTTTGCCGATGACTAATCTATGCTGGGGAATTTTTGGTCTTAGGCTTTTTTCTCTTTTTAAGGGTCTGATTGGGTCTAATCGAGATTTGACCATAATATATGATAGACTTAAATATGTTTTTCGTCTCTGCAAATATAACGATTTTTTAAATAAGTCCCTGCAAAATATTTTTTTTAAAAAAATCCCTGCAAATATCAGAATTTTCACTTTGGTTGGCACATATTTGTCCTCATTTGGATTTGCGACATCATTGTTTTTAATTTTTTTTAATTTAAAATGCTTTTTTTATAAGCAATGTTAGTGGGGGTGGGGGAATGTTAGTTTCTGAGATTTGAACCCTGGACCTCCTTCTTGCAATTTTGCAACTCATTCATGTCGCTTAAAATGCTGATTAGGATAAATTAATCTTTTTGGTAAAAAAAAAGGATAAATTAATCATATCTCAAATTAAATTAAGGTTAATCGTCTTTTTCATCTCAATAAAAAACCCCTCACCACCACCGTCTCCTCCTCCCCCCCCCCCCTCTCTCTCTCCACCACACCCCTCACCATCTCTCAACAGTGTTTTGATGAGGAAAAAATGTGGGTTTTGATTAGGAAGATGGGGAATTGGGGTTTTGGGTTTCCTGGGTTTCATATTCAAATTGGGGTTTTGGAGTTGGGTTCTGTATGCTCAATATAACTTCGGTGCTCCAAACAATACACCTGATTACAGCGATCACATGTAAAGGGCAAAAAATCGATGAGCCTGCAATCAGCGACAGAACAATGGTTGCCTAGATCTGGGAATTGGAGAGACCGTATCCAAACGAAGCTGATGCGGAAGACAAGAAACAAAATCTGTCCAGAAACTAAATGAGGTAATACCCAATTTAGTCCCTGACTTTTCAAAAATATTCAATTTAGTCCCTGACTTTTCACAAGTATCAACTTAATCCCCAACATTTACAAACGTGTGTCAATTTGGTCCTTCGGACAACAACTGTTAATAACGGATCTGATGTGGCCGTTAAGTGCCAACGTGGCAAATGTCAGGGACCAAATTGACACAACCAAAAAAATAAAAAAAACCATGTCAGATCCTAATTTAAATAAAATGGACGGTGGAGATCAGTTTCCCTTTTCTCATTATTCCCATTCCATCTTTTCCCATTCCATTTTTCCCTGTCACTCTCTCTCGCTAGTCACTCTCTCTCGCTTCTGGTTCCATTCTGTTCACCATCTTCATCACCTCTCTCTCGCGTCTGGTTCCGTTCTCTTTCCGTCGTGACGCATCTGTTCCCGCCGCCGTTCGTCGTCGTTCGTCGTCGTCTTCCATCGCGTAAAGGTTAGCGCTATTTCTCTAAAGAAAAATCTTGTTTTTTGCTGCGTTTTTCATCTTCTATTAATCGATCCCTGCTTCCATTAAGCCAAACATTGTGATTTTAGGGTTTATTTTGTTTCAATACTTGAGTTTAGTTTGTTAGAAAAACTGATTTTAGGGCTTTTTTTAGTAATACGGTTTTTGTTTCATTCTTGCTTTCCCTTGTCCCATTTTTGTTTCTGGTTTGAAGTTGTTGAAGCTGTATGTAGGTGTTTTTTTTTGTTTCTGTGTTTAAGCTGTGTGTAGGTGGTTTTTGTTTTGTGTGTATGTAGGTGGTTTTATTGTTTGTTTCTGTGTTTTTTCTGTATGTAGGTGGTTTTTGTTTCTGCGTTTGTTTGTTGAAGCTGTATGTAGGTGGTTGTTTTGTTTCTGTTCTGAACCTGTCTAGTTTCTCTTCTGGTTTTATTTTCAGAATGAGTTCATTCATTACCGAGGATGAACCTATTTTGTTGATTCTAAGTAGCCAAGAGGTACCCGGTGATGATTCAAGTGATAGTGATCATAGTTGGAAGTCCGAAGAAATGAAAGAACCGATAAGCACTGATGAAGATGATGTTGACACGTCAAAGTTCCCACAATTTAATGAAGCTGCCAAGTTTGGCAATGTTAGTTTGGAGTTGGGGATGGAGTTTAGCAATTTATCATCATTCAAGCATGCTGTGAAGGAGTATACCATCAACTGTGGGAGGCCCATAAAATGGGTTAAAAATGATGGAGACAGGGTAAGAGCAAAGTGCCAAGAACAAGAGTGTAAGTGGGAGATTTATTGTGCTGAGAGAAAGGGGAGAGGAAACTACCAAGTGAAGACTTTTAATGATAAGCACATTTGTTGTAGGACCAATAGGTTGCCTTAGGCCGACAAAAAGTGGCTGGTTTAGAAGTTAGAGGTAAAGCTTCGTGATCAACCAAAGATTACACATGTTGAGGTGTTTGACTTTGTTAAAAAGGAGTTTAAGGTTATCATCGATCGGAGTATGATTTTTAGGGCTCTTAAGGAAGCAAGGGAGTTAGTGGAGGGTAGTGAGCGAGAGCAATATGGTAAGATGTGGGATTATGCGCATGAGTTGATAAGGAGTAACCCTGGATCCTTAATTAAGATGGACACAATTCCACAACCAGATTCTGGGCCTCAGTTTCAAAGGTTTTTTGTGTGTTTAGATGCATGTAAGAGGGGTTTCAAAGCTGGTTGTAGGCCTTTTATAGGTTTGGATGGCTGTTTTTTGAAGGGTTATTTTGGAGGCCAGTTGTTGTACTAACCAAGGGGTAGATAGAGGACCTAAGCATAAACAATCAACTGGAATCAACTGTACTAACCAAGAAACACAAGCTGAAGAAATCCAAGAAGAAATCCAAGAAACACAAGCTGAAACTCAAATGACACAATCAATGCCACAATCAAGTCAAGGAGTGACGGAGGAGACTGAAAGTGCCAATCAAAGTGTGCAACCTCCCAAGCAAGCAAGCCTAAAGGTACAATTTTAAAATTAAATTATAAAATTAAATCTGCTTGTTATTATATGTTTGTTAACAATAGTACGGTTTCTGGGCAACAAATAAATTATCTAGGCAAATTAAATCTGCTTGTTATATGTTTCTAGATTTGGGATTATCTAGACCAATATATGTAGATTAAATTTTAAATTTGGTGCAGGGAAAGGGAAGGGGAAGGAGGTATGGGATGAGAGGGCCTGTTGTACCTTCTACATTGAGTACGAAGGAAGTTCCAATAAGGGGACCAACTCCAATTAATCCGGCAAGGCCTCCTAACCAATCACCATTTACTGTTCCACCACCACCACCACCATCATCCATGATGCCAACTCCACAAATACCAGTGATGCGATTCATTCCAACACCAGGACTTCACCAGATGCGTCCAAGGCAACTGTGATAGTGTGGAGTCGTTATATTATTTTGCACTTTATGGTTTATGTAACCGTTAAGTATACATTATGGTTTAGTATTTTTGGACCAAGTGTTTCACGTAACGAATTTATGTAATTGCACTTTGTTATATATGCATGGTTGAATGTAGAAATAGAATCATAAACAGGTTGAATGTTATCATATATGACTTAAAAAAGTAGTAGCACTTTGGTCATTGATGTTTTTTACTAAATATCAATTAAGTCCCTGACTTATGTAACTTAGTATCAATTAGGTCCCTGACTTATATAACGTAGTATCAATTTGGTCCTAGTAACAAACTATTTTTTTAAAAAAAAAGTGTCAATTTAGTCCCCAACATTTGTGTGATGTGGCATGCTGACATGGATTTTTTTTTGGTAGTGTCAATTTGGTCTCTGACATTTGCCACGTTGGCACTTAACGGCCACATCAGATCTGTTATTAACAGTTGTTGACCGAAGGACCAAATTGACACACGTTTGTAAATGTTGAGCATTAAGTTGATACTTGTGAAAAGTCAGGGACTAAATTGAATATTTTTGAAAAGTCAGAGACTAAATTGGGTATTACCTCGAAACTAAATGGAATGGATTTCGAAAAATGGGGCTTTGGTTTTGGAGTTTTTTTTTTGGACGTGGTTTGGTTTTGGAGTTGATTTGGGGAAACTTGTTTTTTTTTTGTGTAAATAATATCTTTTTATGTAAATCAAAGTGGCAATTCCACATAAGCAATATCACTAACGGGGTGCCTAACCTAAGGGTGTTTATAAAAAAATATCATTTTACAGGAATCTTTTTTAAAAAAAAAAATTTACCGAAACTTATTTAAAAAATTGTTATATTTGGAGAGATAAAAAACATATTTAAACCTATATGATATAAAGATAATACTTTTAAATTATGAAAGTACCTAAAAGTAAATTGCGTAATTTGCTTCCCCCCTCCCACTTCTCCCTTATATCCCCATAACTCATTTAATCCCCAAAATGCCTCGAAAAATTTTAAAACTTTTTGAAACTACCTTAAAAAAGGATAATTTCGGAAAACCAATTTTTAAAACTTTTCAGAATCACCTCAAAAGAGGTATTTTCGAAAGTCAAAATGAAACATTTTTTTTAAAGATTTCCGGAATTACCTCAAACGACATAATTCCGGAAGTCAAAAAATGTGTTCTGGGTTTATGTGTTTTGGCGTAATTCCAGAAAGCAAAAAATGTGTTCCGGAATTATGTGTTTCCGGAATTTTTTGAGGAAGCAAGGGTAAAATTGTCCGTTTGGTGAATTACGGGGGTATAAAAAAAAGCCTTTAATTATTACTTCATTGTGTATATTAAAATGTAAATCTACATACTCGTTGGCGGATGCAGCTTGTAGCTACCGGGGGCACTTGACCCCACCAAAAAAAAATATACTTTTGATATACCTAGTAAAATTTATTTTGCCCCCAATAAAAAATTGGATTTGACCCCAGTAATATCCAACTGCCCAAAATACACGGGCCCAAATCTATTGAGAGTGATATTTTTGATAGTATTGACAATGAAATTATCATACAACATTTTCAGAATATGAAAACACGTAGAGGACAATTGTAATTTGTAGAAGTAATTAAATATCTTTTTTGGTGTTTTTTTGTCACATACGTGATTATATGTATTTTGTAAAATCTTATTTTGATTTTATTTTATTAAATATTATAGATAGTTCACTTACTTGCCCCCACGAATGAAATTTTTTGGATCTGCCACTCTACATACTATAAAGTTTTTTTTTGACAAACTACAAACTATAAAAGTAAAAAATAAACGATAAAGTGATTATATTTATAAGACATATCACATGGTTTAATGAGAAAGATAATTAGAATAAATATAAACAAACTATTCTCAAAAAAGAAAAATATAACAAACAAGAGATGATGACTGTTGGCAAGAAAACAAGAAATGATGACTCAAAATTAATTAATACGATCTAACAAATGATAAAAAAAAGAAGCTAACGTTTCAGAGTGCAACTTGGATGTATTGTTTCTTTTTATCAATAAAGAACCAATGTATTTGATTTTGTCATTGCGAAGCTAACATACAATTATCTTTTTTTTTTACCATGTCATTGGTGCGTAGTGACTAATCTACGCTGGGAAATCTGGCTGACCACGAGTACCTAGCTTTGTCGTCTGTGTGATTCTCCCCTCCCAACAAAGTTTTTACCATACTCAAAATTCGAAACCGAGACCTTGTAGTGGGATCCATGTCCAGTTACCACTCGGGCGACCCTTGAGATGACATACAAATACTTTAGGCTAAATTGCAGTTTTGGTCCTTTATCTTTGACTTTGGTTTCACTTTGGTCCTTTATCTTTTTTTTTTCTCGTTTTGGTCTCTCATCTTCCATTTTCGTGTCATTTTGGTCCTTTTTTGGTATTTTCCATCCATTAACATAACAGACGCCACGCTGTCAGTTAAATGCTGACGTGGCGTCTTAAATGTCAAGACTGACTTGGAACTCATTAAGTGATGTGGCAAATAGAGGACCAAATTGAAACTTAAAAAAAACATAAGGGACCAAATTGACACAAACACTAAACCTTCATCTTCTTCCTCAAAACACCATCTCCATCTTCATCTTCTCCGGCGAGCAACCACCACCTCCGGCGAGCCACCACCACCACCACCATCACAAATCAATCACTCTTCCCTCTCTCCCTCAAACCTAAAACCCCCAATTTCTCAAACTTAATCCCTAACTTCTCTATCTTTGTTTTCAACTCATGTTTGATTGGTTTTTGTTTTCTCAGATTCGTAGTTTCAAAATTCTCATCGCTTCTCTCTCTCTCTCTCTCTCTCTCTCCCTCCCTCCCTCTCTCTCCTCAAGAACACCAAGAACAACACAACAATTTCCAAAATTCTTAAATTCTTCACCAAATCAAGCAAATAAACAGTGCATTTCATGCGAAATTTCACAAGGAACTAGAATCCATCACCAATTGGCACAAAAAAGTGGAAGAACTTAATCAAAAACGTGATTTTCAGAGGAAAACGCGTTTTGAATTTTTCAAATTGGGCAAACCTTCAAAACTCAACCAAAATTCACCAAACCACTTGCAATAGACTCGAAATTGGTGCAGTAACTGATTGTTAGCAAAATAGTTCAACAAAAATGATAAAGAATTGAGAACGAAATGGAAATGTAGATTCACGTTTTACGGTTTTTTGGGTTTTTCAATGACGAAGGGAGAGAGAGGAGGGAGGGGGGAGAGAGAGGCGATGTCACTGTTTGTGGTGGTGGTGGTGGCTCGCCGGAGAAGATGAAGATTTGGGTGTTTTTCCAGATTTGTTAATTTTGTCAATTTGGTCCCTCATGTTTTTTTTAAGTTTCATTTTGGTCCCTTATATGCCACGTCACTTAATGAGTTCCAAGTCAGCCCTGACATTTAAGATGTCACGTCAGCAGTTAACTGCCTACGTGGCGTCCGTTAAGAAAAACTAACGGCAGGGACCAAAACGAAACAGAAATGAAAAATGAGGGACCAAAACGAGAAAAAAAAATAAAGGACCAAAATGACACCAAAGCCAAAGATAAATGACCAAAAATGCTATTTAGCCAATACTTTAACTTGTAAATAATATAAATAGAGAAGAGAAAATATAGCAAAGTTGTTCACAGACTTGAGTAGTGGGCGGGACATAGGGTTTGCTTCTTGGTTTGACCCGTTAAATATTGCTTAATCCGATTTTAATTACCTTAATCTAAACCACTCATTACAGTAGTTTTTTTTGTTGGATACACATTTCAGTAGAATGATAAAAAGTTCCCACTCTTCTAAATTTTAAAACTCCACTTGGCTCATTATGGATCCCGTTATATTATATTATCACAGTAAAAAGACAAGAAAAAAAAACAAGAGATGTGATTATGTTAAATAACAAAAAAAGAAAATAATATGAAATGACAAAACCAAATAACAAGCACAAGGTCACAAGAATAAGTCACCAATAAAACAACAAAATCAATTTTTTTTTCAGCAGAGACTAACTCCGTAGTGGTTGGAGTGGTAAAGCGATTGTGGTGGCGGCTATAGAAGGTAATAACAGCTGGAGAAAGTGCTAGCAGTGATGCGAGTTAGAATCACACGTTTCTTTGGAGCGTATCTTGAAAAACAAAAGAGGAAAAGGAAATGACACGTGCCAGTTTCTAGACCGCTTGATTAATTGAATGGACCAAATTAGAGGAAGTCATTTTGCTGTTCCGTTAAAAATATTAGACAATCTACTTTCAAAAAATAGAGTGCTAGAAATAAGAACGTGTGATATTATGACTTATAGAATAATAATTTTATTCTTGCAAAAGTCCTTGCTAATCGTTTGAAACCGCTGCTGTCCAAATGTATATCTCCTGAGCAATCAGCTTTCGTTGCAAACCGTTCTATTCTTGATAATGCTATGGTAGCCATAGAAACAATTCATCATATGAAATGTAAGGTTAGTGGCAAAGAAGGGGAGGTTGCATTTAAAATTGATATTAGCAAAGCTTATGATAGAGTTAGTTGGCAATGCCTAAAGGCGTTGTTGAAAAAATTGGGATCCCATGATAAATGGGTGGACTGGATGATGTTATGCTTGGAATCTGTTGATCATCAAATTTGGTGAATGAGGACAGTGTAGGTCCAGTGAAGCCTGGGAGGGGTCTCAGACAAGGGGATCCCTTATCTCCCTATTTATTATTGTTGCTGAGGGTCTCACTAGACTTATTAAAAAGGCAGAAGGAATGGGTGACTTGAGTGGTATCAAAGTGTGTAGAGGGGCTCCAATCCTCACACACTTGTTATTTGCTGACGACTGTTTCTTGTTTTTCAGGGCTAATGAGAATGAAAGCATGGTGATGAAGGATATTCTTGCAACATATGAATTGGCATCCGGACAGGCGATCAACTTCCAAAAGTCCGAGATATTCTTTAGCAAAAATACTCCTCATGACAAGCGGGATCTGATATCTAATCTTCTTGGTGTGTCTAAATGCCTAGGAATGGGCAAATATCTGGGACTTCCATCCATGTTGGGAAGAAACAAAACGGCTATTTTCAACTATCTCAAAGACAGAGTTTGGTCTAAGATTTAGAGTTGGTCTGGTAAACACCTTTCTAAGGCTGGCAGGGAGGTTTTGGTCAAGTCAGTGGCCCAGTCTGTTCCTACCTACTGCATGAGCACATTTCTCATCCCTACATCTCTTGGGGAGGAAATGGAGTGCTTAATTAACTCATTTTGGTGGGGTTCGAACCAGAGCCAAGGTAGATGTATCCACTGGTTAAGTTGGGACAAACTGGCTATGCGCAAAGAACATGGAGGTATGGGTTTCTTCCATTTTCACATCTTCAACTTGTCAATGCTAGGGAAGCAAGGTTGGAAGATTCTTACCAACCCAGATACTATAATTTCACGTGTCTTCAAAGCTAAATATTTTTCAAGAGGGGATTTTTTGGGGGATCCTATAGGCCACAACCCAAGTTTCGTTTGGCGTAGTATCTGTGCTTCACGGGTAATTATCAAGGGAGGATTGAGATGGAGAGTTGGTGATGGCTCTCGAATCAAAATTTGGGAAGATCCGTCTCTCCGTAATTCACCTAGTTGTTATGTGTCTTCAACTAAACCATCGGGGTCTAATTTGTGTTATGTCTCAGAATTGTTGAATAATGAGTCCAACACTTGGAATTTGGATGTAATTAACTCTATATTCACAGCCTCAGAAGCTCAACAAATACTCCAAATGCCAAGGGATGTTGCCTTAGATGAAGATGAAATGCTTTGGGATCCTAGCAGAAGTGGCTCTTATTCAGTCAACTCCGCATATTATTTCGCCATGGAACACCTAGTGGACTCTTCTCATCTTCGCATGGAGCGGGAATGGAACTCCGTTTGGTCTATCAAAGCGCCGAACAAGCTGAAAATTCTAATTTGGCGTATGGCAAGGGGCTGTCTTCCTACCCGCGCCATTCTACAAAGGAAGGGTGTTTAATGTACCGATTCCTGTCCCATGTGTAATGAATATCCGGAAAATGTTTGGCATTTATTCTTTGGGTGCAACAAAGCCCAGGAGGTTTGGCAAGCTGCTGGTTTGTGGCAGCGAATTGTTGATGAGTATGAGGTGGCCGAGGGTGCTTCCGAGCTTATTTTTAAGCTACTGTCCATCTTTGATAATAATACCAAATCCGATATAGCTGATGTTTTCTGGTGCATTTGGCGTCGAAGGAATAAGTTGGTGTGGAAATCTCTAAATACTCCAATTAATTATGGCTTGCACGATGCCCGCGTACTGCTGTTTGGCTGGCAGCAACACCGTGGCCTGCACCAGCTGCCGCGGATCAGTACCAGCAGCAGCGCTGCTACTGTAGGTGCGCTTCAGTGGGCAACACCAGCTCCTAGTCGCGTGAAATCCAACAGATGGTTTACAGCATGTGGATTTGGAGCTAGATTGTAAACAGGTGGTGGATGCAATTACAAATAGACTCAAAGCGGCGACGGAGTTTGGGAGTATTATCTCTAAATCTCAGGACTATCTTTCTCTTTTTTACAACTGTATGCTCAGTTTCATTCGGAGACAAGCGAATTGTACTTTAGCTATGGCGGCTCAATCTTATGCTAGTCACCATTTACACGCTTTTATTCCTCATTGTATTACAACTCTTTTAATTAATGAAATCGCTTGAGCTTGTTTGCTTAAAAAAAAGAATAATAATTTTATTCAGCGATTGTTATATTAAATTATACTCCATTCATCCTTAGTTATAAGACATTCATAATTATCTAAATATATTTACAGTTATGTTATTTAGTACGAATCAATATGAACATTTGTTGTACGAATTGTAGTTGTAAATAAAGACAAAGGGAAACAATAAAAAATCAACTCGGGCTACCATGGCTACAAAGCAAATTTCACCATTCAGATGTTTCGTTTCGTACAAAACAACTTTTCTCACACATCTTTTCCTAATACATCTTTTAATAAGGTTACGGCTTACAATACTAAGGAATTTGCTTAGTTATTGTTACTAAATTAATTTCAGCCACTGGATCCCTTTTTATTAATTCAATTTGATCTAACGGTTTATTATGAATAAGGGCGCCATTGTCATTTTACATATATTCCATTTCAGTTACGCATTATTCAGAGAACCAATTCACGCTTACGCATTCCAGAAACGAAAGAGAGGTTCTGCATCGCAAGCCAGGGAGGCATCTCCGCCACCGATCCCCTCCCGTCGTCGTCGCCGGTGCATCGTCGTTGCCACCGATCCCCCTCCCCCCCACTTGTTTTATCATCACGAGCCACCATCCAATATCAGAACTGAAACGAAATCAAAGAAGAAGGAGACGAAACCAAACAGAGGAACGCGAAACCGAAACAGTTACAAATGAAGAACCGAAACTGAAAATCGAAGGAGAAGAAATGAAATCGAAATCTTAAGGCGAATTGAGAACAAATCCACTCTTGAGAAATGACTAGCATCCACTCTTGGCTGAAACTGTTGACTTTGGTGTCCTTCTTTTCCAATTGCATTCAAGCTGTTTGCTGAAATGCTTCGTAGAGATGTTTTATTTTTTTGTCTTTAATGATTGTGTGTTTTTTTGTTGTTACTTCCTTCGAGCACTATGACATGTCGCTTCCTCCGAGTTGTTATAGCATTGTCGCTTCCTCGAATGGTTACAGCATTGTCGCGTTCCTTCTAACCTTGCCTTCTTCTTCTTTGGCTGGTTTTGGTGCACTCTAACCATTGTTATGCAAATTTGTGGTTAGTGGCATCTAACCATAGTTATGCATATCTGTGGTTAGTGGCATCAAACCATTGTTATGCACATTTGTGGTTGGTGACATCTAACCATTGTGGTACAAATCTGTGGTTAATGAACGAAGTTTATTTTTTTTGGTATGAAAAAAAAACGCTCAGAAAATGCCGCAATATATATATATATATATATATATATATATATATATATATATACGGGACCACCGAACTCCTGATGGCTAACGGGAACACCACACACCCCTCCCGGGTTTTCAAAGGCTTACCAACGCTAACTGTTACGGCTGACCAACGCGTAATAGTAAAATTATTAAAAATAACTGAAAATAGTAAGTTAAAAGTAATAACTTAATTCACCCGGAGCCTCTTACAAGGCTCTGATACCATAATTGTCTTGGGTACATAAAACAAAGGTCAAATAACAGCAGTAATAGAGTAGATGAAATTAATAATAAATTCGTTATAATTTTGAGGAAAAATAATAGAATAAACAAGTTCAATAATAAGACTATTATATAATCCAAAGTGAGAAAATATGCATAAGTCGTCTAAAAACCAATCTAATTTTGTGGTTAATAGGAATGCTAGTTGAAAAACTAATTAAAAGAAAGACAGAGAATAAAAAGGTAGGCTCATAATTTTATCCATAAAATAGTTATCTATTTGATTATAGGATTAACTCCGACTATGGTCAAGCCCTGATTGCAGAGTTCCCCAGTAGTGCAAAAAGTTAAATACAAAAGGTGAAACCTTCCCCAACACAAACGTGCACATTGGCTATAGTCAAAGTAGTAGCTATAGTATGTAAAAATAATATGTAATATGAAACGGTCATGCTTTTATTTATCATACTTGAAATAACTTACAGAAATAATAGTTCTTTGATCAGAGTGTCATACAGAGTTTCCTTGATCAGAGAGGAGTGATGAATTATGAGTGATACTTCTAAGTGCGTGTAAGCGTAATTGAAACTAATGAAGAGTTTTATAAGTGAAGGAGTGGGCTCTGTTTACAAAGTGACTTACAGTTGCCGGTAAACCCTTACAGCTGTGATACAATAATTGCATAATAAAACAAATTACTTTAATAAAGTGAGGATAGTGTTTTGAAAGGAATCTGCTTTGTCAAAAGCAGAGATAATGCTGTCTGGTGACGTGTCTCGTCACATGGTGCTGTCTTGTCTTTCTCTTTAATGATTCAGATGAAGTCCTCGTCGTTGATAACTGTAAAGCTATGAGAGGATCCCTCAGAGGATTTTTCTTCTTGATTGATATCTGACTCAGATAATGTCGCCTGTAGTATTTTGAAGAAGGCCTTTTTATCTGAAGTTGATGATAATTCTGCCATTATCTTAGTTTTTTCTGCTAAGAACTGGAATTCCTTAATGTTATCTTTGGGTTGTAATAATAGCGAAGGATTCTTTTGAAACCATTCTTGAAGGACTGAGTTCTTAATTAGTTCTAGGTTGTATTTATTCCACCATTTAGTTTTAACGAATCTTACGATCCAAGTTAATTCACTATCTGGGACTTGTTCTATTTTATAATCCCAAGATGAAATCCATGATATTCCAAAGCTAGCGTGAAAGGATAGGACTTTGAAGTAATCTGGTAAATTTAATTCTTTCTTGAATTGCTGAAAGGCCTCATTGGCAAAATCTGGATAGATGTTTGGGTCTGGACCCCATTCATTGAACCATTTAATGAACCAAAGAGGGAAATTTAAAGTCATATCCTTTTTAAACCATATTAACCAAGAGTGATCACCCGGTTCTAGTAATAACATGTAGTTCCAGGCATCCATATAGTCATAATAATTGTAATGTTGTGGCCTGAATTGCCTGGAAAACTTAGTGCTTGAGCAAGGGTAATTTTTCCACTCTGTGGGAGATAATACCCTTAGTATTTTAAATTTTGAAAATATAATCTTTCCTGGGTTTTTCTTATCAGGAGTATGGGTTAATTTTATTGAGTCTGTGTCCACTAATATGTACTCATAAAAGGTTCTGGCCTTTTCTAGTGTTTGAGGGAGAAAGTGAAAGTCTGGGGGAAAAAAGCTAGGGATAATTTGTTTAATAGTCTCTTTCTGGTATTCTGGTTCTATTAGAAATAATATCTTTTTGTAATCTTTATCGATGTATGGACATGATAGATCTGATGGAGGTGTATAGAAAGGTAGTGGTTTAACAGGGTTATTGAAAGAGGAGGAAGCTCTTAAGGCATAGAAAGTGGAAGGAGAGACTAATTGGGATTGTAGGGGAGGCCTTAAGGATCTAGGTGTACCAGTTGGAGCTCTAGGGTAAAAGGGTGGTAATGCTAATGGTGTTAATGGTGTGAACCTGTTTTGGTTCTGTAATGAGGGAGAAGGGGAAGGGGATTGTAATACCTGCTTTGCAGTAATGATTTGTTTTGAAGAAGTAGCATTTTCTTTAATGCTTTTGGGATCCTCGTGAGGAGGTCCGTATTTATCTTTGCTTCGACTCATGTTCTTCCCTGTAAAAATTCTCTCGTAAGAAAGTCTGGCAAATAGTTCTTCTCTCCCTTAATATGTTCTATGTCGAACTCAAAATATGAAAGTAATGTCTGCCTTCTGGAAAATATATGCTTTGAAATTAAATTTTTAACATCCTTTTGTAAAACATCTTTTGCAGCTTTGCAATCGATTTTTAATAAAAAAATTTTATAAAATAAATCGTCTTGGAATTTGGTAATACAAAATACTATAGTTAGAATTTCTTGTTTAATAGTACTATAGTTTAACTGGGCCGTATTCCAGGTTCTAGAGTAGTATCTAACCACTTGCTCTTTCTGACTCCCTGGTAATACTTGTTTTAATATTCCTCCAAATCCTATTCCTGAGGCATCTGTCTCGACTATTAAGAAAGCTTGAGGATCTGGGATTCCTAAGCAAGGTAATTTCTTAACTATGCCCTTTAACACTCTAATACTCTCACTCATGGATTCGTCCCATGGGGGAGGGTTCTTTTTAAGTCTTTTGAAAAGAGGTAAGCATATTGTTTTGAGGTTAGGGATGAAGTCAGCTACGTAATTCACACACCCTAAGAACCTTTGTAGCTGTGTTTTGCTTTTAGTTCATTTGGGAATTTGTCACCAAATTCTATAGCCCTGCTAATGGGGGTGATCATACCCTGGTAAATGTTAAATCCTAATAATCTAACATTTGCTTGGAATAGTTTCATCTTCTTTGCTGAAACTACTAGACCACTTTCTTTAATGATTTTGAAGAATTTATCAAGATGTTCGAAGTGATGATTAATTGAATTAGAGAACACCAAAACATCATCTAAGTAAACTATGGTGAATTTCTGGTAATCATTAAATATATCGTTCATGATATGTTGGAACTCACTAGGGGAATTCTTAAGTCCCTGTGGCATGACGTTCCATTCATAGTGTCCAAAAGGAACTACAAAGGCTGTTTTATATTTGTTCTTTTCTTCTACCTGTATTTGGTAGTACCCAGACTTCATGTCAAACTTGGAAAAGATTGACGCATTGTGTAATCTGCCAATAAGGTCTTTTTTATTAGGCATAGGATACCTAATCCATTGTAATACTTTGTTTAAAGGCTTGTAATTTATTACTAATCTTGGGGCTCCTCTTTCTAGCTCTGAGGAGTTGATTACATAGAAACCAGCACAGCTCCATGGAGACTTGCTGACTCTGATTAACTTTTTACAATAATTGAGATTTTCTTGATTCATTTGTATTGGCCTGGCCTTAGTGGGAATATCTTTTTCATTAAAGTTTGGCTCGTAGGATAATGACACAACATCTCGCTTTCTTTCCCAAAAAGCGTTTGGGTGGTCTGCGCATATGTCCCTTTCAAACTTATCCTTTAAATCTTTAATCCTATCTTGAACAGTTTTATCCTCTAGCTGCTCTTATGCTCTTTTGTAATGAATCTCTTTTTTAATCATACAAATTTGTTTTCTTTTCTAGGTAATTTGATTAATGTTGAAAGTGGAAACTTCTTTAAGCGTATTTAATTCCCTGGCCTTTGGTGGATCTATGAAATCAAAAGTGATTTCTTTCCCCAAAGCTTCTATAATTATTGACGTATGAGAGACTTTGAAAGGGTATAATAAAGCTATCAAGGGAGTTTCTAGAATAGCTTGATCATGCAGGTTTTTGACTAATAAGAAGGGAGTATGATAGTATACCCCTTGTTTGCAGATCTTGGCATCTGTAAGCTTGTATGACACACTTAACCTGTGGCCACCTGCTCCTCTTAGACCTTCTAATTAAAGTTTTCTCATAGTATTTGGTAGGGACTAATCCTTCTTGGATGCAATTTGAATCTGCACCTGAGTCTATTAAAGCAATAAACTCAAATCTTTGTTCCTTAATGACAATGGTAATAGGACAGTGCCATTTATGTACTATCATCTTATTGAGAACTGATATGTAAGATTTATTACTAGACTCGCTTTGTTCTTCTTACTGGGTTGCTAGAATACTTTTTCCCTTTAATTCTAAATATTTGTCATCTAGTTCTAAATCTTTGTGTTTTAATGTCTGGATTTCTTGCTTAATGAGAGTTATTTCATTTTGCAAGTCTTTAATAGTAACAGTTTTTGAGACTGTTGGTTTAAATCTATCCATAATTTCTTTAAATTCTATTTTGTGGACCAAATCTTTCTCAATTTCGTCCTTTTCCATAATTCCCTTAATTTGTTTCATAAAGTCATTCTTCTGATCTGATTCTGGCATCTTCTCTAAAATCCTTATTAGAGTATTGACCTGATCAGAAGTGATAACATTTATTATCCTTGCACAGCTTTCACACGTGCATAGTTCTGGTCCTTAACAATGTTCGTTATCAGATTCTTCTTCTGACTCAGAGTTACTTAATACTTGATTAACATAATCTTCTTCCTCATAAGAGGATTCTTCTGAGGAATCAGAGGGTTCTGATTCATCCATTAACATAATATCTTTAAGGACATTAATAAGGTTTTTCTTTAGTTCTTCACTAATGTCTATTGAGCAATCTTATTTATTTTTTGATTAACTCTACATGTCTTGGCATAGTGTCCAAACCTGCCACACTTGTAGCATTTGATGTCTTGGTTACTACCATATTCTCTCTTAACCTTAGCCTGTCCGGTAAACTTTCTAGGTAACTCTTTGGTTTCCTGGGTTTTACCATGGCTTTTGTGTTTGGGGTTTATTTGGTAGTCCTTAGGGTATTTTCTTCCCTTCGAGTAAGATTTTCTTGAGTAACGTTTTAATCGCTTTTCTTTCTTGGTTTTACTGGGAGCCTTTAATGGTTCTACACCGAACTGTTCACAGAATGAACCTAGTTCTTTCTTACTCTGTGATTCGTCATTTTTAATTTTATTCTATATTTTAAAGTCTGTACAGATACCTATGCCGGTTTCTACAATATAATTTGATAGTTGACCTATGGTTAACGTACTATAGGGTATCTGGCCATTAAACTTATTCTTAATGTGTAATTTAACCTTTTCACTAAAAAGCTTGGGTAACCCAGCCAAGAATCTCTCTTTCCAGTAATCTGCGTTCCCATCGGGCCGCATGTATAGCTTTGATAAAAACATGTCTTTGTACCATCTATAATCTGACATGGTTGGGCAATACAGGTGTGCTAATTGGTCTATTGCTCTCTCCTGTAACTGTAATGGGTCTCCTACGAAGGTCTTTGTTATGGCGTAGAGAAGGGTATTTACTACGTCTTCTCCCGCTTCTAGTCCCGTAGCGGGATCTCTCTTTTGAGCATTTAATATCATGGTCTTCTCTTCTTCAGTCAAGATGTTGTCCCACCAACCCTTTAACTGTCCAGTAAAGCCTGTTACTAATAGTAATACAGTCTTTTTGTCGGAGTTTCCTCCACTGGTTTTGAAGGCGGTAGCCGCCATTGTCATCTCTTGGATGGTGTTTAATGCATTTTGCTCGCTACGGCCATCTATGTTCCATTCAATAATGGCGTTTCCACTGTATGAACTAGAGGTCATACTTGTTCTTTCTTCGAATTGAAGATCTGGATAACTAGGCCTAGGATAATAGTTCCTGGTTTTTCCTCTGTATCCCATTTGGTTTTTGCCTAATTTGTTAATTTCTAGTTCCTGAGATAAAACATTAATTTGGGGGAGCTTATCTTTAATGGTTAGCTTCTTTAATTGATCTACTAGATCACTGGTTTTATAACCTAAACTGGCTTCCTTTAATTCTTTTTCAGGAACATTAATTAGCTTGTATATTGGCCTTTTTGGATCTAATATAAAGTCATTATGAGAAGTTATTTCTCTTGAAGGACCGGGATCTAATTTACTGGGTTCTGATTGGGTTTTTAATTCTATCCTATCCACTTGTTCTGCTATTGTATATAATAGCTAGTTTGAATAGTTTAATTGAGACTGTACTCTTCCAATCTCTCTGTCTTCAGGTTTTTGGCTTCTGGGAACCTTAAATGGCGGGGCTTTAAAGGATAGCTCACCCTTCTCTAACCTGATAGTTTCTAATGGGGGGGGGGGGTACGTACTGTCTCTATAACGCTATTGTTTACTGTTATGCATTTTTTATTAATTCTTGTGTTTACTTTAAGGTAACTTTCTTTAATAAAAGGATTTATTACTTCTTGTTCTAGGCAGTACTCTTCGAACCACTCAAAGAAGTAAATGTTAATCCTAATCTCTTTAATATACGTGTAGAATACTTGAAGGAAATCCGTAACTTGTTCTTTAGTAAAAGTACTAAAGTACCAGTCTCTCTTCTCCTTGTTGTATCCTGCTTCAAAGTCTGTTCTAATCCAGACCTTGTCCACCTCAAACTCTTCTTCAAGAGTTATGGTATTTAATACCTGCGATGCCGTGGGCGACGTTGTAGGTGACTCCAGTCCTGGGAGTGCTCATATAATATTCTGGGAATAGTAGGGTCAAAATTGACACCTGCTAAGTTGATGTTAATAGTGGAGGCTGCATCCATGGATCTTCTAGATCCTAGACAGCTCCTGCTAGGTTCATCTATTCTCATAGAGTGACTCCTAATCATTTTTATTCTGATAGACCCATCATCTTCCAAGATGAATTGCCTAGGTTTTCTAGATTCTAGTTTAGGCATGGCTACTATTTCCTTTAATACCCATTCTTCTGGTAATTTGGCTATTATATCCTGAGTGGATAATTTCTTGGGAGTTGTAGTGTTTGACCTTTTGAGGTTAGCCTCAATTATAACAGTTTCATTTTTGGGTGAGCTCCTAAGAGCTTTAAAGTTATAATTAATGGTAGATATCTTATATTTTATTCTGTAACAGATATCTATATTGGCTATGCCGTCATCAAAGAGGTCATCTAAACACTGAATATTTATTACTAATGAGTTTTTGGTTGAACTATTACCTAGATTCATTGAATAGTTAGGGTAACAGTTAAAGTAAACACGGCCGTCACTTAGATTTGATTCTAAGATGGCTATTATTGATTCTGGGAATCTTTTAATCCTACTATCTCTTAAGATCAGTAATAATGGAGTGTTTAATCCTAGTTTATGTAAAGGTTTTACTAATACTTGAATTAATCCTAAATGGATGTAATTAAAACCTTGTCTGGTATGGTATTCTATCATTTCTTCATTTAATAGATTAATTGTCTCGTGGTGCTGCACCACAGATCAGGATGCTTCTATTGTGTGACTAATTGCTTGAGTTTTAAACCTATCAAACGTACTTGTCTTATAGATTTCCTTATATTTAATATCTGACATCTTCCAGCTCTGTAATTGGTTCTCAATTTCCGCTATTTCTAATTCCCTATTTTGGTAATTATCTTGATCGTTTCTAGCTTCTAATTAGACGAAGACCCTTGTAATATTTTACCCTTACCTTTACGGGATCCTATCTCGCTTAAGGTTCTGAGGACTGAAGTCATTGTTTCTTACCTTAGATCTAATTATTTTCTTTTCACTTTACTACTATCGGGACCACCGAACTAGCTCGTGAAGGTTAACGGGAACACCACACACCCCTTCCGGGTTTTTAAAGGCTTACCAACGCTAACTGTTATGGCTGACCAATGCGTAATAGTAAAATTATTGAAAATAACTGAAAATAGTAAGTTAAAAGTAATAACTTAATTCACCCGGAGCCTCTTACAAGGCTCTAATACCATAATTGTCTTGGGTACATAAAACAAAAGTCTAATAACAACAGTAATAGAGTAGATGAAATTATATATATATATATATATATATATATATATATATATATAGGTAAATGACTCTTTTACCCTTTTAGTAACAAATACTAAACATAATTAATGGACCAAATTAGAGGAAGTCGCTTTGCATTGCTGTTCCGTTAAAAATATTAGAGAATCTACTTTCAA
Organism: Astragalus membranaceus; assembly: GCA_039519185.1. NCBI lineage: Eukaryota > Viridiplantae > Streptophyta > Magnoliopsida > Fabales > Fabaceae > Astragalus > Astragalus membranaceus. Next base: position 98,919,403 of record CM076854.1, read on the forward strand.
AAAATAGAGTGCTAGAAATAAGAACATGTGATATTATGATTTATAGAATAATAATTTTATTCAACGATTGTTATCGTAAATTATATACTCCATTCGTCATTAGTTATAAGACCTTCATAATTATCTATAAGCTATGATATTTAGTACGAATCAATATGAACATTTGTTGTACGAATTGTAATTGTAAATAAAGACAAAGGGAAACAATAAAAAATCAACTCGGGCTACTGTGGCTACAAAGCATTTGTCACCATTCAGATGTTTCGTTTCGTTTCGTACAAAACAACTTTTCTCACACATCTTTTCCAAATACAAGTTTTAATAATACTACTAAATTATCTTATATAAAAACTTAACATTAAATACTTAAAATAAAGAGAGAGTAATTTACTCATATGCTCTCTATGGTTTTATTTTATATATAAGATAAAAATGTAATTTTAATATTATCGAATAAGTAATGTATCTTGTCAATAACATAGACTATATACATCAGTTACACTACTAATTTTTCTTAAGATGGGTAAAAATTATCATAGTATTAATAGACACTGAGGGAGGAGTACAGGGAGAGACCGAAAATGATAACTGCTACTTCGATTTAAGTTGCTCCAACGTTCAACCAAAAAGAAAGTCACTCTTGCCTGCATCCTTCGTCCTTGGTAAGTAATTATTATTTTCGAATGCCTCTAATTTTCATAGTTCATTTATCATGTGGTCCACGTGTCTTTCAAAATGCGCATGATCTTTTGCAAGAAGGTTAATGAGATTTATTTCTCATATATCCGAATTGCTTTTTCTGTTTGCAGCTACGCTGTATGATGAAATGACTGAGATACTGTTATTTAATGACTAAATAGTAAATAGATAGTCTGCCTTATGGTTTAGTTTAGTTTACTCACCTTGCACATTAGAACTAGCGTATGTATTGTTTGGTAAACTTTTCTTCTTAATTAGAATTGGCAGAATCAACAGGATCTAGGCCCTTATCAACTTGAATAAGTGAAAAAACATTATATAGATGTTACGACCCTTGTTTATATATGACCAAAAAAAAGTTATAAAGAACAAATTTATTTTCTTGGCCCTGATTGGATAAAAAGGCTCATTAAGTACTTATGGTATAAGCGTTTATCATATAAATGTTTATGTATAACCTATTCTATAATAAAAGATAAAATCAAATTAAATTATTTTCATATGAGCTATAAATTGTTTTAATAAACCGTCTTGAAGAGCTTAAGAAGGTAAGTTAAAAACAGAGCTTATAAAGATTTTATAAATTGTTTCAATAAGCTCTTCTAAACAATCTTACATATACTTATCTTAGGTGAGTAAATAAGCCCAAATACACTATTCTAAACATGCATAGAATCTCATCTTGGACTCAAACTTCTAGGAGACATAGTTTCAACTGTTTTCGTTACGATATAATCGAGACTTTACTAAGCAATAACATGATAAATTAATCATTCCAATTTAAATTATTTTTGTTCCTAATTTTGTTCAACTGTCTGCAAAGGGACTACCCCATAAAGGACAACAAGAAATGAACAAAATAGTACAGCAAAAACCTTAAAAATTACAGCTAATTAGTTTATGTTACACTCAGTTTTTATCATCATTTGTTCCTCTCTTCCTTAATAAATTGTAATTCCAACATGAAAGTAATTAATCCTTGTAATCTCAATCAATCTCCCTTTCTCTTTCTTTCTTTCTTTCTCAGGTAGAGAAGATGGACATGCCAACGAATAATGGCACAAGCAACATGATGATGCCGATGCAGATGCAGATGCAGATGAGCTTCTATTGGGGCAAAAATGCCACAGTGCTATTCTCAGGGTGGCCTAATCACAGTGTTGGCATGTACATCTTAGCTCTTTTGTTTGTGTTCTTTCTAGCCATAGCTGTTGAGGTTTTGTCTAACCAGCCACCTATTAAAAATGGGACTAATCCTCTCACGGGAGGGCTGATTCGCGGTTCTGTCTACTTCTTTCGCATCACTTTCGCTTACTTGGTCATGCTATCTGTTATGTCGTTCAATGTTGGAATCTTCATTGCTGCTGTTGTTGGCCATTCCCTTGGAGTCTTCATCGTCACGTCGCGTGCTATTGCCACTGCCAACAACCAAACTCAAGGGTCCACCAACTCTGCCTTTCTTAAAATTTGAAGTGTTATGTTGTATTACATTTGCTTGTTCTGTTGCGTGCATGGTCTTCTTAAAGCTTTTCACATATGTACAATTTTACTTAAATTTAATTTTGGCTTTTGATATATAATTGTGTGAATAGGATTAGCTTCATGTAAATAATGTTTTAGTTTAATTTAATCTTGCATATTAATTTATAAGGTTTTATGATCAAGATTCATTCTTCAGTTGCTATCTTTACACCCACGAGTGTTTAGATGAAATTGTTTGGGTCTCTTCTAGCTTAACTAAGGTCTTGGGTTCGAATCCATCATTGAGAACACAACAACCTTAAAACTCATGATTGACAATTTCGCCGCACATTAAAGTCCTACCCGGTTTAAAGAATTAGTCTCCGTAGTTGTGTCGGATAATAACCGGTTTTAGTTTTGCGCTAAAAAGTTGCTATCTTTATACATATGTATGTATAAATCTCCCAAGTAAGCCCAACTTTAGAGGTCAGTTGCGCGGCCAATTGTTTGAATAGAGGCTCACAGCTGCATAGGTGCTTCCTAGCATAAAAACTTGCTAGTACATAATAGTTTTTAAAACATGTTTGTTTTTCACATAGTATCATTTATTGCAAACAATGAGTAAGAAAAGGGTGTAAACCAACCAGTTCAACTGATAAATGGAAACTCACACACGGTACGAATACAGTATAATTGTGAAAAAACACATTATAATTCAATAATTAAAGCACAAAAACTATGTTTTGATAAAAAAAACACAAACTATGTAAAAAAAGAAACTACGATCCACGCAAAAAAAGAAAGGAAAAACTATAATCGGTGCGAGTCACAACAATCTAGGAATTAAGTAATGCCAACGAGAACCTCCAATGCCATATGAAATTTGGCGTATACTGAACTGAGCTTTTTTAGTCACATGCTTTGTCAAAAAAACAAGCTCTTAGTCCCATGCATGTGGTAGTGACGACCACGACCTCGGGGTTAGGGGTGCCAAATTTTTTAAGGCTAGTGTCAAATAGGTGCAAAATTTGGTCTACTAATGTAATTTAAAATTTTCAGGGGGTTCAAAAGTAAAATTTCAGGGGATTTGGACTATTTATATAGGGTGGTAAGTGCAATTTTTTTCAGGGGTTCAAACCCCCTCACTACAAGGTAGGTCCGCCACTAGCATGTGGCTATATATTCATTCATAATAAGTCCCAGTAAGATAGCTCAGTTGGCGAGTTAAGAGACATACAAGAATTGCATAAAGAAGATCTAGAGTTCAAACTCCAGAAACTAACATTCCCCCACCCCTACTAATATTTGTTTATCAAAAGAAATATATTCATTCATAATGGAAAACTAAAATTCAATAATTAAAATGCTAAGGTTGCCTCCTCACATTCAACAACATAGAGCATGTTAAGTAGATTGATTCTAGGCTTCTAGCCAATAGTTGTGTATGTTGTAACCCAGCCACCAACGTTTATATTTTTTTAAATAAGTAAAATATACTCAAGAGAGTAGAAAGGGTATTCTAACCCTTTTACAATTTACGACTGCTCATCAAATTGATCTAAGATAAGAAACGGGAGAATTTCACCAATCACTAAACCAAATAGGGACCGAGTTAGAAATAAATATCATGGGGAGGCGAAACTCGACACGTGGTGAATAATTGATTACAAATTGCCCAAAACACGTATATTTGTTATACAAATTTAACGCTGGAGTCCGACTTGTGGTACTAAATATTAGTTTAGTAATTGTTATTAAATGAGTATAATAGTCATTTCTCTATTAATGAAAAAATTCGGTGACCACACCAAACTTATATTGTGGCAAACATGTACTGACTAGTGTTTTTATTTACTCACACACTCACCACACAAACATTAAATTATGGTTAATATGTACTAACCATTGGATTGTTGTATAATGGTCACCGAAAAGTTTAGTAACTAGTACTGAGAAATTTCTTAGTATCATAAGAAATTTGTTGTATTGTTGACATGGTCTATGTCGATTAACAAATGAGATATTTTTGGTAAAAAAAAAAGACGAGCCCATTGCTCGTCTTTACACACATTTTTTATTATGTGTTTCAATGCTTGTCTTTACACATTTTCCCGTTTTTTTCTTGAAAGTCAATATTTCCACGCATCTTCTATAACCGAAAGAAATTTTCTAAAATAAACTATTTTTTAAACACTAATATTTTATAAAATTATAACAATAAAATTCAACTAATAACATATTAATAATAATTTCTAAAAATGCAAAGGAGCTTGAATTTAACACGTTTTAGTAATTCAATACACACTAAAAATTCTTCAAAATCATTCAACTTTAAAATCACATAATACATAAGGTAACCACGTATAATAAAAAGGTCATACACGAAAATTGGGGTGATACAGACCCCCCTAAGGGATGTATTCCCTAGACTCTTCTCTATCTCCCTGCAAAAGAATGAAACCATTGCAAATATAGGCTTCTGGGACGGGCTCCAATGGCAATGGAACATTGTTTGGAGGAGAGGCCTTTTCCAATGGGAGGTGGAGCAGTTTGATGCCCTAATGGCTAGTCTTCAAGAAGTGCACCTATCCAAAGCGTCCAATGACAAAACCTGGTGGCACTTTAACACGAAGGGAGAATTCTCAGTCAAGTCTTTTGTCAAGGCTTGGTGAAATAAAATGTCGAAGGCACCAAGGAAAAGATCATCTGGAAAGGCCTTGCTCCATCTAGAGTGGAATTACTGGTGTGGTTTGTATTAAAAGGAAAGTTGAACACAAAAGATAGGCTCAAAAAGCTTAACCTGATAAATATCAACGAAGCCATTTGCCCCTTCTGTAATTCAAAGGAAGAATCAATACAACACCTCTTCCTTCACTGCCATTTCTCCTAAAATATTTGGACAGGAGTGTTGAGGTGGTGGAATCTTCAAATCCCCATTCCATATTCATGTGAAAACTGGATGGAAATCTTGTCCGGGATGGTGGAAGGCTCCTTCTGTCAGAAACTATGGATCTCTCTGCATTACGTAGTCCTATGGTCGATCTGGAATATCAGGAACAAAATTGTGTTTGACAAGCTAAAGACAGATATTGTTCTGGAGTCAACTAGGGGGTCTCATTAGCAAAACCAGGAGGTGCGCTTAGCAAGTGATATGGGTCAGCCCAACAGATTCAGCCCATATCCACCTCATGCGAGCCCAACATGCTTGGACGGTCAAGATCGACTCTACCCATCCAACGATCCACGAGAGGGCACGATTTCCTATAAATACAGGCAAACATTGCCCAAAGAAAGGTTCACTCTCTAATCCTTAGTACCTTCACTCTTATATTCTATATACTGACTTGAGCGTCGGAGTGGCTTGCAGGTACCCCCCGGGCGCTCACTGACCTCCTGCCAGAACAACAAGGGACCTACCAACAGCAGCCGACCAAAAAGCTGCTCGGTACAGAACAGATTGGAACCGAGAACTTTATCAGATAAATCTAAGATTGGGGTTCTTGATGAAAGACCGGTGGAAGACTAAATTGTAAATCAAAGCCACCCCACGACCACCAAAGATTGATGTTGCCGCCTCCGACTACCTCACCCAACTAAAATCCATCTTCAGTTGGTTCTCATTGGTGCGATGCAAACTTACAAAATGGAAAATTAGATCACATTAGTAAAAAAAATTGATTATCTTTATTATTTATAAGGTTACACACGTTGCTAAACAAAAAAAGGTTACACACGTTAGAAAATCTTTTTAAATTGAAAAATCTTACAAAAATGGTTCACTATATTTTCTGTTCATAAAAAGGATAACTATTAACTACTGTACTCGTTTTTTTTCTCTAGAATCTAACCAAACGAGCTGTATAGACTAGTACCGTTGCAACAATTTTACATAAAGTGAGGCGTTGTCTTTTTATATTTGGATGAAAGGCCAAGAAGAGAAAAGTTTATGAGGGCCAAGTTTATACGGGAAATCCCAGTAACATTTTCTCTAACACTCTCCCTCAAATAGGGATTTAGATCTGGTAACTTTGAATTAGAGAGTCTATACTTCGACAACTTTAGGTTTTTTTAGACAGAGAACGATAACAGAGAAAAGCGAGATAAAATAGGAGCCAATATTAAATGAGAGACCTAGATGAAAAATAGACATGAAAACATGGTGTCATTCTCACTGTAAAGTCGGTGAGTCCTTTCTCCTCAAATACCTCAATAGTTCGTCGAAATTCATGTGGGTCCCACCATTTTGAAATTTGATCCAAATGGCTTTCTTGTTGGCTTGATCCATCTATGTTGGCAACAATGAATTCGAGTGATATCTGCTTGATTCCAAAAGTAAATAATCCAGAATTTGTAGACTAATTTTGCCCTATTGCATCATGTAATATGATTTATAAAGTAGTTACCAAGGTTGTGGTGAACAGATTTAAAGCTATGTTGCCTGTTATCCTTTCCAGGTACCAAACATGCTTTTTTTCCTAGCAACTATATATTATATTATTATCAACTAGATATCAAATTACTTGTAAAAAAAAACTAGATATCAAATTATTACATACATCTTTTGGAATTTTATTTGGTTATGAGTGATGATCTCCTTCATAAACCTCATGACATAATACCCGCAACCACTACAAGAAAATCGACGATTTCCGACGGCATTTTTCGTCGCAAATGCAGCGATTTTCGTCGCAAATTGACGTTTCCGACGAACTTTCCGACGGACAAAAAGCCGTCGCAAAATCGCTCGTTGCAAATCGTTTCCGACGGATTTTTTCGTCGCAAATGACTCCGTCGCAAAGTCGTCGGAAATCCGTCGCAAACTTTCGTCGCAAATTCGTCGAAAATCCGTCACAAATGTTCGTCGCAAATTCGTCGCAAAAAACCATTTCGGACGAAAATTTCCGTCGGAAATCCGTCGGAAAATTTTAAAAAAAATTAAATCTTCTGAAGGGTACACATTAAATTCAAATACATTAAATTATCATGAGAAAAGGGTACACAAACTACAATGTAAATTTCAAATATCATGAGAAGACATTAATTTTAAGAATTATACAGATTACAGAATGACATTTGACAGAAGGGTACACAAACTGTAATGTGCACAACATTCAACAGCATAAATAACAATGCAACTGCTAAGCATTGACAGGTAGGCATTTATGTGCATGTCAAGACGAAGGAACAAAATAATAAGGATTGGTAATTACAGTCTTCATGTAGATAAGCAATTCCTCGAGCTGCACCAGCCACAATTTTAACACGGTTTGCCCATTCTAGGACAGGTTGCCTTGATTAGTTCCTCATATGAAAACCAGTTCCTTGAAGGACCCATTCCACCAGTATCAGATGGTGTATACACAACTTCACTGCCAGAGTTGCTTTTTATCAAAGGTGCAGAGGAAAGTTTGTTCAAAAAGGATGAATCTAGACAAAGTTGCAAACATTCATTTACTTATCGGTAATAAATAGGCAAAGACAAACATTTTATATAAAAATGCTTTTCACATGTTTAGATCTTCTAGAGTAAAAATGATTCTAACAAGCTAACATTTGAAGCTGCTTACAAAAGTGATTTTTACTATACTTCAATTTACTGCTTCGTGAATTTGTGCAAAAATAAATCACTATTGGTCAAAATCAATTTTAGAAATTCAATTAAGTTGAGGAGGTTATATAAGTGTTTAAAAGTTTACCTAATTCAGTTGAGGATGGAAGAGTGAATGGCATGACATAACCATCATTAGGAGGGTTCCTTCTTTTATGCCTCTTCAAGCACCATAGAGCAACTCCAATGAAGCCAAGCAACAGAATTCCACCACACACAGCAATAGCAACTACAAACCAGAAGTATAAAACCAGAAGCCCTGATGTTTGATTCAAAACAATAACACAACTGTGAACAAAATGATGGCATTAAAGTTTCAAACATTAAAAAAGAAAATTAGAGAATAGAATATTGGTTTATAGTAGACATTTCCATTAGCATCATTGTTATTTTTATCAGCCTCTTACAAAACTGTTAGGAAATCATGAGTATTTGTAATGAACCATATATTTCTCAACACACTGAAATAGATATGGAATAAAAGAGCTGTTCACCACTAATACCTTGCCCAAAAAGCATATTCCCTGGGAATCCTTTCTATCCTTATTTGGGAGATTAAATTTTGTGGCAAGCCTACGAACTTCATCCTGCAGATGATGTGGCAGGAGACGGAAATTAGAGAGAAAATTTCTTCATAACATCATGTAGTAGTGCTATAAAAAAGCTTGACTTCAGGAACATGCTACAAAATAATAAGTTCCTCATATCGAACAAGATAACTTTTTGGCCTTCATGCATGGTTACTTCAAAGCGGTTTGTTTAAATTCAGATATCCTATAGCGTTATAGTCGCTATTTGACAGCACTAATGGATAAATCGTGGATCACAGACAATAGCGGTTTGTTCAAATTCTGCTATGTTATAGCCGCTATTTGATAACACTGCTTCAAAGTAGCATCCATATTCAAACCACAAACTGTAACTAAGGGCACTGAACTTGTTTAATAAATGTATTCTGAAAATATATTGCCTGAGCCTTACAAAAACTGGATAGCAAGTGAAGTTTTAAAGGAAGAAAATGTCAGTCACAAGACAATAAAAATAAAACTTTGTATAGAGTAAAATAATTTGTTGGCCTTTACAAATGGTTACTGCAAAGCAGCATTCAATTTTCAATCCCAAATTGACCAAAAGAACTGAAAATTTTAACAAACATTTTCCAAATGCATGCTGCCCGCATTCTCATGTTAGACGTCATAAAATGACTAAACCACTGATGATAATAAAAGAAATTTCAGCATTGATATTGGTTCTGGTCACAACAAACCTTGGAAATACAACCAAGCGGAAAAAGAGGTCGCTTCAGCTGGGATTGTGATAGGTGTGAAAGGAAGTATGTTTGATCCTTTACCTAAAATTTAAAACAACATTAGAAACTAACAATGGTCAACAATACTTTCCCCACAACAGGCAACAAAATACATATGCAGAACATAATATTACTATAAGCAATTTAATATAGTTTAATCTGTGAAGATTCTTTAAAAAGAGCTGGAAGTAAAGAAATATAACCTATAAACCACAAATGCAAACAAGATCTTGTAACCACAGAAGTGTATCTCATATCGGTACCATGTCTTGTGATAGTTCTAGAACAGAAGGCTCATTCATCTGATCCGCAAATGGGTGGATAACATTAGCATAATGGCCTGAGGCAACATAGTCAAAACCCATTCCACCAATTGCATCCAAAAATGCACCTAACAAAAAGAGTACTTGATTATTAAAACTGAAAAAAAGAACATGAAATAAACTACAGCATAATTAGATTGGATTCAGTGCATTTGACAAGATGCATACCAAACTTTATTCTTGTATTGCAGAGAACATCCGGGTTTGGAGTTCGGCCACATCGATACTCTTCAATGATGTAAGAAACCTATAAACAGGTGAGCAAGTCAAATAGGATGTCTATGCCCTATATTACTGACATTGCAATTTGCAACTATAATGTATTTATTAACTTCAAAGTCTAGTTAAATAGCAGGTAATGCTATTAGTCGTATTTAAAGTGCAAAGGAATGAAGATTTGACAAAAAGTAGTTGTAGGAGGTATAGCATACCACATTTTTCCAGTATTCATCGGTCAAATGAACAACTTCTAATGGTACTTCAACCTTCAAATAAATACAAACACCGATTGAAATCACATTGGTAATAAATACAATGGTAAGCAATAAAAATGTTATATGTTATTTGAATAAGAAAGAGACCTGATTGCAAACAGCTTTGGCATACTTTAAATCCTCTTCCCGGGGGCATTCCGATCAGAAGTTCTCAAAGTCTACCTAAAAAAAACCACGAATACCAATTACTGTAATTTGAAAACGAAAAAGTGTATGAGGAATTGTTGAATTCGCGTTTGGTGGGTGAAAGGAAGGGAGGCGTACTTGGAACCAGAGATTCAAAAGGTTAGGGTTTTTGATTCAGAAATCGTGGTGAGCGAGAGAGCGAATCAGAGATTCAAAAGATTCAACATTGGGGATTTAGGGTTTTGGGGGAAAATCAATTTCTCACCTAAAAGCAACAAAAAATGGCATACTCGAAGGAGGGAGGCATGGAGAAGAAAGTAACGCTCACCAGAAGGTAGAGGCGTGGAGCCGAGACGGAGGATGGCGTGGGCAACAGCGAACAGCGTAGAGATGAAGAGGGAAGAGAACAGCGAACACTCGAAGGAGGCATGAAGAGGTTGGGTCGTAGAGATGAAGAGGGAGCGTGGAGCAGAGACGGAGGTTGGGTCGTTGCTGGAGTGAAGATGGAAGAGAAGAGCGTTTAGTGAAAAGAAGAGGAAGAAGCGCATTCGAGTGAATGGAGAAGAATAGCTTTACTGAGCATCGCGTATGAGAAATGCATATTAAAATTTTAATTGAGATTTCCGACGAACTACCGACGAAACTAGCCGTCGCAAATTATCGACGAAACCAAATTTTCGTCGGAAACGAAGAGGGAAAAGCCTTAAAATATGTGCACATATTTACCGATGAACAATTCGTCGGAAATCCGTCGGAATTTTGCGACGAGAATGGGTCCATCGAAAATTCTGGTGGGAAAACAAAGGTTTTCTTGTAGTGAACCATCATTGTTTTGTTGTTCGGGACACTATAAAACCAAAGATTAGTTAATTATTAAATTTAATAAATTACATGCATAAGAATATTGATTATAAACTTACTGTTATTGGTATTTATTTTGTGTACTTTCACTAGCTTTAAAGGATATTTAATTATTAATTCATTGTGTATATTAAAAATATAAATCTACATACTATAAAGTTTTTTTTGACAAACTACAAACTATAAAAGTTAAAAATAAACGATAAATTGATTATATTTATAAGAGATATCACATGGTTTAATGAGAAACATAATTAGAATAAATATAAACAAACTATTCTAAAAAATAATAGGGTTTTTTTTGGTACCCCACTCCTTCTCCCTTATACCCCCATTTTAGTGTAAATCCCCAAAATACCTCGAATTTTTAATAGAAAAAAAACGTTCTTTAAAAAATTTCCGGAAATACAGATATTTCTGGAAAGTATTTTTTTAAACCTTCCGGAAACACCTCGAAACGGGGTATTTTCGGAAGCCATTTTGACTTCCGGAAATACCCCGTTTCGAGGTGTTTCCGAAAAGTTTAAAAAAATGCTTTCCGGAAATACCCTGTTTTGAGGTGTTTCTGAAAAGTTTAAAAAAATGCTTTTCGGAAATGCCTGTATTTCCGGAAATTTTTTAAAAAATTAAAATTATTACGATAAATAACGATATTCGCTAAACTACAATAATATACGAAATACCATAAAAAATATACGAGTACAGTACAAATACCATAAAAAATACGGAAAAAATACAACTACAAGTCAATGTCACAATCAGCCAATGCACGCAAGAGTCTTTCATATGCCTCAGCTGGAAGGCCCTCGAGTCCCATGACATAACGGATATGTCCAGCTATAGTCTGGAGCCTATCCTCCATGGTCCGTGGACCAATATCCTCAACTGCTGGGTCCTGATCTGGTACATCCTCTGGAGGCGGCGCCAGAGTAAGACGGGGAATGAACACCTCTAAGTACCATGACAGGTAATCCTGGTCGCAGTCACCCGACACGAGGGTCCGTCTAGAAGTGTTTCTGAAAGTCTGCGCCTGGGCAGCGTAGAACAACCACTACTGTAAAATGTCCGCTATAGATACCTTCAAACCATGGGATGCCACCTTAATCTTCCCACGGTCCTGTATAAAAATAAAAAAGTATAAATTAAAACATATTAAATAAAAGTAATTAATTATTGGTAAAAAAAATAAATTAATTATTAAAAGTATTACCTGTCCCAACTATAGCCTGGAGACCACGTGGACATGAAAACGGTGCAATAAAACTTGCTGAGCAGCCTCAGCCTCCTCATACTGCTGAAATGCCTCAGCCTCATCATACTGCTGAGCAGGCTCAAGCTCATGATACTGCTGAGCAGCCTCAGCCTCCTGCTGCTCGTGCTCACGGACACGCCTCCGACGCTCAGAAGCGTGACCAGCCCGCCTGGTGACCAGGCGAATCCTCGTCCTGGTGCTAGGAGCAGGAGGAGTCTGATCTGCATCTCCTAGTGCTGCTTTGGAAGACTCGCCTCGCTCTACTCGTCCTGCACGTCTCGCCCCTGAAAAAGCAAAAAAAAAAACAAATTTAAAAAAGAAATTTAAAAGAAAATTCTGGAAATACAGGTAAATGCAGAAGGAAAAAAATTTGGATTTCTGGAAACACCTCAAAACAGGGTATTTCCGGAAGTCACACTTTTCACATACGGAAATATGAAATTCAGACTCATGTGACAAGCCATGGTCCTGAAAGAATCACTAATAAAATTCCACACCTAGAAGCCCATTTACTCCGAAATTTAGACAAAAATGGAATTGTGATCCTGGATGTTGGGTAGAAACAGGCGATATTTTAGTGGGTAAACCTTCTATGGGGTGTTTCCGAAAAGTTTAAAACAATTGCCTTCCGAAAATACACCTGTTTCTGAAAAGTTTAAGGTGAAAAACTTACTTTTTCCGGAAATAGCTGTAAATGAGGAAAGATTTCGTTCTTAAATTGTTTCAAGAGGTATTTTTGTCCGTTTGCGTTAATTGTGGGGGGGGGGGGGGGGAATATAACAAAACAAGAGATGATGACTGTTGGCAAGAAAACAAGAAATTATGACTCAAAATTAATTAATACAATAAAAGTGACAATCTAACAAATGATAGAAAGAAAGAAGCTAACGTTGTTCACTGTGCAACTTGGATATATTGTTTTTTTTGGTATCAATAAAGAACCAATGTATTTTGATTTTGTCATTGTGACGCTGACATACAAATACTTTAAGTTGTAAATAATGTAAATACTAAATAAAGAAGAGAAAATATAGCAATGTGTGGTTCACAGACTTGAGTGGGCAGGACATAGGGTTTGTTTCTTGGTTTGACCGGTTAAATGTTGCTTAATCCGATTTTAATTACATTAGGCTTCGTTCGGGGTGATTTTTTGTTTTCTGTTTTGAAATTTTCAAAAATCAAAATCAGTTTGTGTTTTGAGTTTTAAAAATTTCAAAAACTAAAACCAAAACCAAATTCAGTTTTCAATTAAGAAATTTTCAAAAATCAAAATCACTTTCAGACATAAACATAAAAATAAATATTCATCATAAACATATCTTAATCAAAACAATATATAACATTAGGTTTGATAGATCAGATATATTGATGATCAGAGGTGGATGAAACAAAAACAAAAACAAAAACAAAAATTATAAAACTTATTTTTGTGGTTTTGATTTTTGATGAAAAACTATTTTGAAATTAAGAAAAAACCCAACTCGATCAACCTCATTTTACACGAACATGTTTTGGTTTTAAAATTGACTTTTAAAACCAAAAACTCACAACCACCCCGAACGATAGAAAATAGAATGATAGAAAGTTCCCACTCTTCTAAATTTTAAAACACCACCTGGCTCATTATGGATCCCGTTGAATTATATTATCACAGTAAAAAGACAAGAAAAAAACCAAAAGATATCATTATGTGAAATAAAAAAAAAGTATGTAATGACAAAACCAAATAACAAGCACAAGATGACAAGAATAAGTCACCAATAATGCAACAAAATCAATTTTTTTTCAGCAGAGACTAACTCCATAGCGGCCGGACAGTCCTGTTCTTGACATTTTATGGGCCTTAGGCAAATTTTGAGAAAAGGGCCCTCTCACATAACTATTTTTTAATCTAAATATAAGACCTCTTTTACACTTTTGTTTGTACGAATTGTAAGAAAAACTAAGGAACACAATAAAAAAATCAACTCGGGCTACAACGCTGTTGTCACCATTCGGATGTTTCGTTTCATACGAAACAACTTTTCTCACACATTAATTTCTTTTTTCAAATATATCCTTTAATAATACTATTAAATTGTGTTGGTATATGAAAAATAACATTAAAAAATATAATTTTAATTTTATTGAATAAGTGACGTATATAGTCTATACTCTATACACCAGTTACACTAGTAACTTTTCTTTTTCTTTTTTGAATATTACACTACTTTTTTTTAACATGGGTAAAAATTGTCATAGTATATTTTTGGATGATTCTAAGGTGAGGGAGTAAATCAAATCCTTCACCGGTGAACCACTAAAATTGACCGTAGGATATTGTGTAAAATGCAATGAGTGGTTAAGATTGAATCAACCAGTATAAAATCTCAACCATTGATGAATTTTTGATCTAAAGATAATTAATAAATGCTTAGGCAGTAAAGACACGGATGATTGACATGTGCGCAAAGTAATGTTGAGATCAGTCTTAGCGTATTTTGCGGAATGGCTTGAGCATAGCGCATGTAGTGAGCCGGTCTTGGCCCAGAAGGAGGATTGGGCTGTCGGCCCAGTCCTGAACAAAATGTGTAAGTGACATTGATATTTTTTATTTACATGGTTGGACTAAAATCGAATGGTTGGGATCACAAATTGGGTGATCCAAATGTAGCGGCAATCTCAACTTTTCTTTTGTCTGCAGACAGAAAGAAATGTACCACTTGTAATTTACTGAAGACTTATTCATTATAAGCTAGCGGATTGGTTTTGTCAAACATAACTTAAAACTATACGATTCATCGATGGTTCAATTTTGTACGTTCACCTATACATTTTCTACAACTTCAACAAACTAATGTCTTGAAATATAAACAGTCAGATCAAACTCGAATGGTTAAGATCGAAAATTGGGTGATGTAGTTATGACAGCAAATTTGTTTCAAAAATCACAACTTTTCTTTTTCTCTGTAGACGAAGTGACAAGTATCGGCTGTAAACTTGCACATTTAAAGTGAAAATTTCGAGTTACGAGCCTAACATTCCCATATGTTAGGTGTATAGACTCAAAAACTCACAACTACTTATACTTATCAAAGACTGTTTTATTATTCTTACAATAATTTATTACATGGCCAAAATGTATATAATGCCAGAGAAAGTGAAGAGGCATGACTCTTTGACTATTGAGTCATAACCCATAATTATATCCCTTACGTATTGCGATTATTTAGGTAATGTAGTATGTGATATAATTTCAGCGCTCTTCAAATAATCCATTGATCTTTCCTTCATGTTAGGCGTTTGGGACAGGTGTGTATGCTCCTTCAGTAGTCCTAATTAAACATCAAATGAAAAAACCAAGCAACTAATGTTAACAATTAGTCTCATTAATAAAATACCGCGACTGTAATTAAATTCACCAAAAATTGAATCAAATATTAAATTTAATAAACAATTTAAGGAACAATGCTTACCGTAGAGAAGATGGGTAAGTACATGATCCAGAGCCTATAAGAAAATTGAATATGAGATTAAGATTAAAGTAAACAAAAAAATATATCATAAGAAGTCAAATAAATCAAACTACTAATTGATCCTTTTAGGATATTGGAAATGTAAAAAAATACTTTTGAAAATTTAGGAACCCAAAACGTGTATCGATCCAAGTTAAGACATCCTAGGATGACCAAAAATATAAAATGTTAAACTAAATGGGGTGATATATTATATACATACCGGGATTGGTTGTAGTAATGGTTGCGGTGCCACTAAAATCACAAGCGCCAGGAGCTTCACCCTTTAGGTGATAGTAGCTATTAAAAGCATAGGAAGCATGATCTTGGATGGTGTTCGGATTAAAGCATATTCCACCTGGTTGAATAGGACTGCAATCTGCTCCATTTGCACATGCATAGTTTAAGGCAGTCAATAATTGTTGATTCCCAGCACCCTTTTTCGCCACACACCAATTTTTTGCTCCTACACTCATCACATTCATGGTGGTGATCATTGTGACAAAGCTTAACAACACAAATAGTGCAGATGTTGGAGCCATTAAAGAAAATGAGGTTGATTATGTTTTTTTAATTATTAGAAGAGACTCTAGGCTTTCTGTTTGGTTTACAATTTTCTCTGTTTTTCATTATTATATATAGAACTAGGTGATGAGTCTGAATAAAAAAGGGTTAATTCATTATTTATGAGATTTTACGTCATCTTTAATTAAAAAGGAAACAATCCTAAAAGATTTTGTAATTAATTACGTAAATTAAGCAATTAGTTTGTTTTGGTAAACTAAAGATATCATCTATGGCGATTGTGGAGACTAATCCTTCGAGGTATCGGAGATCCACTTAAAAGGTTGACCTCTACCAATAAATGTTTTCCCTTACGCACCGAGCAAGGATTGAACCTAGGACAAAATGGTTAAGAGACCTAAGTATCTACCACTTGTGCCACGTCATGTTAGTAATTAGTTTTCATCTAACGTTATAATTAAAAGGTGAAAGCGCTCGTTTAATATGAGAAATGCAAACTTTTAATTTTATCTGTTTGATTAAAATTAAAGGATAGAATTATGTCATTAATTACAATATCTCACGTGATCTTTAATTAAACGAAAAAACTCATAAGAGATCTCGTAATAATTAATGACACAAAATAAGCCGTTAATTTTAATATAACGTATATAATTAAAAATTCTTATTTTTCAAAATAAACAAACAATGGTTCTCACACGATAGCTCTCATACATATATGGAGCGTATCAAGTGAAGCTCTTGTTTAATATGAGAAATGATAAATTTTAAATTATAACAGCTAGATTAAAATTAAAAGTTTAAATTACATAATTACATAATTAGTTACAATATCTCATTTGATCTTTTTTAAAAGAAAATTATCTTACGAGATCTTTTAATTAATGATATAATCTAAATCTATAGCTTAAAATCCATTATTAATTACAATATCTCACGTGATCTTCAATTAAAACGAAAACAATCAAACAAAATTTTTAATTAAAAATAAATCAATCATTTGAGATCTTATAATTAATGCCGTAATATTAGAATAAAATTAAAGTTTTAAATTACTTTATTAATTACAAGATCTCACGCGATCTTTAGTTTAAAAGGAAACAATAATACAAAATCTTATAATTAATGACGTAATATAAGTCATTAATTTTAATCTAACTCTAATAAATAAAAGTTGTTAATTCTCATACTAAACAAGAGTTCTCATCCCTATATGATAGCTAGTGACAACCTTTTTATTATGAGAAATGAGAATTTTTAATTATAATGATCATATTAAAATTAACGGCTCAGATTACGTTATGAATTACAAGATCTCGTATGATTGTTTTTTGTTTTATTTAAAAATCACGTTAAATATTGTAGCTAAACATGTTATCTAAATCTTTAAATTTTTATAGTTAAAACTTCTCTCATGCCTTATTTTCAAAACTTCATGTGCCCTGTCTTCTTTGTTGGAGGAGGGTTGCGTAGGGAGAAGGAAAAGAATAGAAAACGTAGAAAAGAGAGGGAAAAACTGGGCAAGACAATTAAACAGTAATACAAAGCTGTATCGAAAAAGTCTGTATTTACATGTTAGTCGAATGTGTATATATACAAAGATGCAGCGCCCATATTGGGCCTATATTTCGACTGGGCCACATATTGGCCCATTGGATGTTTTACTAGTGACACCTAACAATACTAAGAGCAATTGAATTACAAACATAATATTCCCTTTTGCAATGACTTGGTCATTGCATTAGCTACTTGAAGTTCTGAGCAGCAATATTGCAGGTTCAGCTTCTCATTGTTGACTTGATCACGCAGGAAGTGATATCTGGTCTCTATATGCTTCGACCTACCATGAGCGACAGGATTTTTGGCCAGATCTATCGCAGACTTGTTGTCGATCAACAACTTCATTTTTGTGATTCTGTGCAGGCCAGTTTCAGCTAATAGCATGTTTAGCCATGATGCTTGACATGCTGCAAATGAAGCAGCCACATACTCTGCTTCGCAGGAGGACAAAGCTACTATGCTTTGCTTCTTCGAGCACCATGAGATGGGTGCTGTTCCATACATGAAGACATAGCCACTTGTGCTCTTTCGATCACTCTCGTCTCCACTCCTGTCGGAATCAGTGTAACCAAACACTTCAGCGATAGCATTCGACTCAGTCTTGCTAGGAAATAGAATACCCTAACTTTGTGTTCCCTTGATGTACCTAAGCACTCTTTTTGCAGCTATTAGATGGGAGGTTCTTGGCTTCTCCATGAATCTGCTGATAATTCCAACACTGAACATAATGTCAGGTCGAGTGTTGCAGAGGTACCTAAGGGAACCGACAATCTGTTTGTAGAGGGTGGCATCTACTTCACTCTCTGTATCGTCTTTTGACAGCTTGCTGCTTGTGTCAGTTGGTGTCGAAACTCACTTACAATTGGTCATGTTGAATCTGTTTAGGATATCTGCTGCATATTTCGACTGATGCAGAAATATTCCCTTGCTTGTCTTCACAAATTGCATTCGTAAGAAATATGATAGATGTCCTAGATCACTCATTTCGAATTCAGACATCATCACCCTCTTAAAGGAGTCGACTTCAATCTCAGTGCTCCCAGTTACTAGTAGATCATCTACATACATGTACAACAGCAATTGAGTGTCAGTTCCATTCTTTTTAACATACACACCATGTTCATTGGTGCATCTAGTGAACTTTTGAGCCAAGAGAAATCCATCAATTCTCTTGTTCCATGCCCTTGGGGCTTGCTTAAGTCCATATAGAGCTTTCTCAGGCTTGAATACCTTGTCTTCTTGTCCCTTTAATTCAAATCCAGGTGGTTGGCAAACATAGACTTCCTCCTCCAAAGGTCCATAGAGAAATGCTGATTTTACATCAAGTTGATGTAGGGGCCAGCCTCTATGACTTGCCAATGCCACTACTAGTCTTATGGTCTCGATCCTGGCTACAGGGGCAAAGACTTCATTGAAATCCTACCCAGGCTTCTGCAGGAAACCTTTAGCTACTAATCTGGCCTTATACTTGGCCACTTCTCCATTGGGTTTGACTTTGGTCTTTGTCGCACCCCGAAAAATCCTTGGAGGGATTTTTCTTCGCACGACCGGATTTTAGAGTCGCCACCAATATTTTTTAAAGGTAAAACATCGGAAAAACCTTTTTTGGAAAGCAATGGTCTTTGGAACCATTAGATTTGGGTTCGGGGGTCTAATTACGTATGGGGAAGGTATTAGCACCCCACAACGTCCCTTCAGAGAAGGGTTACCTTAATTAAATGTGTGATTTGCAAAGTTGATTCAGAAAAAAGCTTTGTTTTTACCTCTTTTGAAAAATGTTTTATTTCGGAAAAGTGTTTGGTTTTTGAAAGAAAAAAAAAATGTTTTTGGTTTGTTGTGCTTGACGGAGGGGATCCGCTCCTACGTATCTCCCGGTGCGATGGAGAATTCAAAGCTACGTAGTTCTGGGTGTCTAGAAAGGGTTTTTGTTTTTTATCTTGTTAAATTGTGAAAACTGAGCTTTCATGATGATCAATTGAGCAAAGGCTCCAAGTGACCACCATTAGCACTCCATTGTTAATAATCATGCAAGCAAAGGCTTCGCAAGACTACTAACAAAGTTTTTGATTTAGTGCAAATCTTTAGGAAAATTAGGCATTCATGATGATCAATTGAGCAAAGGCTCCAAGTGATCGCCACTAGTACCTCATTGTTGATAATCATGCAAGCAAAGGCTTCGCAAGACTACTAACAAAGTTTGATTTTGAAGAATTTTCGCAATTGGATCGATTCTTGTTTAGGGAAAAGAAAATCTGTTATTTGGGAAAAAAAGGTTTGTGAAAAAATAATTTTACTTAGGGGAAAGAAAGAAATTTTAAAAAATAGAAATAGGGGGTGAAATAGTAAAATGGGGGGTGCAGTTATAGGAGGGCTGTGTCAATAAACTGGGGTGCAGATAGTGAGCCCAGCTTGTTTTTGTAAGCTGGGCAGCGTTTTTTTTACGAAAAAGAAAAGATGGGCCGTAGACAGGGGCGGGCGCGCTAAGTAAACTGGGGGGTGTTAATAGGAATCTGAAAAATTAAAAAAAACGTGAAAAGACGAAAATGCCCCTACGTTCATACTATAAAAACCTAAACTAAAATTTGAAACCCTAATTTTTCTCTTCCATCTTCACGGCGCCTCCACCCTAAAATGTCAAAACCTAATTTTCTCTCCCTCTCTCTCCACAGCCGTGCGCACCCTCCCCCTCTCTCTCTCTCCTTACACCGCCTCTCACCTCCCTCTCTCTCCTTGCGCCGTCGCACACCTCCCTCTCTCTCCTTACGCCATTTTCTCACTTTTCTTCCTTTTTACCGAAACTGACTCCTTTCTCATGGCGTGATTTCTCTATTTTCCCTCGATCCAGCCTGATTTCGTGAAGGGGATAGAACGGTGACGACCGTGAGGGGAAGACGGTGGTTCGGTTTGGTGGCTGTGGTTCGATTTGTGGCTGTGGTGCGATTTGTGGCTGTGGTGCTATTTGCGGCTGTGGTGGGGCGGTTATGGTGGCGTCGTAGTGGAGATGACGGTGAGGGTGGTTTCGTGGTTGTGGCGTATGGTGGTTGTTGGGTAGTTCGGTGGTGGGGGTTCTGTTTTGAGGAGTGGTTACGGCGGTGGGTGGCTGCGGTGTCGGACGGTGGAGACTACGGTGAGGCTCGGCGAGCTGCAGTGGTGGCCGGTTCCGTTTAAGAGGTGGCGGCGCAGGGACCGGAACGGCCACCGTACGTGGTGGCCGGAGGTAACTACTATATTTTTTTTCCTCACCTCGGTTCCTTCCTTTCCCCTTTCTCTTGGTAACTTGAAATTTTTTCAGAAACCTAATTTTTTTTGGTTAAGTCCGAACCCTAATCTAAAAATCCTAGTTGTTGTTTTATTTCATTTTTTTTTATAATAGGTAATAGAATAGAAAACAATCTAAACCTAAAGATTTTCTTATGTCTGAAATGACTTTTTATTAGTCATTCACCCTATGGTGAAAACCAATTAGTTTCTTAGCTAACAAACATTTCAACTAAATGCTAATTTTATTTTTCTAAATGAGCTAAAAAACGCATATATAAACCAACCTCTTGTTAAGCTTCTGAAAGTTTCCTTACTGCTTGCTGTTACTCTGCTACTGACTGCTTCTCTCCCTTTTGTTGCTCAAGTGTATTAGAACTCTGTGATGAATTCTAATTTTATGGTATCTCAGTTTTGTGTTTCTGTTGCTGTGTGTGTATCTGTCTCTGTGTATATTGCTGTCTGTGTATTCTGTTTTTTGTGTGTGTGAATTGTTGTAGGTTATTGTCTTGTGAATGGCTCTCTGTGTATCTCCCCCCTTTCAGTGTTACTGTTTCTGTTTTTTATAGAGGATGTAAATCAATGAGACTAAAATTGTGCTGTTATGCTTTTGCAGAGAAGGCAGAGTAGTGGAGCAGAGGTGTTGGACAGGAGCAGACAGTAGAGTAGTGGAGCAGCAAGGGAGCAGCAAGGATGAGGCTGACATGTTCTTGCCTAAAGTGTGAAAGGCTAAGGAACCAGGAGACGGGAGCTTGAGCCCCATTCTCAAAATACCATTTTCTGCTGCAACCTACAGAGGCTGCGCCCTGCTTGTACCGTTTTTGAATTAATTTTTTTGTAAAGAAAATTGACTTCAGCCCCTGATCCTTTTTGTACTATTCTATTTTTTTTTTAATTTTTTTTGTCTAAATGTGTAACAAAATCAATAAAAGGGACAGCTGATTTTATTTTACTATTCATTTATTATTATTTTTTTTTATGATAATAAAAGCGGTAGAAATAATGCGCATCGACGCAACGACTCACACGACTCGAAACGAAACGCGCGCTCGCCTTAAGACCAGGAACGCGTAATTGACTCAATGCGCACACGCGTAAGTTATTAAAACCGATTTCATTTTATCCTTACTTTTCTAAAACGCGGTAAAATAACGCGCAGCGACGCAAGTACTCACACTACTCAAAACGAAACGCGCGCTTGCGTTATTTCTTTTTATTATATTTTTTTGGACTCTTTTTTTTTTGAAAGTAACGAGTGTCAAACAAAATCGTTGCACGAGAGTGCCAAAGACACCCGCGTTTAGACCGATATGCGAAGCAATAAAATTTTGGGACTTTCCAATTAGTCGGACAAAATTAGGGTATGACAGCTGCCCCTCTTTATTTGGATTTTACCAAGAAATATGAATTGGCCGAGACATATTTCGAAGATAAAATATGAATAAAGAATTCAGAAATTATACCAATTTTGTCTACTTGGAGAAGCCCGAATTTTCTTTTTTCTCTTTTCCTTTTTCTCTCTTTTTTCTTTCTTTTTTTTTGAATCAACACTTGGAGTGTTGATGAGGAAACAATAAACGAAGTGGTTAATAACATGCACGCTAACTGCGAAAGGCAAGGAAAGCGCTAAATGAAGAAAACGATAAAGAAAGCGGTAAAATGCCAGGCTGCCTAAAACCTGTAAACGAACCCTTGCGAATCCGAGTTTGCACGTGGCTTTGAGGAGCACGCATCCTGAGAATCTCTGGTCTTTCGAGCGACCGGGGGGATCGTTATCAGCTCCGGAACTGATATACCGATCAATGCACGGCGTCCACTGTATCTTAGGCGGATACAACTATTCCGTTGAACCTCACATGGGGCTGCGGTCCATCGCGTTGCTCGTATACGATGTGAGACCATGAACAGAAGGGAGCACTGAACTCTGATAAGAGCGATTTGAACTCCAAACTACAATGCACGCTTGATGTAACACCCTAAAATATTTAATTAATTTATTTAATTAAGTATTTAGGAATTTATTTTAATTAATTGAATATAATTTAATTAAGCGAAATTATATTAAATAAATGGTGTAGGTGGTATTAGGAGATGAAGGCGCCAATTAGCTAGACTTGGGCTTAAGTGAAAAGCCCAAGCCCATGATCCAAGTGACATGCGAAGTGGTGAGGTCTTGTGAGGCTAGGGTTGTGTTGTTGGCATTTGCGAAAATTGAGAATAGAGAGAAAGAGAGAAGGAGGGCGCCGTTGGGGAGGAGAAGAGGAGAAGGGAAGTCGCACAACCAAGGAGAGGGAAGGGACGTGAGCGTGTTGCTGTGGTTTCGATCGTGACCGTCTCTAGGGCTTCTATTCTGCAAATTCGAGGTAAGGGGAGTTCTATCAATTTTTATAATAATTCCTATGATAGGTTTTAAGTAGAGGTGGCCTAGATATGATCCGTGAGTATGATTTACGTGTATTTTCATGTTGTTAATTCGATTAGTATGTGTTTGATGAACTTGTTGATCAAAGATCCATGGTTGGTGTTATAGGCGCCTAGGGCGCCATGTGTGTGCTTGTGATGTTGTTGGATTTTTGATTGTTTGGGGGATAATTTGATGATCCTATATGTGTTAATGAATTGTGGTAAATAGGTGTTGTGACGAGTCATGTAGAAATTGAAGAAAAGAAATATGTGTTGTAATTGTGCTGAAATTCGTGTGCTGGAAGTGTTGCAGGCGCTGGGCAACCATGGGCGCTGCGCGCCAGTGTTGCGTGTTGCTGTGTGTGCGTGTGGGCGCTGGGTGCCAGCGCTGGGCGCTGTGCGCGTGTTCTGTGTTGCGCTAAGGCGCTGGGCGCAGGGTGCCCGTGTGTGTGCGTGTTTGTGTTGCGCTGGGCGCTGAGCGCCCGGGTGTGTGAGTGCGGGTGTTGCGTTTTGCTAGGCGTTGGGCGCCCAGCGCGCCAGTTTTTCAGGATGTTCCCAAAATGCTTTCGAAAACTGTTTTCGCTATATCTTTTGACTCGGACATCCGTTTTAGACGTTTCAAAAAGTGTTGGGAAGCTTTTTCAGTTGCCTATCTGCGTGTCCCATTTTTAAAAATAAAAACTTATTATTTCTGAAGGTTGCTGGGGCGCCCCAAGTGGCTGTTCCCGGCGGTCGTTGCTGTGACGTTGAAAAGATGTTTTGGTGCCTTTAAAAATCCCTTTTTTGTATAACCAGTGGTTTAACGTTTAGTGTCAAAATTGATGATTTTGACGATGATGCCCTTAGTGGCTAGTTAAATGACCTTTTTGCCCTTAGTGGCCAATGTTGTTAATTATGATGTGTAAATGACGATGATGCCCTTAGTGGCTAGTTAAATGACCTTTTTGCCCTTAGTGGCTAGTGTTGTTAATTATGATGTGTAAATGACGATGATGCCCTTAGTGGCTAGTTAAATGACCTTTTTGCCCTTAGTGGCCAATGTTGTTAATTATGATGTGTAAATGACGATGATGCCCTTAGTGGCTAGTTAAATGACCTTTTTGCCCTTAGTGGCCAATGTTGTTGATAATTACGTGTAGATGACGATGATGCCCTTGGTGGCTAGTAAATGACGTTTTTGCCCTCAGTGGCCATTGTTTGGAGTTGATGATGTTTATGAATAAGTGACGATGAAAATAAGTGACGTTGAATTGTTTGAGTTGATGAGGTTTATGAATAAGTGACGATGAAAATAAGTGACGTTGAATTGTTTGAGTTGATGATGTTTATGAATAAGTGACGACGAAAAACCCAGTGACGTTTTGAGGCCCAAAAGGCTAAGTGATGTTAAGGCCTAAAAGGCTAAGTGATGTGGTTGTGTGTAAATTGTGAATTTACAGGTGCTGCGCCTCTATTTGGCAAATTGGTAAGTGACGGGTCATATAATTGACCGTGATTGTGTGTTTGTGGGTGGTGCATGTCATAGTGTCTCATGCTCATATGCATAAACCCAGTGACGTTTTGAGGCCCAAAAGGCTAAGTGACGATGAGGCCATAATGGCTAAGCGACGTTTGTGAAAAGGTACCTCATGCATATGCCCGCGAGTGGGTTGCATTTCATATGCCTACATGACATAGTGATGAGTTATTGTAGTGACGTAATTGATGACTGTGGTGTGATTATTTTAGAGCTGTGACTTGACTTATTGCTTATCATATGATTTATTATATGGATTGAATTGGACTCACCCTTCTGTTTGAATGTTACCCCTATGCGGTAACGTGCAGGTGATCACGAGTGAAGGACTAGGTACCTTCACTAGCTGAGTCGGGTCGTCTGCTCTGATTATGTAACACTAGGGGGGGATGAACGTTGTTTAAGTTATTTATGACCATTGTTGTTGTTGGATTTTACTATTGTGAGCCTTGCATAGTTGCAATGCCTTTTATGATTAAACTGGTTGGATTTTCCGCTGTGAAGTTGTATTTTAATTGACAATGACGTTTTGAAAGTATTATAAGACTGTTTTCAAAAAGTGAGTAATTTGGCGTGTGATGTTTAACGAACTAAGTGTGACATCCCTTGTGGTGTAATTAAAATTTTGAAACTCTGGTTTTTTTACAATTAAATTAACGGGTAGAAAAGGGGTGTTACATTAGTGGTATCAGAGCAATGGTTGGTCCGTCCGGCCAAGTCGTCGAGTTGTTGTGTCGGTGTACGACCAACTGTTGTCTTTTAAGTGCTGACCAATATTTGTGTTGCAGGTAAGCCAAGAGTTGCTAATGGTAAGTGAACTAGTGGGGGAGATGCCCCTACTGGAACTTTGTGTTGTATTGCATTTCCGTGTGTGAACTTTGTGTCCCCGTTGTTGGTTGCTGTTCTTTAACTTTCTTGTGGAACGAATTCTGATTTCGTTTGTGTGGTTTTTCAATAACTTACCTTGTTGTTTAATATTTACGTGTGTTTCGACTGGTTTAAAGTTGTTTCGACACTAGGTCTTGTTTGGACTCTTTTGTGGTGTGTCTTGATGTTAAGGCTAATTGTATTGTAAAAATGGTTTTGCTGATTATTTAAGTTGTTACTATGTTGATAACGTGCAATAATGTTTCGATCACTCTGGGTAATGACGTCCCCGCTTAAATATGTTAAGTTTCCATTCCCTTGACTTATAACTGTTTTCTATTGAAGGGCTAAATCTGCTATATTGCTACCAACCAACTTATGCATGTTAGTCGGCTAATCTTTCTTTACTCTGTGTCCCTGATTATTTTTGACACGCAGTGATTGTGAGTTTAGAGTCCTCAGGAATTATTTTCTGATTCCCATGCTTCTTGAAGTTGACATTGAGCGCTTGAATTTTTAGACAAAATCTTTTTGGTTATTGCCTCCTGATTTACACTGTGTGGTTTTGTAACCTGGGGAGTAAGGAGATTCCTGAAAATGTTTTTGAAACATCTACTGAACGATTTTACGGTTGGGTACTGACGTTGGCATGGGAAATTATTTTAATAAATGGACACCGACCTGGTATAAAGTTTTTACTGATGTTACAGTGTGCACTGTCTTGACTGCTGTGAATGATAAAGTTTTGGTTTGAAAGCTACAACTATTGTCTTCTCCTACTTCTACAACCCCGTGAGATGATTTTGAAAAGTGGACTATATTTTATGTTGTTGTTAGTATCCCATGTATTTTACTCTATTTGGCCTTTTGCTTAATTTCCCTCAACATGTGATGTTTCCAACTCCGAACCTTTGCGAACTATTTCGTGACCGTGAGCCGTAATTTCCTACGCTAAATTTTCCCTGATTTTGTTTTAGCTGTTGCACTCTTTATAATTGGTGCCACGTGATTTTGAGAGGCCTTAAACATTTAAAATGTGCACTGGCACTGTTTTTGCACTTCCTTGAGTTAGCTTTACTGTCATATGTTCTTGAGGATACCCTATTCAAACTGGTTAAGCTAACGAGAAAAGTCAATTCCTATAACGTGCCTTATTTTCCGTGTCGAAAAATTCTAAATATGAATGGATATATGTTTTCCTAAAGTTAGTTTTGTTGCTAGACGTTCGTATGAATGCTTAAACTAATTTGGTTCGGTTGATGTGTAGTTTTATGTAAATACTTTTGCTGTAGCATGTTTTTACTTCTATGTTGACGCTCTAGGTTAAGTGTTTTGTGGATATTGGTCCACTAAATTGTTTTTGGTGTCATTGCCATACTAGCATGCTGTAACTCTTGGAAAATAATAAAGTCCTATTACACAAATGTTATTTTCTCTGAATTTTCTGATGTTGTGACTTGTCTTACTATATGTACGCCCTTGGTAAACTTTCTCGTGATGTTGTTGACGCTATTGTTGTCGTTGTTTTGCTTTTGTTGCTGTTTTCTGGAAAATTATTGATGCTGTTTTCTGAAATTGCTACTGTTTTCCGAAAACTATATTGGCTGCTTTTCAGGAAAATAAATGTTACTGTTTTCTGAAAACTACTGTTGCTGTTCCCTGAAAATTGTTACTGCTGTTTTCGGAAAATTACTGTGACTGTCCCTGATTTTGTGCACTGCTCCTACTTTTATGAGTTGTGTCTATTTTAATTGTTGACCGCTCCGTGTGTCTGGTTCTTTCTATTATGTTGTTAGCTGTTGCCGGTGCCTTAGTGCCCGATTGTTGTGACTGAGTTGTTAATATTGCTGTTGTTGATGATGTTGTTACTAATGATGTTGATATTAATATTGTTGTTGTCTTATCTTGGGTATCGCCGAATGGCCCAAGTTGTGTTGATGTTCTGTCGTGGGTACCGCCGAATGGCCCACATGGTTTCGTTGTTGTGACTGCTGAATTGTTGTTGTGGGCCTATGGCCATTGTTGATAAGCGATAGATGATCCCGGAGTCTGACTGTGATGATAAAATGCGTTGTTGTAATAATGTTGTCATAGAGCCGAATCATTAGCAGGCTGTTAGTGTGCGTACCCATGAGGATAGATGAGTGAGATAGCGTGCAAGTTAGGCTATCAGAGTGGCGCAGCAGAGTAGGGAGTGAACCTGATTATTACTGCTTGAAGTTACCTGGATGAACAAGTAGGAGGGACGGCCGCCCAAGCACTTACCGCCGGTAATCAAAGCAATAATAATCAGCATGATAGATAGCACTAGTTGTCTGGGTGGCCTTAGAGGGAGAGTGTTGGCGTTGACAGGTGAATTTCGAGGACGAAATATTCTAATTGGGGGAGAGTTGTAACACCCTAAAATATTTAATTAATTTATTTAATTAAGTATTTAGGAATTTATTTTAATTAATTGAATATAATTTAATTAAGCGAAATTATATTAAATAAATGGTGTAGGTGGTATTAGGAGATGAAGGCGCCAATTAGCTAGACTTGGGCTTAAGTGAAAAGCCCAAGCCCATGATCCAAGTGACATGCGAAGTGGTGAGGTCTTGTGAGGCTAGGGTTGTGTTGTTGGCATTTGCGAAAATTGAGAATAGAGAGAAAGAGAGAAGGAGGGCGCCGTTGGGGAGGAGAAGAGGAGAAGGGAAGTCGCACAACCAAGGAGAGGGAAGGGACGTGAGCGTGTTGCTGTGGTTTCGATCGTGACCGTCTCTAGGGCTTCTATTCTGCAAATTCGAGGTAAGGGGAGTTCTATCAATTTTTATAATAATTCCTATGATAGGTTTTAAGTAGAGGTGGCCTAGATATGATCCGTGAGTATGATTTACGTGTATTTTCATGTTGTTAATTCGATTAGTATGTGTTTGATGAACTTGTTGATCAAAGATCCATGGTTGGTGTTATAGGCGCCTAGGGCGCCATGTGTGTGCTTGTGATGTTGTTGGATTTTTGATTGTTTGGGGGATAATTTGATGATCCTATATGTGTTAATGAATTGTGGTAAATAGGTGTTGTGATGAGTCATGTAAAAATTTGAAGTAAAGAAATATGTGTTGTAATTGTGCTGAAATTCGTGTGCTGGAAGTGTTGCAGGCGCTGGGCGCCCATGGGCGCTGCGCGCCAGTGTTGCGTGTTGCTGTGTGTGCGTGTGGGCGCTGGGTGCCAGCGCTGGGCGCTGGGCGCCCGTGTGCGCGTGTTCTGTGTTGCGCTAAGGCGCTGGGCGCCCGTGTGTGTGCGTGTTTGTGTTGCGCTGGGCGCTGGGCGCTGAGCGCCCGGGTGTGTGAGTGCGTGTGTTGCGTTTTGCTAGGCGCTGGGCGCCAGGTGCCTGGGCGCTGGGCGCCCAGGGCGCCAGTTTTTCAGGATGTTCCCAAAATGCTTTCGAAAACTGTTTTCGCTATATCTTTTGACTCGGATATCCGTTTTAGACGTTTCAAAAAGTGTTGGGAAGCTTTTTCAGTTGCCTATCTGCGTGTCCCATTTTTAAAAATAAAAACTTATTATTTCTGAAGGTTGCTGGGGCGCCCCAAGTGGCTGTTCCCGGCGGTCGTTGCTGTGACGTTGAAAAGATGTTTTGGTGCCTTTAAAAATCCCTTTTGTGTATAACCAGTGGTTTAACGTTTAGTGTCAAAATTGATGATTTTGACGATGATGCCCTTAGTGGCTAGTTAAATGACCTTTTTGCCCTTAGTGGCCAATGTTGTTAATTTTGATGTGTAAATGACGATGATGCCCTTAGTGGCTAGTTAAATGACCTTTTTGCCCTTAGTGGCTAGTGTTGTTAATTATGATGTGTAAATGACGATGATGCCCTTAGTGGCTAGTTAAATGACCTTTTTGCCCTTAGTGGCCAATGTTGTTAATTATGATGTGTAAATGACGATGATGCCCTTAGTGGCTAGTTAAATGACCTTTTTGCCCTTAGTGGCCAATGTTGTTAATTATGATGTGTAAATGACGAAGATGCCCTTAGTGGCTAGTTAAATGACCTTGTTGCCCTTAGTGGCCAATGTTGTTGATAATTACGTGTAGATGACGATGATGCCCTTGGTGGCTAGTAAATGACGTTTTTGCCCTCAGTGGCCATTGTTTGGAGTTGATGATGTTTATGAATAAGTGACGATGAAAATAAGTGACGTTGAATTGTTTGAGTTGATGAGGTTTATGAATAAGTGATGATGAAAATAAGTGACGTTGAATTGTTTGAGTTGATGATGTTTATGAATAAGTGACGACGAAAAACCCAGTGACGTTTTGAGGCCCAAAAGGCTAAGTGATGTTAAGGCCTAAACGGCTAAGTGATGTGGTTGTGTGTAAATTGTGAATTTACAGGTGCTGTGCCTCTATTTGGCAAATTGGTAAGTGACGGGTCACATAATTGACCGTGATTGTGTGTTTGTGAGTGGTGCATGTCATAGTGTCTCATGCCCATATGCATAAACCCAGTGACGTTTTGAGGCCCAAAAGGCTAAGTGACGATGAGGCCATAATGGCTAAGCGACGTTTGTGAAAAGGTACCTCATGCATATGCCCGCGAGTGGGTTGCATTTCATATGCCTACATGACATAGCGATGAGTTATTGTAGTGACGTAATTGATGACTGTGGTGTGATTATTTTAGAGCTGTGACTTGACTTATTGCTTATCATATGATTTACTATATGGATTGAATTGGACTCACCCTTCTGTTTGAATGTTACCCCTATGCGGTAACGTGCAGGTGATCACGAGTGAAGGACTAGGTACCTTCACTAGCTGAGTCGGGTCGTCTGCTCTGATTATGTAACACTAGGGGGGGATGAACGTTGTTTAAGTTATTTATGACCATTGTTGTTGTTGGATTTTACTATTGTGAGCCTTGCATAGTTGCAATGCCTTTTATGATTAAACTGGTTGGATTTTCCGCTGTGAAGTTGTATTTTAATTGACAATGACGTTTTGAAAGTATTATAAGACTGTTTTCAAAAAGTGAGTAATTTGGCGTGTGATGTTTAACGAACTAAGTGTGACATCCCTTGTGGTGTAATTAAAATTTTGAAACTCTGGTTTTTTTACAATTAAATTAACGGGTAGAAAAGGGGTGTTACACTTGAGCGCCGAACTGAAAAGCATTTGAACTCCGAACTAAGAGGGTATTTTCTGGGAACTGAGTGCGAGGATTAACATCTAAGTACTTATCCGCCCTTGTACCTGCAAGTGAGATGAACAAATGCATGCAATGCAAATGCCATGATTGCTTTTTGATGGGATGAATGTGATGTGATGCAGGAGTTTCTTTTTGCTTGCATGAATTTTTTTGTCTATGTTTGATGAATGCAATGCATGAGTTTTATTCTTTTTATTGCTCTTTTGCTCCCCTTTTTTTTTGCTGTTTCGACCAAATCGTAGGGCTTGCGTTATCAGGCACGATGGTCGTCCATAATGGTGCGAGGGTCATGCTTCGGCCTTTTGAGAATTGTTTTGACGCGATCAGTGCTTTTTGTTTGATTCTTGTGAATTTACCTGATCGAGAGATCATTTCTTTTCTCATGATTTTCAAAAGTTTCACAATGATTTTAATGCTCTGATTTATGCACATTTTCATAATTCATTTATCATCTACCATAAAACATCATTTTAAAGCACAAATGAAAAGGAAGCAATGATACAACAGTAAGCAGGCGGAGTGGAAAATTTTGGACTTTTTATTCATATGGAAACCGAACGCGCAAAAGGTCGCGCCGACTGAAAAGAATACATTGAGAATTTTTGAAACTAAAAAAAAAGCAAGAAAAATGGACGCAACAGATCTTATGAGCTCTCTTTGTCTTTGGAGTGTTGATGCTGATCACCCATACTTATATCCTTGATCACCCTTTTATCCAAGCTTTTGGAGGCGCTGCTTGCCTATTTTACTTCTTTAAGTCCAACCTTTCTGACCCTAATTTTTGCCTGGACCGCTCTTTGCGAGTTTTCAGTCCACCGGGTCGCTCTTTTTTTTGCCTAGGCCGCCCTTTCGGGTTTTCAACCTAGCGAGCTAATTCTTGCTTGGCTCATATTTCTCTTTTTTCCTTTTATTTTTCTCAGGCGTAATATTTCTTAACTGAATCTGAATTGACTGGGTTTCTGAGTTCTTCACCATCCATGCTGGTGAGTATCAATGCTCCTCCAGAAAAGGCTTTCTTTACCACATATGGTCCATCATAGCTAGGAGTCCATTTCCCACGGGGGTCACTCTGAATAGGCAGGATCTTCTTGAGCACAAGGTCTCATTCGCTGAATTCTCGGGGACGAACCTTCTTGTCGAAAGCTGTCTTCATCCTTTGTTGATACAACTGGCCATGACACAGGGCGGCAATTCTTTTCTCCTCAATGAGATTCAGCTGATCCAGACGAGCCTGGACCCATTCTGCTTCTTCCAACTTGGTTTCCATCAGCACCCGTAGGGAGGGTATCTCAACTTCAATAGGGAGGACTGCTTTCGACCCATACACCAAAGAGTAAGGGGTTGCCCCGATTGAAGTACGCACTGAGGTACGATACCCATGCAAAGCGAAAGGAAGCATCTCATGCCAGTCTTTGTAGGTTACTACCATCTTTTGTACGATCCTCTTGATATTCTTATTGGCTGCTTCAACTGCCCCATTCATCTTGGGACGGTCTGGGGAAGAATTATGATGTTGGATTTTGAAGTCCTCGCATAACTCTTTCATCATCTTACTGTTCAGGTTGCTGCCGTTATCTGTGATAATCTTGTCTGGAAGCCCATAGCGACAAACCAGGTCTCTCTTTACAAACTTAGTAACCACAGAGCTAGTAATGCTGGAGTATGAAGCAGCTTCAACCCACTTGGTGAAGTAATCAATAGCGACCAGGATGAAGCGATGCCCATTTGATGCCTTAGGCTCGATAGGACCTATGACGTCCATGCCCCACATTGAGAATGGCCAGGATGCAGTCAGGACATTTAGGGAAGCAGGTGGCACATGAATGTGATCAGCGTAGATGTGGCACTTGTGACATCTTTTCACGAAATTATAGCAATCTGATTCCATTCGCAACCAATAATAGCCAGCTCTCAAGATTTTTCTTGCCATAGTGTGCCCACTAGAATGAACCCCAAATGAGCCTTCATGGACTTCTTTCATGATTTTCGTTGCCTCTTCTTCTGCCACACACCTCAGGAGGACCATATCATAATTCCTCTTGTATAGAATTTCACCGTTCAAAAAGAAATTCCTTGACAATCTTCTGAGGGTTCTCTTGTCATTCTCTGACGCTTCAGGAGGGTACTCTCTGTTCAAGATGTACTGCTTGATGTCATGATACCAGGGCTTGTTATCAGACTCTTCCTCAATTGCCGTGCAGTAATGATGTGCTGGCAAATCTCGATACTGAATCTTGATGTGAGTCAAGCTTTTGTCGTAGTTGATATTGAACATTGAAGACAAAGTGGCTAGCGCATCAGCCAACTGGTTCTCATTGCGAGGAAGATACTGAAATGTGATTTCCTCAAAAATCTCAACCAACTCTAGAATGTAATCTCGGTAAGGGATCAACTTGGAGTCCCTGGTCTCCCAATCACCATTCACTTGGTGAATGACTAGAGCTGAATCTCCATACACATCAAGTCTCTTAACTTTCCAATCAATGGCTGCCTGGATACCAAGAATACATGCCTCATATTCTGCAATATTATTGGTGACGTAGAAGCCTAGTCTGGCAGTGAACGGAATGAAGCGATTATCAGGGGAAATCAGCACCGCTCCGGCTCCGTGCCCATATATGTTGGAGGCACCATCAAACACCACTCTCCATCTTTCATCCTCTGGGGATTTCCCTTCTTCAAACAAGGCCATGATATCTTCATCTGGAAAGTCATACTGCATAGGCTGATAATCTTCAACGGGCTGGTGTGCCAGGTACTCGGCCAGCGCACTACCTTTAATTGCTTTCTGAGTGACATATTGGAGGTCATATTCTGATAACTGCATTTGCCAACGGGCAAGTCTCCCTGTAAGTGCGGGCTTCTCGAATATGTACTTGATAGGATCCATTTTAGATACCAACCCAGTAGTGTGACTTAGCATGTACTGCCTCAAACGATGAGCAGCCCAAGTTAGAGCACAACAAGTCTTTTCTAGCAGCGAGTACCTTGTTTCACAGTCAGTGAATTTCTTGCTCAAATAGTAAATGACATGCTCTTTCTTCCCAGATTCATCATGTTGCCCTAACACACAACCCATTGAGCTGTCTAGCACGGTTAGGTACAGGATCAGAGGTCTGTCGGGTACAGGAGGCATCAAGATAGGTGGATTCTGAAGATATTTCTTGATCTTTTCAAATGCTTCTTGACAATCATCATTCCATTTGGTTTCTTGATTCTTGCACAATAGTTTGAAGATTGGTTCACAAGTGGCAGTCAATAGGAATATGAACCTAGAGATGTAGTTCAGTCTTCCAAGGAAACCCCGAATCTCTTTTTCTGTTTTAGGAACTGGCATCTCAAGAATCGCACGCACTTTGTCTGGATCGATTTCTATCCCCTTTCGGCTGACGATGAATCCCAACAACTTTCCTGATCGCACGCCAAAGGTACACTTGGCAGGATTTAATCTGAGCTTGAATTTTCTCAACCGCTCGAAGAGCTTTTGCAAATTGACAATGTGTTCCTCCTCAGTTTTAGACTTTGCGATCATATCGTCCACGTAGACCTCTATTTCTTTGTGCATCATGTCGTGAAATAACGTGACCGTAGCCCTTTGATAGGTAGCACCGGCATTCTTCAACCCGAATGGCATGACTCTGTAACAGAATGTTCCCCAAAGGGTTATGAAAGTTGTCTTCTCCATATCCTCAGGAGCCATCTTGATCTGGTTGTACCCTGAATACCCATCCATGAAGGAGAACAGTGAATGCTGCGCTGTACTATCCACTAAGACAACAATATGGGGCAGGGGAAAATCATCTTTGGGACTAGCACGATTCAGATCTCTGTAATCAACGCACATTCTAACTTTCCCATCCTTTTTCGGAACCGGCACGATGTTGGTAACCCATTGCGGATACTTGGCTACCGCTAGGAACCCGGCGTCAAACTGCTTTTTCAACTCATCTCTGATCTTTAAGGACATTTCTGGCTTCATTCTTCTCAGTTTCTGCTTTACCGGAGGACATTCTGGCTTGACTGGCAACTTATGCACCACTATGTCAGAATCTAACCCTGGCATATCCTGATAAGTCCATGCGAAGACATCAACATAATCGTGCAGGACTTCAATTAGCTTCTTGCGCTCACTTTCCTTTATTGAAGTACCCACCTTTACTTCCTTCTTACTGTCCTCTGTGCCTAGGTTAATTATCTCAACCGATTCCCCATGCGCCTGAATAACCTTTTCCTCTTGTTCAAGCATTCTCATCAATTCTGGAGGAGTTTCCCAGTCATCCTCAACATCCTCCTCAGCTTGATTAACGGGGTGATCAAAATTAACATATGAACCGTTGGCATCATTATTTTCAAAGATATTCGTTTTAGATCTGCATTTGCGGAAATAGAAAGAAATGAACAAGCAAAATAGAAACACAAGATGAAGACACACGATAATAAAAGCAATTTCATTCATTTGAGAGTCCGAAACGACATTTTATTGATAGATGATATTCGAAGGAAAAACATGCATGCCCTTATGAAATATTCTAAGGCCTTGGGCAGAGCCAAAGAATTTGCATTACAAAATCATTACTTTGGAATGAAAATAATAGGGAAATCAACGATCTTCCAGTTATCAAGCTCTTCATCTGCAGCACTACGACGCACCAAGTCCACATCTTTGTCTTCCATAACTGATTCTTCCTCGATGACGGCCACCTGATTGGGGTCCAGCATACCCGCGCTCCTGAAGCTCTGGGAAAGATCATAGATAGGAGCCTTCTTCAAGCTCGGTTCCCTCCCCTGAAGCTTAGCTAGCCTCCTTTCTCGCTTTTCCTCAGCCATTCTCTTCTTATCAGCTTGAGTGGGCCAATATCCTAACCCACGCCTATCCTTGTATTCTTGCAGCTGAACTAGCGCCAGGATTCCCTGTTCGGACTTTCCCAACCCTTTTCCAAACTGGTAACCATTTTTCAACATGACCTTGGCTACCATGATAAGAGCGTTAGATATCTTTGGTGCAGGCAATGGGGCCTCTTCTCCCACGAAAGCAGCATTTGCAATTTCCAGCGACTGAAAGGCCGATTCAAGTGACTCCTTTGCAGCCTCAATGTATTGAGAAGGATGGGGCTTGCTAACTGTGAACTCTTCTTCTCCAAAAATGACTATTAGCTTGTCGTCGACTACAAACTTAAGCCTTTGGTGGAGGGATGAGGGAACAGCACCGGCAGCATGAATCCAGGGTCTCCCCAGGAGACAGCTGTAGGATGATGCAATGTCCATGATATGAAAATTCACATAAAATACTTCTGGCCCTATCTGCATCTGGAACTCCATTTCTCCCAAAACCTCCTTCTTGGATCCGTCAAATGCCCTAACTAGTGTTGAGCTAGGCTTCATATACGAACAGTCTACGTCTAGTCTGCTCATAGTAGATTTCGGCATGACATTCAAAGAGGATCCATTGTCGATGAGGACCCGAGAGAGTGTATATTCACCACATCTAACTGAAATGTGACGTGCCTGATTATGCCCCTTCCCCTCAGGGGTGAGCTCATCATCAGTAAAGGTAATATAATTGGACGCAACAATATTCCCTACGATGCCATCGAGCTGGTCAACAGTGATGTTCTGGGCTACATGGGCTTCATTTAACACTTTCATTAGAGCTGCACGGTGGGCCTCAGAATTGAGCAGTAGAGACATGATAGAGATCTTTGCAGGAGTGTGGTGCAGCTGGTCCACTACTTTGTAATCACTCTGCCGCATGATCCTCAAAAATTCTGTGGCTTCTTGCCCTGACACCTTCCTATTTTCCTTGGGCTCTTGTGTTATACCTTTACCCTTGCGAATCCTTTCCTCATCTTCCTTTGAAGGACCTTCTTTCAGGACTTCGGGGACATAAACACGTCCGCTTCTAGTGACTCCACTGCTTCCCGCAATGTTTGTGACATCGGGGACAACTTGAGGCTTCTGAATTGGAACCGACACCCCATAGTTCCATGGAACAGCACTGTTCTTTCGATAAGGAGCTGGGACAGGAATCACGATGGTCTTAGGTCTCTCCACGATCGGCTTTCGGCTATACGGGACCTCAATAGGTTTCTGACCATTTCCATTCTTATCTGATTCGAAAGTCAGCACATCCTCCTCTTTCTCTTGCACACCCATTTGGATTATATGACGATCCAATAGGTCCTGCAGAACTGTCTTGAAGGCCTCACATGCCCTGACACAATTATCATCAACACATACTTCTTTCTGATTACAACCTCTCTTGATGACCCCGAACTTGCACAGCTCTGCTTGAATAACCTCTAAGGGTGTCTGGATACACTCCTCAGTTCTGATTAAGGATTGGCCCCCCATATCATGGATGGCATGGGTTGCAGGTTTCTCATGACCAGGCAGCGGATTAGTTGTTTGAAGGTTATCCCTTTGGTATCAATCAGATCTTGCACTACAATTTTAAAGGCCTTGCAGTCTTCAACAACGTGTCCAACTGCCCCTTCATGAAATGCACAGGTAACATTGGGATTGTAGCCTCGGAAGTAGGGTGGCTGGACTGGTTTCATGGGTCTGGTATTGATGAGCTTGTTTGTGGCAAGATAGCCGAAAAGGTCAGTATAGGACATGGGGATGGGATCAAAGGTGGTCTGTTTTTAGTTTTGGTAGTTTTTGTGGTAGTTACTTATGGTGATATTTTGTGCGGGGACAGGGATATTTTGTGGTTGATAAGGTGGGCTTATGGTGATGGTGTTGGTCTCTCATTCTTTCTTCTTCGGAAACCCGGAGAACGGCTTCTTGTGGGTGGTTGTACCTGCGGAACCATGGGCAATCTTGTCGCTTCTCAGTCCATTTTCTAGTCTTTCACCGATGATTACCATGTCTGAGAAGTTGGAAGATACGCTGCCGATCAACCGATCATAGTATAACGGTGGCAGGGTTTCCATGAACATGAAGACCAGTTCTTTCTCCAACAAAGGGGGTGTCACCTGTGCAGCCAAAGCCCTCCACCGCTGGGCATACTCCTTAAATGACTCATTACCTCTTTTTTCCATGCTCTGTAACTGTGTTCTGTCAGGCGCCATATCCGTATTGTACTGATACTGTCTGAGGAAGGCATCAGCCAAGTCCTTCCAACAATGGATATGGGACGGTTCTAGCTACATGTACCAGTTGAGAGATGCCCTAGCAAGTCTCTCTTGGAAATAATGGATCAACAACTTGTCATCATGAGAATGTGCAGCCATTTTTCTACAGTACATGGTCAGATGGCTTTTAGGGCAAGTCACGCCTCGGTACTTGTCAAAGTCAGGCACTTTGAATTTAGGAGGTATAACCACATCCGGGATGAGACACAGATCACGAGCTTCTCTGGCTCTAGAGCTTGACCCTTCAATCATTCTTAAGCGTTCTTCTAACATATGGTGCCTGTCCCTAGCTTGAGGAGTTTCAGCAGGATAGTTCTGAGGGAAACCATTCACACCGTAGTGAGGATTACTCATCGACACTACGGCTGGGTTCACGCGTGGGTCACGTGAGTGAGTGATATTCCCAGGAATTGGTCCTTGAATTGGGGGATGGACCACTGCTGGTTTATGAAAGCCAAACGGAGTTCCCGACGGAATAGGAATCTGAATTTGGTCCTGAGGCGTTCCCGCTCCTCCACTGTTTGCGGCTGAGATGGGTTGGACTTGCTCTGCAACCCTAAGGGGATTACTTCCTGCATTAGCCTCGGCTCTTGGAGGTGTGTATCCGGGTGGGAGTCCCCAAGGCATCCTATGCGGGGCTGGTTGGCCCTGGTTGTTGGTCCCTGAAGTATGAGCAAAGGTGTCAGTCTCAAGACTCGGAGGAGGGAGAGCGACAGCAACTTCGGTAGTGACGGCAGGATTTCCAGGGGAAGTTCCGTTCCTCAAAGCTTGTAGTATCCCCATCATTTCAGTCGTCTGTGTTTCCATTGCTCCAATTTTCGTTCTCAATTCCCGATTCTCTTGAGGCAATTGCTCTGGATTGGGAACCTCAGTAGTTGGGTTACCATGGTCTGATTCACCACTTCCTAAGTCTTCAATAACAGGACGGTCTAAGTCATTCAGGTTAGTTGCCATGAGCCTTGCTTGCAGACGAGTCAGGTATCGATGTTGGCGAACCAGCTTGCCTTTTTCTAGTGATGGAACACAATTCATGAGCGCGGGAATTACATAAATGAATGCAAATGCAATGCGATATGTATGATTTTATGTTTGTTTTGGTGCCGGGAATCGCGGTGCAACTTGTCTTGTCATAGGCGTGTAAGTTTAAAACTCTAGCACTTTTCTTTTTTTTTTTTAATTTTTGATCTTTGGTTGCAACGAGGTTGGAAGCAATAGACAAAACAAACACACTTTATTCAAAAGGAAGGAGTACTACAACTTCAAACTCGAAAGAAAAGCAAAGTACAATATTCTGAAAACCACACTTCCAACAGAAAAGTACAATATCCCAAAGGAAATTACAACTTTTTAGAGAAAATTAATAATTTCCTAAGGATTATTACAATGCTCTAAAGTGAACTTCAAAGGCTTATAGCTTTCAATTCCTCCTTCCTTTTTCTCTTCTTGCTTTCGGATGCCCCATTGGCCTTCTCCATGAGTTCTTCCATCAGAATCTTGCAGTACTCGACAAACTCACACACCTTGGCCGGAGTGTTGAAAGGGTTGATTTCCGCTTCCGCTCTTCTTAGCTTCTTGGGAACATCCCTCACAGCTTGGTTAGCTAGTCCTGCTAGCCTTGAAAATTTGCTCCTCCAAAGCTGAATCTCATCCCTTAGCTCCTTGACGATCTCTTGGTCTTCTATTCTGCCAATTAATGCCATGAAACGTTTCTCCCAATACTGGCTTTCTGCTTGCACTTGCCCATAAGATTCCCTTGGGTATCGGAGATTCCTCTTCAATTCTTCCGACCTTCCTTGTTCAAACCCTAAAGCTTGTTGGTACTCTTTCAAGATCCCTATGATAGACTCTCTATGTTTCCTGATGCTTTTCACTTGGTTCTCCAATTCAAACTTCATCACTTGGAATTCCTCTTTTGACTTAGCCAGCGTATCTCTAACCATTTTCTCATTGCTCCATGACTTGGCATATAGTTTCTTCCATTCATTTGCTTCTGCCACAGCCTTATCCATCTTTGAGGCGTACCTCTTTACTTCCTCTTTAACACCTTTCAAATGTTTTTGAATTTCCCTCTTGCTCTCTTCTTCTATTTCAAGTTTCCTATTGGTTGCTTCAATAGCTGCGGCTTGGAGAGCATTTTCACTTTCTAGCTTCCGCTTGTCTTGCATCACCTTTCCCAATCTGTTTTGCATATCCCTTGTCTCTTTTTCCGCTTTGGATAAGGCCAACTTAGCCTCTTCTAGTTCTTCAATGAGGGGAACGTGAGGTTCCGGCATTTTTTCTTCAAGTGATGACACCTTTTGGTTGAATGATCGAGTTTCCTTAATCCTCTTTTCAAGCCATTGAGTGAAGGAGATAGCAGTGGTCCTTTTAGATAACTCGCCTTTGTCCTTCCGCACCACGGTTTCCCAAGCTTGCAAGACTCGTCGAAGTAAGTCCTCATCTTTAGGGATCCCCGCATGGAGGTAAAAACGAGACAGCATAGCTTCGGAGGGTGAGTCCCGCATAGGGTACCCGAGTTGTCTCAAGGTCAAAGATGGGTTATAATTGATGCATCCCTGTGTCCCCATGAGAGGAACGTTCTGGAAGCTGCCACATCTGAATATCACTGAGGGTTTATCTTCCCAACACTTGTGCGAGAACCATCGAATTTGAAGAGCATCGAGGTTCTTAAAAGTATCCTTCCACTCCTGAGGGCTCATAGTCTTCGGATTACAACCCAAGGCATAGGAAAGCAAATCCCCAACATCACTTTTGTTAATGCACACATGACTGATCAACCAAGCATATAGCACAGGGAAAGAACAACACATCTTATCCTTTCGGAACTCATGATGGCGGGTGAAGGCACGATAGGTCTCTGCGAGAATAGCGGGAACCGGATTGATGGGACTTTTTGCACTCTTGAAAGCTAGGAACACACCAATAGCGGTTTCATCTATATGTTTCTCAATCTGAGGGAAAAGAACAATGCCGAAGATGGTCAAGGCTAGTACTTGCTTGAAAGAAACCCAATCATCTGATACTACATAACTAGTCATTAAACTCTCAAAATACTCCTGAGGAAACCCAAATATCTTGTTACGCTCAACTTTGTGGGACCGCACCTCTCCTACACTGATTTGTAACAGGGAAGCAAACTTCTCATCTGAATAATACCGCCCCTGATACTGGTAAGGTCTAACCTCTGAGCGATCAAAACCCAGAATCTTCTCATACTCCTCTAAGGTAGGCGCCATTTGGAAGTTCTTGAAAAGAAAACACCTAATCTCTGAATCATAGAACCAACATAGGGCGGCAATGGCGCTCTCTTGTACTTCTAACTGTAATAACTTGCGGATGTTCCCATAAGTCTTGTCGAAGGACCGGAGCTCAATAGGACCTAATAGGGAAGCATACTCCTTCAAACTAGTTACATCAATCTTCTTTACAATGGGGAACCTCGAATTGAATGCGGTTTTGCCTTTTGATTCCATATTGCTTTCTTACACCCCTGTGACAAGGTTCGGTGTTATGTTGCGATTTCCGGCAAACAAACTTTAATGCATGAAGAATGCAAATGATGAAAGTTTTTTCAAAATTTTTTTTTAGGTGCAAATGCCATGGTGCAAAATGATGTGAATGCGAAATGATGTGTTATTTACATGCAAAAAGGGTAAGAAAATGAGGTTATTGGTGGTATTTTGAACATTTTCAAAGATACACGCTACATGCCACCTCATGTAGGTGTTTATGAGGGGAAAAGAAAATTACGTTCTACAATTTTTTAATAGAGTTTGAGAAAAAGGAATGCCTAAGCTAATGCGACAAACAAAGGCGTGCCCCCGTGTCCTACAAAGGGTGGGAATCCTAGGGTCTAGAGTCGACGAAAAGGGTAATCCTCCCATGTAGGTTCTAATCACTTCCTCACAATGGCAACCAAGAGCTAAAGTCTCTCTCATGATGACACCCACAATCGTAGAAAGCTACCGAGTGTGAGGTATCATGACAAAGCGTACTCTTGGGCGAAACTTTCATGAGAGCCATACAGACAAAGGTCTACGAATGGCAGTCACTAATCGTACCCACTCTCCTAGGTTTTTGTTCAGACCTTGGGTTTTAGGCCCCACTCAATGCTCACAAGTATAGGGTGTGAAGTGTGTGTTGAGGGCACAACACCTAGAAATAACTACCCTTCCCCACCTGCAAGAAAAACCATGAACAGTCCAGACAAAAAGGTCGTCTACCCTAGGGTTCAACATGCATACATCATTTCAATATACAACCATTCTAAGAAGTCAACAATAATTACACGTATTGCTTACCTCAAAGAAAAGGAGCCGAGAAGAAGGAATGTTCTAAAAGCTAGCAAACGAATGGCATGGAAAATAGAACAAAAGTAGGAAGAAGGGAGGTAAAACAAAGCATGTTAAATCAGCAAAGCAAATCACACATTCAATTATTCGGCTTGACCCACTTAAGAAAAAGAGTCCCCAGCAGAGTCGCCAGCTGTCGCACCCCGAAAAATCCTTGGAGGGATTTTTCTTCGCACGACCGGATTTTAGAGTCGCCACCAATATTTTTTAAAGGTAAAACACCGGAAAAACCTTTTTTGGAAAGCAATGGTCTTTGTAACCATTAGATTTGGGTTCGGGGGTCTAATTACGTATGGGGAAGGTATTAGCACCCCACAACGTCCCTTTAGAGAAGGGTTACCTTAATTAAATGTGTGATTTGCAAAGTTGATTTGGAAAAATGCTTTGTTTTTACCTCTTTTGAAAAATGTTTTATTTCGGAAAAGTGTTTGGTTTTTGAAAGGAAAAAAAAATGTTTTTGGTTTGTTGTGCTTGACGGATGGGATCCGCTCCTACGTATCTCCCGGTGCGATGGAGAATTCAAAGCTACGTAGTTCTGGGTGTCTAGAAAGGGTTTTTGTTTTTTATCTTGTTAAATTGTGAAAACTGAGCTTTCATGATGATCAATTGAGCAAAGGCTCCAAGTGACCACCATTAGCACTCCATTGTTAATAATCATGCAAGCAAAGGCTTTGCAAGACTACTAACAAAGTTTTTGATTTAGTGCAAATCTTTAGGAAAATTAGGCATTCATGATGATAAATTGAGCAAAGGCTCCAAGTGATCGCCACTAGTACCTCATTGTTGATAATCATGCAAGCAAAGGCTTCGCAAGACTACAAAGTCTGATTTTGAAGAATTTTCGCAATTGAATCGATTCTTGTTTAGGGAAAAGAAAATCTGTTATTTGGGAAAAAAAGGTTTGTGAAAAAATAATTTTACTTAGGGGAAAGAAAGAAATTTTAAAAAAGAGAAATAGGGGGTGAAATAGTAAAATGGGGTGAAAAGACGAAAATGCCCCTGCGTTCATACTATAAAAACCTAAACTAAAATTAGAAACCCTAATTTTTCTCTTCCATCTTCACGGCGCCTCCACCCTAAAAGGTCAAAACCTAATTTTCTCTCCCTCTCTCTCCACGGCCGTGCGCACCCTCCCTCTCTCTCTCTCTCTCTCCTTTCACCGCCTCTCACCTCCGTCTCTCTCCTTGCGCCGTCGCACACCTCCCTCTCTCTCCTAACGCCATTTTCTCACTTTTCTTCCTTTTTACCGAAA
Organism: Astragalus membranaceus; assembly: GCA_039519185.1. Classification (NCBI taxonomy): domain Eukaryota; kingdom Viridiplantae; phylum Streptophyta; class Magnoliopsida; order Fabales; family Fabaceae; genus Astragalus; species Astragalus membranaceus. Next base: position 98,963,090 of record CM076854.1, read on the forward strand.
CTGACTCCTTTCTCATGGCGTGATTTCTCTATTTTCCCTCGATCCAGCCTGATTTCGTGAAGGGGATAGAACGGTGACGACCGTGAGGGGAAGACGGTGGTTCGGTTTGGTGGCTGTGGTTCGATTTGTGGCTGTGGTGCGATTTGTGGCTGTGGTGCGATTTGCGGCTGTGGTGGGGCGGTTATGGTGGCGTCGTAGTGGAGATGACGGCGAGGGTGGTTTCGTGGTTATGGCGTATGGTGGTTGTTGGGTAGTTCGGTGGTGGGGGTTCTGTTTTGAGGAGTGGTTACGGCGGTGGCTGGCTGCGGTGTCGGACGGTGGAGACTACAGTGAGGCTCGGCGAGCTGCAGTGGTGGCCGGTTCTGTTTAAGAGGTGGCGGCGCAGGGACCGGAACAGCCACCGTACGTGGTGACCGGAGGTAGCTACTATATTTTTTTTCCTCACCTCGGTTCCTTCCTTTCCCCTTTCTCTTGGTAACTTGAAATTTTTTCAGAAACCTAATTTTTTTTGGTTAAGTCCGAACCCTAATCTAAAAATCCTAGTTGTTGTTTTATTTCATTTTTTTTATAATAGGTAATAGAATAGAAAACAATCTAAACCTAAAGATTTTCTTATGTGTGAAATGACTTTTTATTAGTCATTCACCCTATGGTGAAAACCAATTAGTTTCTTAGCTAACAAACATTTCAACTAAATGCTAATTTTATTTTTCTAAATGAGCTAAAAAAACGCATATATAAACCAACCCTTTTGTCAAGCTTCTGAAAGTTTCCTTACTGCTTGCTGTCACTCTGCTACTGACTGCTTCTCTCCCTTTTGTTGCTCAAGTGTATTAGAACTCTTGATGAATTCTAATTTTATGGTATCTCAGTTTTGTGTTTCTGTTGCTGTGTGTGTATCTGTCTCTGTGTATATTGCTGTCTGTGTATTCTGTTTTTTTTGTGTGTGTGAATTGTTGTGTGTTACTGTCTTGTGAATGGCTCTCTGTGTATCTCCCCCCTTTCAGTGTTACTGTTTTTGTTTTATATAGAGGATGCAAATCAATGAGACAAAAATTGTGCTGTTATGCTTTTGCAGAGAAGGCAGAGTAGTGGAGCAGAGGTGTTGGAGAGGAGCAGACAGCAGAGTAGTGGAGCAGCAAGGGAGCAGCAAGGATGAGGCTGGGATGTTCTTGCCTAAAGTGTGAAAGGCTAAGGAACCAGGAGAAGGGAGCTTGAGCCCCATTCTCAAAATACCATTTTCAGCTGCAACCTACAGAGGCTGCGCCCTGCTTGTACTGTTTTTGAATTAATTTTTTTGTAAAGAAAGTTGACTTCAGCCCCTGATCCTTTTTGTACTATTCTGTTTTTTTTTAATTTTTTTTGTCTATATGTGTAACAAAATCAATAAAAGGGACAGCTGATTTTATTTTACTATTCATTTATTATTTTTTTTATGATAATAAAAGCGGTAGAAACAATGCGCACCGACGCAACGACTCACACGACTCGAAACGAAACGCGCGCTCGCCTTAAGACTAGGAACGTGTAATTGACTTAATGCGCACACACGTAAGTTATTAAAACCGATTTCATTTTATCCTTACTTTTCTAAAACGCGGTAAAATAACGCGCAGCGACGCAACTACTCACACGACTCAAAGCGAAACGCGCGCTTGCGTTATTTATTTTTATTATATTTTTTTGGACACTTTTTTTTTGAAAGTAACGAGTGTCAAACAAAATCGTTGCACGAGAGTGCCAAAGACACCCGCGTTTAGAACGATATGCGAAGCAATAAAATTTTGGGACTTTCCAATTAGTCGGACAAAATTAGGGTATGACAGCCTTGTAGACCCATTTCACACCTATTGCCTTCTTTTGCTTTGGAAGTTCGACTAACTTCCATGTGCCATTTTTCTCTATTGACTTCAGCTCATCAATCATAGCTTCCTTCCACTGTTTGTGATCAAGAGCTTGCTCCAGGCTCACTGGTTCTGCTTCAGCCATTAGTGCAAAGTGAGTCAGGTCGCCTTCTGCTGTAATAGCAGAATCAGGAAATGTGCCGAATCCTTCTAGCCTTACTAATCTCTGCCTTTCCCTCTATGACCTTCCTATAGGTTCGATAGTAACAGGTTCTGCAGTTTCAGTAGCTACATTCTGATCCTCTAGTTCCTGAACTTCATCAAAGTCCAGTACTGTAGTTCTTTCACAACCTTCTTCATTCTGAGTATCCTAGTTCTACTTTTTCGACTAATCTATTATGACATCTCTGTTCTTCAGTATTTTCTTCTGCACAGGGTCATACAGTTTGTATGCTCCTGTCGAATGATAACTAACAAGGATCATTTGTTGTGCTCTATCATTCAGCTTCTTCCTTAGTTGCTCAGGGACATGTCTGTAACATAATGAGCCAATTATTCTGAGATGCTTGACACTTGGCTTTCTTCCTAGCCAAACTTCTTCAGGTGTCTTCCCAATCAATCTCTTTGTGGGGCACTTGTTCAGAGTGTATACTGCTGTGGCTACTAGTTCTCCCCATAAACTGTGAGGTAGCTTTTTTTCCTTCATCATACTTCTCACCATGTCGAGGATGGTTCTATTTTTCCTCTCAGCTGTTCCATTATGCTGAGGTGTGTAAGGTGAAGTGACTTCATGTACTATGCCTTCATTTTCACAGAATTTTGCAAATTCATGTGAGTTGTACTCACCACCTCCATCTGTTCGAAGAGTTTTGATTGCACACTCACTTTGCTTTTCAATCATCACCTTGAAGTTTCTGAATGCTCCAAGTACTTCACTCTTCTTATTGATCAGGTACACCCATGTCATTTTGGTGTACTCATCAATGAATGTGACAAAGTAATTGTTCCCTCCTAATGAACTGACCTCAAAGGGACCACAAACATCAGAAAATATCACCTCTAACCTTTTCTTTGCTCTGCCCGGCACCTCTGATTTGAAGGAGTTTCTTGGTTGCTTCGACTTGCAGCAATTATCACATACTTCACTAGGCATCTTTACTGCTGGCAACCCATGGACCATCTTCTTCTGATGCAGTTGTCTCAAGCTCTTGAAGTTTAGGTGGCCAAATCTTCTGTGCCACTTCCAGTTCTCATCATCGACAGTGGTTGTGAGGCATTTCTCTTCGACTACTTGCAATTCGACCTTGAATGTTCTGTTACTTTGCATTGGCACCTTCAGGATCAGCCTCTTGTTTGAATCAAACAAGCTGAGACTGTTATCATCCATTTCGACAGAGAATTTCTTCTCAATCATCTTCCCAAGACTTAGCAGATTGCTCCTCATCTTTGGTACATAGAACACTTCCTGAATGTAGCACCACTTTCCATCTTTCGACAGAAACTTTATGGTACCAATTCCTTCTGCAGTGACTCTGCTGTTGTCTGCAAATTTGATTATTTTACTTATTTGCTTCAGTTCGACAAACCACTCCTTATGGCAGCACATGTGTTTTGAGCATCCTGTGTCGAGATACCATTTGACAGATTTTTCTTCGATCTCATTTGTGTCTGCCTTCAGTAACAACAATTCTGTGTCAGTAGCTGTCATGAAGGATAATTCTTCATCATTGTTGCTGGCCATGTTGGGGGCATCACCAGTGTCACCACTGCCCTTCCCCTCACACATTGCACAAGTATTTTGAGCATCACAAGTGTTTCCACTTTCACTGGTGTTTCCACTGTTTTGCTCACTACTTTCAGCAACTGTTACATTGAGATGAGTGTCTTTTTCAATCTCATCATCTATGACTGCCATTAGCAGTATACCTTCTGAGTCAGAATCAGAGTCTGTGCCTCCATCACTTGCAAATTTGGCTTCAGCATCTTTATTCCTAGGAACCCTCTTGTTCTTACATTTGTTCCTATAATGCCAAATTGCTGACAGTTATAGCACTGCACCTTCGGCAGATCTTGCTCCTTCTTGTCGAAATTTTCTTGTTCTTCTTTCTTGCTGCCAGATCCCTTTTCTTTACCCTTCCACTTTCCTTTTTTCTTTCTTGTTGCCTGCCTTCCAATTTTTCTTAGAGGAGTGCGATAGTAAGGCTTGTTCAGTCTCTTTCTCTGAACTTCTCTGCCTAATTCTCAATTCATGAGCCTCTAAGGAACCTTGAAGTTCATCTAACTTCATTTCATCTATGTTCTTGGATTCTTCGATGGCAGTTACAACATAGTCGAATTCTGGAGTTAAGGATCTAAGCACTTTTTCTACTTCACTTGTTTCATATACAGTCTTACCATTGTCTTTCATTTGATTAGTTAGAGCTACTAATCTTGTAATGAATTCACCAATTGATTGTCCATCTTTCATCATCAATGTCTCGTATTGCTTCCTGAGAGACTGCAGACGTATCTTCTTCAGTCTATCCGCACCTCCATATGCATTCTTGAGGATATACCATGCTTCTTTTGCTGAATCACAGTCAATGATCAGGTTCAGAATGTTTGAATCAACACTTTGATGAATCAAGAACAGCCCTTTTCCATCTTTCTTTCTCAGTGCATGGTGGTTGTTCCTCACCGCTTCAGTGGCATTTGCTGCCAATGGTGGAACACCATCATTCACGATTTCAAGTACATCTTGAAAACGAAACAAGACTTTCATCTGCGCACACCATCGGTCATAATCTTTTCCATTAAAGACAGGGAGGTTCGTCGGAATTCCTCCGCCACTGTTGTCTCGCATCGCCATGATGAATCTTGAAGGATCTTTATAGCTCTGATACCAATTTGTTGGAGGAGAGTTGCGCAGGGAGAAGGAAAAGAGTAGAAAACGCAGAAAAGAGAGGGAAAAACTGGGCAAGGCAATTAAACAGTAATACAAAACTGTATCGAAAAAGTCTGTATTTACATGTTAGTCGAAGGTGTATATATACAAAGATGCAGCGCCCATATTGGGCCTATATTTCGACTGGGCCACATATTGGCCCATTGGATGTTTTACTAGTGACACCTAACAATACTAAGAGCAATTGAATTACAAACATATTCAATATTCTTCCCTTATGCCTTGTTTTCAAAACTTCATGTAATCTAAATCTTTAAATTTTTATAGTTAAAACTTCTCTTATGCTTTGTTCTCACATTCTCTCTCGCAGAGTCGCAGTTTTGCAAAGGCTAACGCTAGGGGTTTTCAGTGGTTTGGGTAAATCCAAACCAACCCGTGGCCCAATCCAAACCGAAGCGTTTGGTTCGGATAATTTTGGTGATCGGATTAAATCCGAACCAACCCATTAAAACCCGTACTATTTTGGTTTGAATAACAGATTTAGAAAAATAAATCCAACCCAACCCGTCTGCCCGATCCTATTGAGCTAGCACGCTATATTATAGACCTATAGTCTGTTAGACTTCTAAATTTTAGCTTCTTTGTTAAGCTGCATATTCATTACTCTTCAATTAAAGCTTAGCATATTCCCCAGGCTCCCCAACTATCAACACCACGTCTACATTCATCTCATCATTATAATCACAAATTCACAAGTCCCAATGGCTCTCACGCATCAATCATATTTACTTATCCGCATTCACTCATATTCTTCAAGTCCAAGTTACATGTATTATTCCCAAAGCCCAAAGCACAGACTCATATTATTGAAGCCCAAGTTATCTGTATTATTCCCAAAGGCCAAACACAGAAGAGATGCATTGCAGTAACAATCGAAATCGAACCTTGACGAAGTGTAGAATTTTACATTTTAAAAAATTAGACGGTAGTACGTGGCCCGTGAGCCCAATTCAAACCAATACCATCCAATATCGAATTGGTTTGGTTCGGATTTTATAGAAAAAATTCAAAATCCAAACCCCAAACCAATTAAATATGATTGGTCCAGACAACGGATTTAGTCAAAATCCATCCAAACCAACCCGTGAACACCCCTAGCTCGGTCGCTCCATCACATGTTCGTCAACAATAACTTCATCAAATACTCCACTTCTTCTTCATTCATTAGCAACCCCAATTCTTTCCCCGACGTCGTCAAATATTCCGCAACCCCTTGCATCGTGTGTTCATCAACATCAATTTATGTCATACTTCTTCTTCTTTCTTCTTCTCGTAGGTGAGGCTTATTCATCAATTTATTTCTCTAATTCATTCCCCAGTTCGATTTTGGAGTCGACAAATCCTAAATTCCCAAATCCCATCCTTTTCATTCCAATGAGCCAAATGATGAATTATTCATTTTTGGCAAAATTACACTTTTGGTCCTTTATCGTTGGCTTTGGTTTCATTTTGGTCTTTTCTCTTTTTTTTCTCGTTTTGGTCCCTCATCTTCCATTTTTGTGTCATTTTGGTCCTTATTTGGTACTTTCCATCCATTAACTTAACAGACGCCACGCTGGCTGTTAACTGCTGACGTGGCGTCTTAAGTGTTAGGGCTGACTTGGAATTCATTAGGTGATGTGGCAAATGGAGGACCAAATTGAAACTAGAAAAAAAATAAAGGACAAAATTGACATAAACAAATTCCATCTTCATCTTCTTCCTCCAAACACCATCATTTTATATCAAAATGATGGTTATTCTTGTGGCTATTATGTAATGATAAACAAAATGATTGCTTAATCTTTACTTTCATGGCTGTATGGTCTGTGAGGGAGATACTACTTACTAGTGTATTTTCTCATGTTATGAAATCCTCGGAGGGGCTTAAAGCGGTGTCGACGAGCATAGGAATTGATTTTCTGGTTTCCTCTTACATATTCAGGTTGACAAATGAAATTCTGGTAAGCTGCATTAAGAGTTCTGTAGTAGGCACGAGGTTTTGGCTTACTATATTCCATTTCCCAACATTTTTAGCAGCAAGGTCATTCTTATGCAATTTTATGGAATAAATTCTTTAGTAGCAAATTCTATAATATTAACAGGGATCCTGCTTAATGAGTTTCTTGTGTGGTCACATGAGCATAGCTTATATTGCTAATGCCCAAATGATGGATAAATGGGTGAGTAAGTGCAAAAAGAAGACTGAAACTATAGTGCATGGATATCTTCTCTTGGTGCAGATGAAGGTTGTTTCAAGGAATGACATAGTAATTGGTGTAGCTATGCTAATGGGATGATGATGATGTATTAGCGGTCGTTTGGCTGAAATGGATGATGATGCCCGTTTTTTTGGTAATTATTTGAACTCTATTAAACTTGTGATACATTCTCTTGCATGATTAGTACACCCCTTCTCAATTCTTTCTGCATGTATACTTGCATGTTTGGGATAAGTTTTTGAATTGCTCATTATAGAGTCAACCAGTATTGTAAATTCCTATAGATTCAGTCAGTATTGTAAATCCCTCCACTCTATGCTATGATCTATCCATGATAGCATTTTCTAATCAGATACTTACTTATATAAGGCACAGTTTAAGCAAATAAACTCGATTTTGTACTTATAACCCATATAAATCACCATCAAAATAAGGAACCTTAGTTAGGGTCTAATTCTTGCTTTGTAGTATTTGCTATTATGATCTGCTAGAGAACTGTAAGGTGTAGAAAGTGACATAATTGATAAGAAAATTAATATGTGAGTGGAATGCTATCTATTCTAATATAATTGATAAGGCAGATTGTCAAACTAATTTTTGGTTATGCTTTGAGGCAGGAGCTGGGATATTCATAAGGCAATTGAAGGTAACTTACCACTGAGTTGGAATCAGACTAAAACATGCCAATTACTTATAAGGTATACTATTACTATTGGGGTATTGTTTTTGTTTCAGTTTAAATGTAATTTTGATTTTGATTTGCGTGAGTGTGCAACAGGTGAAGTGGATGTTGTTTTTGTTAATGTTATCTTTCTGTTTTTCAGATACAAAACTTGAGGTAAGTTCTTGTTTCTTATTTTTTTGGAATGGAAAATTGTGTAATTTTTGCCAATGATGTGTTATTGATATTATTGTCGATAGAGGCTTGGGATAAATCTGTTCTAGCCCTTATTTGCCATATAATAGAGATATTGCTCATCCATTCACCAAGGAAGCCATGTTGCAGGTATGTTATGTGGTTTCATTCAATTGTTTGATGATTGATGGTATTGTCCCTTGAATTGAATCAAATCTCATGTTTTCATGTTTCATTGAAAGTTTGTAAATGTGAGTGAGTTTTGTCATCTGTGTAGGCTGAACTTGTACTCTACCAGATAAGAAAACGAGACTTATTCATATGACGAATTGAAGCACGTCAGACAAGTTTGGGCAGACTTCTTTCTAAAGTTGTATGCAGAGTGTAAGCCAATTGCAAAGAAAGAACGAAGCAAACAACTTAACTGATATTTGATTCATTAATGTAAAATTTTGTATCTTAGGGTTTTTAGAAATTTGTGTACATGTTTTTCTGTATATATGAAAGTTTGGTACATTAATGTAAATTTTGATTATGAAATACATGTTTTGTATCCTTTGATTATGAAATAATTTGTGTACGAAATATTTGAATCTCTAGGGAGAAGCAAAAAATGCAATAAAACACAAACTCTTTTAAAGTCGGATCTCATTGTCATCCGATTTTAAAAAGAACTTTTAAAGTCAGGTATCAGTGTAATCCGACTTTAAAAGTGTTCCACAGAGGCCAAAACCACAGCGCACGAGCAGTAATTAAAGTCGGACGCTATTTATCCGACTTAAAAGTTGACTTTTTAAGTCGGACTGTAACCAGACTTTAAATCACGTACTTTCTAAGTCGCCCTAATAGAAGTCGAACACACATCTGACTTTAAAAGTCCAAAATATCCGACTTTGAATCCTGTTTTTCCACTAGTGATGAAATCTTTTAGTAATGGCTCATTATTTTCTGTCCACACTACTCATTTCCTAAACAGCATGGATTACAACTTTAACAAATTAATGTCTTGTAATGAAAACAATTAGATCAAAATCGAAAGGCTGTGATCGAAAACAAGGTGATGTTGATGCAGTTATGGCAAATCTGTTTAGGAAACCAACTTTTCTTTTGTTTGTAGACGGAATGAAAAGTACCACCCGTAGTTTACAAAAAACTTATCTGCTATAAGCTAGTGAATTAGCCTTGTCAAAGCATAATTCACCCGCGGTTCAATTTTTTAAGTCCACCTTATATATTTCCTACAAATTTATAAAATTAATGTCTTGTAATATAAACAGTCGATCAAAATCGAGAGATTGAGATCAAAAACTGGGTAACGCTATGGCACCAAATTTATTTCGGAAAATAAAAAAAAAATAATTCAAGTAACGCTACAGATGAAGTGACAAGTACCACTTGTAAACTCACATGTAAAATGGAGATCTCGAATTCAAATTTGAATAGCTATAGAATATATCGAGCCTAACATCCTATTGTGCTAGGTTTACGAATTTAAAAACTCACAACTAATTATACTTATTAAAGACTGTTTTATTATTCTTGAAGTAAACATTGCATAGCCAAAATGTATATAATGCCAAAGAAAGTGAAGAGGTATGACTCCTTGACTTGACTCATAATCATATCTCTTCTATATAGAGGTTAATTAGGTAGTGTATGATACAATTTCTGCACGCTTCGAATAATCCATCAATCTTTCTTTCACGTTAGTTGTTGTGACTGATGGTGTGTATGCTTCTCTAGTAGTCCTAATTAAACATCAAATGAAAAAAGCAAGCAGATAATGTTAGCAATTAGTCTCCTTAATAAAATGATGCAAGTATAACTAAATTCACCAAAAAATAATTCAAATGTTAAGAACAGTGCTATACTCTTCAAACTATATTAATTTGCGAAATCAGCACTTAAATTTCTTTCCAAAAATAGAAGCACGTTATTCAAATTAAATTGATCAGAGGTTTAAAAAGGATGTATAGCATTAACTCACGCAAATAATGAAGCATCAAACATTAATCACATTAAACATCAATAGATCATAATTACATCACCACAGTCTTGACTATAAAGAGATCTAGCTGATAATGAGCTTAGACATGACAAAATAGAACCTAACTACCATAGATGAAGCCATCAAAATAGTAACAACACTGAAAACAGAGTACACTGAAAAATGCAGAGTTATACAAACAAAATGAAGCACAAAGTAAGCTTCAGGTGTTGTAGATCTGCTCCAGAGTTTGTGTTGTGCGAATGAAGATCTGTGATGCAGATTCAGAGTTTCCAGCTTCAACAATGGAGTTTCAGCACTGAAAATGGTGGAAAGATGGTTGGGGAAGACGATGGAATGGTGGAATGGAAGGTGGAATTGTACTCTCTGACCTAGGGAACAGTGGAGGCTGAATTGTGTGCTCTTAGGGTAAAGTACCTATTTATACTCCTTTCTCTCTCCAAGTACCATTGGGCCTTTTTCTCTTACATCACTGCCAGGTGCTGCCAACCCTAATTTCAAGGACACTTTGTCGTTTTACATCCCACTAAATGTGCAGTTTCCAAGATGCCTTTTTCACTAAAGACAAAAAACCTCTTTCTTGCTTATACCACCTGAGAGGACTTTAATTTGTTCCTTACGCCAGCTGCCTGCTACAATGCTACCATAGCACTACAAAGTAATTCCTTTCATATTGATGATTTCCTTTCATATTGGAACCATTATCATAATCTTTCCCCCTCACATCATAAACATCAAGATCAAGAGTCTTTAAAACATTTAGTAATTCGTTTAAAAGTCCTAACCCGGATGTATCATCAACTTTTAAAAATTATAAAAAGAACTCTCAATCTCTATTTTATTATTTGACAAATTCACACAACGAATTATAAGAGTCATCTATTCTTGACGGCTCACATCAGAGGTACAATTAAGAAATATCAAAAAATATTTTGCTTCTTTGATGCGCATTCATAAGTCCTAATTTAGTATGATTTTAATGTTTATTTTAAGTAAGTTGTTTGACAATTTAGTTCGATTCTAGAGCTATTTTACTACCTATTGTTAGTTTTTATTCTCAGAGTTAATTCTGAAGCAAATGAGGAATTTTGGTATTCAAAGAGCAAGGAACATAAGACAACAAGATGGGGAGAATAAGAAAGTAATTTAAAGCTGAAAGACAGAAGCAAACACACGATTCGTGCGTGATCCAGCACGGTCCGTGCGCTCCGTTCACAAGAAGGAAGAAAAATAAAGAAAAGGAGGCGGACGATCCGTGCGTCCACAAGCACGACCCGTGCGGACCGTTCACTGAGAACGATCTGTGCGCCTGTCTAGCACGATCCGTGCGTCCTATCTGAATTCCAAAGATGTTACAAACTCTTCCCTTTCTCTTCTTTATGGATTGTAATTTGTATTTAATGTTTTGTCTACTGATCCTACACTATAAAAAGGACCTCAATGTAAGCTTCAAAGGATCTCTTACCATTGTACTTTCATTCCAAAGTTTAAGCTAAAGTTCCTGCATTTTCTCTTAAGGTTATTGTTCTATTGTTATTTTTTATTCTCAGGATTGTGAGAAGTGTACCCTCAGAACAAAGTCCTTGAAAAATAAACAGAAAATGCTTCTACAAAAATTTTTGCTGCCACTTTTAGTTGCTCTTGCTTGAGGACAAGCAAAGACTCAAGCATGGGGGAGTTTGATAAGTCCTAATTTAGTATGATTTTAGTGTTTATTTTAAGTAAGTTGTTTGAAAATTTAGTTCGATTCTAGAGCTATTTTACTACCTATTGTTACTTTTTATTCTCAGGGTTAATTCTGAAGCAAATGAAGAATTTTGGTATTCAAAGACAACAGGATGGGGAGAATAAGGGAGTAATTTAAAGCTGAAAGACAGAAGCAAACGCACGATTCGTGCGTGATCCTGCACGGTCCGTGCGCTCCGTTCGCAAGAACGAAGAAAAATAAAGAAAAGGAGGCGCACGATCCGTGCGTCCAAAAGCACGACCCGTGCGGTCCGTTCGCAAAAGAATTCAAGAGTTTCATAGCGCACGATCCGTGCGTCCACTAAGCACGAACCGTGCGCCCTGTGCCGTTTTGAATTTCAAGTTGATTTCACTGAGCACGATTCGTGGGCCTGTCTAGCACGATCCGTGCGTCCTATTTGAATTCCAAAGATGTTACAAACTCTTCCCTTTCTCTTCTTTATGGATTGTAATTTGTATTTAGTGCTTTGTCTACTGATCCTACACAATAAAAAGGACCTCAATGTAAGCTTCAAATCATCTCTTGCCATTGTACTTTCATTCCAAAGTTTAAGCTAAAGTTCTTGCATTTTCTCTTAAGGTTATTGTTCTATTGTTATTTTTGTTCTTTCTATTCTTGCAACTTTACTTTTTGTCATTTATTTTCTAGCACTTTTATTTCCTTGTTATTTATATTCTGTCATTTAATTTATGTCATTCTCTTCTACTCCTTTGTCTACTATGATCATGTGTGAGTAGACTTCTTTAGTCTTGAGATTGTGGGAAACAATCAATTGATGGGTCCGTAAAACAATTCCAAGGCTAAAATCTATCTTATTAGAATTTGCTTTGTTTTAATCTAAATTTATCGTACAAACTTGATAAAACCAATGTCAAGTGAAGTTTCGAGAGGTGAAGTTTGACATTGGAACAAATGAATTTAGACAAGGTCAATCAAAGCATGAGAATAGCTTTGATAACCTTGGGGCAATAAGGTTGTGCTTAATGGGGGCCTGCAATGATCAACCAAGAGAATAGGCTTGATCGTTGTTTCGAGACACGTTCTTGTATTCCGAAAGAAAACTTGAATTACACCAAAGAATACATTGTCCTTAAAACACAAATTTAACTATAAGATAGAGGATATTTAAGGGGTTGTTTTAGTTCTGTCATTTGGATTTAACCATAATCCCAGAACGCTTTTATAATTCTAAATTTTAACCAAACATACTTTTCTACTAAATCATTCCCTTTCAGCTAATCACCACTAAAAATTAGATTGGTAATCACACTTAGCTCCCTGTGGATCGATACTTTCTATTACGCGATATACCGGACTATCAAGTTTTTGGCGCTGTTGCCGGGGAGTTAGTGATATTAATCAACTTTTTGGTACCGGTTAGACTGAATTTTTATTTTTCTTTTGTTTGCTTATTCCCTTCTTCTTTGAATGCGAAGAGTCCGAAGTCTCGGAGAAATTGTTCAATCAATTCCTGAGATTGAAAGATTTCTACATAGAAGAAGAAGAGAATTGCGCAATAACCAAGAAATGGCGGAAAATCAAAATCGTACTCTCAAAGAGTATGCTACGCCTTCTACGGCTGAACCCCATGGCATTATTGCGCATCCTATTGTTGAAGCTAATAATTTTGGACTTAAGCCATCTTTACTTTCTATGGTCCAACAGGATCAATTCTCTGGATCAGCCACTGATGATCCTAATCGACATCTATCTATTTTCCTTGAGTACTGTGGCACTCTAAAACTGAATGGAGTGACTCCGGAAGTCATAAGGCTGAAACTTTTTCCTTTCTCATTAAGGGATAAAGCCAGGGCTTGGTTTCACTCATTACCTAATGAGTCTGTCACAGCTTGGGATCAACTAAGGCAAGCATTCCTTGCCAGATTCTTTCCCCCAAGCAAAACTGCTCAATTGAGGAATCAAATTACAAGATTCACTCAGAATGATGGGGAGTCTCTTTATGATGCATGGGAGCGTTTCAAGGAAATGCTAAGGCTTTGCCCCCATCATGGACTAGAGAAATGGTTGATCATCCACACTTTTTATAATGGTTTGCTGTATACCACAAAAATGACTGTTGATGCAGCTGCTGGCGGTGCTCTAATGAACAAGAATATCGAAGAAGCTTATGCTCTGATTAAGAACATGGCGCAGAATCACTACCAATGGACAAGCGAGAGAGCTATCACTGCTCCATCTCCACAAAAGAAAGAGCCAGGTAAGTACGAAGTCTCTGCCCTTGATAATATAGCTTCTAAAGTAGACGCATTATTTGCCAAATTTGATAAGCTGAGTGTAAACGCTGTTTCACCTTCTCCTACTACTTCTTCTTCTTCATCTTGTGAAATTTGTGGCGTAGTTGGCCACATTGGTACAGAATGCCAACTAGGGGCATCTACTGCTGGTTCTGAGCAAGCTAATTTCGCTCAAAAGGGAGACCCTTTTTCAAACACATATAATCCTGGATGGAGGAATCAACCAAATTTTTCATATAAAAATCCTCCATCAAACCAACCAGCAGCTAGAACACCCCCCGGTTTTCAAAATCAAAGGAGCCCTCAAAAATCCAATTTGGAAACTTTGTTGGAAACTTTTGTGTTAACTCAAACCAAACAAATGAAGAGTTCAAAAACCAAAACTCATTTTTGAATGATACTCTTATAAAGTTAACATCAAAAGTAGACTCTATCACTACTCACAACAAAATGCTGGAAACCCAAATTTCTCAAGTGGCTCAACAAGTCGCTTCATCCTCTAAATCCTCTGGAATATTTCCTGAACAGCCAGAGCCAAAACCCAAAGCCCAAATTAATGTTGTCACCTTAAGGAGTGGGAAACATTTAGAGGAACCAAAGGGTACTAATAATGAGAATGAAAAAGAGAATCCACAAAGTGAGGAGGTAGAGGAAAAGAAAGAAAAAGAAACACCATATGTGTCACCTCCACCATACAAGCCCATCATTTCCTTCCCACAAAGGTTTGCAAAAACAAAACTTGATGAGCAGTTTAAGAAATTTGTTGATCTTTTGAATAAGCTCTACATAAACATTCCTTTCACAGATGCACTGTCTCAAATGCCATCTTATGCAAAAATTTTGAAAGAAATTCTATCTAAAAAAAGAAAAATAGATGACAATGAGACAATGGCTCTAACTGAAGAATGTAGTGCTAATTCAAAATAAACTGCCACCAAAGCTAAAAGACCCTGGAAGTTTTTCTATACCATGTGTGATAGGAAGTGAAACCACAAACAAAGCCATGTGTGATTTAGGAGCCAGTGTGAGTTTAATGCCATTATCCCTTTTCAAGAGGCTAGGCCTAGGAGAGTTAAAACCCACCAAATTGACTATACAGTTGGCTGACCGCTCCATTAAATATCCAACCGAAACTTTAGAGGATGTTCCTATTAAAGTGGGACAAATTTTTATACCGGCTGATTTTGTTGTGATGGAGATAGAGGAGGATTCCCAAGTTCCAATTTTGTTGGGAAGACCTTTTCTTGCCACTGCAGGGGCTGTAATAGATGTCAAAAATGGTAAGTTGGCATTCAATGTGGGTGAAGAAAAGATAGAGTTTGAGTTTGCTAATCTTATGAAAAGTCCTTCCATTAAGGACTCTTGTTGTAGAGTTGACATTGTTGACCATTGCGTGGAAGACTGCTTTTTAGCTACATCTTCACACGATGGTTTAGAAACATGCCTAACAGGCAGCACAAATAAAGAAATGGCTGAAGAAGCCCAAGCCTATGCCAAATTGCTGGACGAAAATCCTCCTATTAAAGGCTTGGGCATTGAAGACTTGGTTGAGGAGAAATCTAATCATCTTCGAAAAGGAGCTCCAAAGGTGGAACTAAAGCCTCTACCTACATCTCTAAGGTATGAATTTCTGGGCCTAAATTCTACTTTTCCTGTTATTGTCAATGCAAACTTAAATGAGGTGGAAACAAAGAAATTACTTAATATTCTCAAGAAATACCCGAAAGCTATAGGATATACAATTGAGGATATTAAGGGAATAAATCCCTCATTATGTATGCATAGGATACTACTTGAAGAGGACTATAAACCCTCCATTGAGCATCAAAGGAGATTGAATCCTAACATGAAGGAAGTTGTGAAAAAAGAAGTACTTAAACTTCTTGATGCTGGGGTTATATATCCAATTTCAGACAGCAAATGAGTTAGTCCTGTTCAAGTAGTACCTAAAAAGGGAGGCCTTACAGTTATAAAAAATGAGAAAAATGAATCCATTGCTACTTGGACTGTCACGGGATGGAGAATGTGTATCGATTATAGGAAGCTTAATAAAGCAACCCGTAAAGATGACTTTCCCCTCCCTTTTATTGATCAAATGCTAGAAAGGTTAGCAAAGCATTCACACTTCTGCTATTTGGATGGGTATTTCAGATTTTTTTCAAATACCGATTCATCCTAGCGGCCAAGAAAAAACAACTTTTACCTGTCCTTATGGCACTTATGCTTATAGAAGGATGCATTTTGGTGTGTGTAATGCTCCTGCTACTTTTCAATGCTTTATGATGTCCATCTTTTCGGATTTTGTTGAAAATATAATGGAAGTTTTTATGGACGATTTCTCGGTACATGGATCAAGTTTTGATAACTGTTTGGCTAACCTTGAAAAAGTTCTTGAAAGGTGTGAAAAGGTAAATCTTGTTTTGAACTGGGAAAAATGCCACTTTATGGTAAGGGAAGGTATTGTACCTGGGCATTTGGTTTCTGAACGAGGTATTGAGCTTGACAAAGCTAAAATTGAAATCATTGAAAAAATGTCACCTCCTACCTCGGTCAAAGAGGTAAGAAGTTGCTTGGGTCATGCGGGTTTTTACCGCCGGTTTATAAAAGATTTTTCCAAGATTACTAAGCCACTGACAAGCTTGCTCCTTAAGGATGCAGCTTTTGTTTTTTATGATCTTTATCATGAAGCATTTTGCAGGTTAAAATAAGCTTTGACCACTGCCCCCATCATGCAACCACCGGATTGGAATCTTCCATTCGAGAAAATGTGTGATGCAAGTGACTATGCGGTTGGGGCAGTCCTGGGTCAAAAGAAGGATAAGAAGATGCATTCTATCTACTATGCTAGTAGAACCTTGGATGATGCCCAAGTGAATTATGCCACAAAAGAAAAAGAGCTATTGGCGGTGGTCTTTGCCATAGATAAATTCAGGTCATACTTGGTGGGGTCCAAAATCATCATCTATACGGATCACTTGGCAATAAAATATTTGTTGAACAAAAAAGATGCTAAGCCGAGGTTGATCCGATGGATTTTGCTCCTCCAGGAATTTGACTTGGAGATAAGAGATAAAAAAGGTACAGAAAATGTTGTGGCTGATCACTTGTCAAGGTTGCAAGAGAACAATGAGAATGAGTTGCTGCTTGATGATTCCTTTCCGGATGATCAACTATTCTCTTTGGTGCAAACTGAAGCACCATGGTATGCAGACTATGTGAACTATCTTGCAGCTGGAGTGCTGCCTCCGGACCAGAGCTACCAACAGAGGAAGAAATTCCTCTCTGATGTAAAACAGTACTATTGGGATGAACCTCTCCTTTTCAAGAGAGGAGCAGATGGTGTTTTCAGAAGATGCATACTAAAAGAAGAGGTAAGTAACATTCTTATTCACTGTCATTCTTCTTCTTATGGTGGCCATGCCAGCTCTAAAAGACTGCTTTCAAAATTCTTCAATCTGGTTTTTTCTAGCCATCACTCTTTAAAGATGTGCATCATTTTGTTTCTAAATGCGATCAATGTCAATGCACCAGGAGTATTTCCAGAAGAAACGAAAAGCCTCAGAACAGTATTCTAGAAGTTGAAATTTTCAACGTCTGGGGAATTGACTTCATGGGGCCATTTCCGTCTTCTTTTGGAAATCAATACATTCTAGTCGCAGTTGATTATGTTTCAAAGTGGATTGAAGCCATTACTTCTCCAGCAAATGATGCACAAGTCGTAATCAAGCTTTTCAAGAAAATCATTTTTCCAAGATTTGGAGTACCAAGAGTAGTAATTAGTGATGGAGGATCTCATTTTATCTCCAAACATTTTGAAAAGCTCTTACAAAAGTTTGGGGTGAAGCACAAAATCGCAACACCTTACCACCCCCAAACTAGTGGCCAAGTTGAGGTCTCCAATAGAGAGATAAAAAGTATTTTAGAAAAAATGGTCTCTCATTCTAGAAAAGATTGGTCAATTAAGCTTGATGATGCTCTCTGGGCTTATCAGACAGCATACAAGACTCCTATTGGGATGAGCCCTTTTAAATTGATTTATGGGAAGTCTTGTCATCTTCCGGTTGAGCTAGAGCACAAGACTTATTGGGCAATAAAAACTCTCAACTTTGATACAAAGTTAGCAGGTGATAAAAGAAAACTTCAGTTAAATGAGTTGGAAGAACTGAGGTTGGACGCTTATGAAAATGCCCGAATTTTCAAAGAAAGAACAAAGAAATGGCATGATAAGCGTATCGTCCGAAGAGAATTTAGAGAAGGCGATCTTGTATTGCTCTTTAACTCAAGGCTGAAACTTTTTCCAGGGAAATTAAGGTCAAAATGGTCTGGTCCATTTCAAGTCTGTAAGGTATACCCTATGGGATCTATTGATATATGGAGTGAAAAGACCGGTTCATCCAAAGTAAACAGACAAAGGTTGAAAACTTATTTGATTGGTGATGAGATTGAAAGCGGAACCACTTTGGTTCTACAAAATCCCAATTAAAGAAAAAGGTCTGGGTCAAGCTAGTGACGTTAAAAGAGCGCTGCGTGGGAGGCAACCCACGGGTTAATGTTTTTTTTGTTTTTTTTCTTGTTTTTCAGGAAATTCATGTAAAAAGGGTGTCTGATCCGGGTGTTTAATACAAGAAAAATGAGTTTTGAATGCTGAAGGAAGCGCACGATCCGTGCGCATCATGGCACGATCCGTGCGTAGCTATGAATACATTTGGCACCACACCCATACCTTCCCAACCTTCAAATACAGTCAAACAACACCAAACCTCCATAAAAAACTACCCAAAATCAACTACCCACAACCCCCTCTACAAAACCCAACCATCAAAATCACCATACAACCACTCTCCACAAAATCCCCAAATTCGTAACCCACCATACCCATAACCCAAAACCTCCATAAAGACCCTCAAAACACCACCCAATCATCAAAATACCACCCCATACACAAAACCCACCACCAAAAACACTCCATTCACCTTCCAAAACCCAAAAACCCCAAATTCTTTCCATCACAAAAAACCCCAATTTTGAGGAAATCGAAAATGGCTTCTAAAAAGGCAAGAGTCACCGATGTTGCTGGTACGTCTACGGGGAAAGGGCGAAAAAGGAGTGGTACTAGTTCAAGCAACCCGTACAAGATTATTTTCAAGGACAAAACTCAACGAGAAAGGTATGAATTGCTTGACCACAGAAAGGTCGTCGCCACAAGGTATCCCCATTTTTGCCTTACTCTTGACGCCCTAGGAATAGAGGACAATGTCATAATGTTATTGAATAATCTGGACTGGATAGATTTTTTGAGGCCACAAAGGGCCACTTATGAAGGGCTGGCTCGTGAATTTTTAAGTTCACTATACCAAACTGATGATAGGCTGTCATTTAGACTGTTTAATGAAGATTTTGAAATGTCATTGGATGCATTTGGCGAAAAATTGGGATTTCCTAATGTGGGGCTGATTCATGACTCAAGAAACCCAACTGTCAGGCCAGCAGGGTATAATCCTCCCACCTTTTGGACCCAGATTACTGGAAGCGTTCACTATGAGGCAAGGACTGCCAAAGCAAGCTCAGCTCATAACCCGGTCTTCCGGTACATTTGTAGGATAATGGCTTGCACTGTTTTTGGTCAGGGTGAGATGGGTGGAATTAGAACTGGAGAACTTTTTCTGTTATGGGCAATGATCCATCAAGTGCAGGTTAACACCCTTCACTATATTACCAGAAATTTGATTCATATTGCTGAACTTCCCAAAGGTGATATTGTGATTATTATTCAAAAATTGGGGCTGACTGAGAGATTAATTTATCAAGATGTTCTGGACGGTAATATGAGCATTGACATGGATATATGCGAGAGCATGTTCCTAGTCAGGTCTACAAATAAAGCAAGAACAAGGTTTCACTTACTGGTCGACAAGCAAAAGTCAATCTTGCTACCAAACCCGGTAAGGACAGACACAAGAAACCCAGAAAACTGGTTGTATCTTGATGCTGCAGGTGATATACCCCAAGAGGTGCCAGTCCAGGAGGTGGAGGAAGAGATAGCTGGGCAAAATGTTCAAAATGACCAAAATTTTAATTTGGAAGCATGATGTGGCAGAATCGAAAGTGAGCAGCAGAGGCAGGGAGCGGAGCTGCAACAAATAAGGGAGGACCAACTGCTTCATAGTCAACAAATGGAGCACATGTCAGACATGCTTCGCTCTATGATGCAGCACTTCAGCATTCATCAGGCTCCTCCGCCTAGTCAACAGTAAATCATATGAGCTTTTCCTTACCCTTGCATGCCGTTTTTATTGTCAAATCATTGAGGACAATGTCTTGTCCAAGCATGGGGGAGTTGGTACTTTACCCTTTTGAATTTGTTTTTTTTCTGTTATTTTTCTTTTCTTTTCTTTGTTCTGTCAAGACTGGATTTTCCTCCCATGTTTGTGTTACTGCTGTTTTTCCTTGTGAGTTCAATGTTTTAGTGCAGCAATTATCAGTAGTTGTATTAAAAAGAGATAAAAGGACTGAATTTTATGATGAATTTATGCATGTAAACTTAACTTTTTGCCTGAATTGTTTTCTAAGCCCATAACTATTCTTACACTTTAAGCTCTAGGTCTTGAAAGGGAGCCAGATAGCTCAAAAGTTAGCCCAAACTAAGTTGGAATAGTCAACCAAAAATTGTGCCAAACTTGATATAACAAAGCGGAATAGAAAATGAAACAAATTGGGGGGTAATAAAGTGAAAATTTTTGGTGGTCAGGGTAATACATATATAATAGGATGCTGTTGCTGAGTAGTAAATCCCACGGAGCAAAAAGCACAGCGTCTGAAAAATTTCAAATATGCCCTGACCGCAATTTGTTGGTATATGTAACGCCCTAAAATAATTTAATTGATTAATTAATTAAGTTATTGGAGGGATACAATATTTATTTAAGTGGGATAATTCATGTATAATTGTTTTATTGTAGGAGGCGAAAAGAATTAAGATGGGTGGTGTAAAATGGGCCCAAGTCACTTAAGTGACCCAAGCCCATTCCAATTATCTCAAAAACCTAAAAAACTAAATTCATTCCATCAAGAAAGAAAGGAACCAACGAAACTGAGAGAGTGAGAGGGAGGTGAGGCGCGACTTCCAGCATAAGGAGGAGAAGAGGAATTTGACTCAACTTGGCTAGGGTAAGTATTCTTTGATCTTTTCCCTCCCATTTATTTAATTCTTCCAAGTGGTGGTCTCAAACCCTTCCTTTTTCCATGTTACGATTTTTTCCCCATGAATTTGTGATGGATGCGAATTGGCTAAGAAGAGGAGGAAGGGGGCTGCTGCGAATTTTTGGTGACCTTGGCTCATCGTGTTGCGGGGTTTTGCACGTGACACATTCATCGTTGTTTCGGGGCATACAAAATTCGAGGTAAGAGTGAGCGATTTCAATTTAATATAATTGAGTATATGGAGGGTTTGTGGGTTTGTGTTAGTGGTTGAATTAGAAACTTATAGGTGAAGAGGAATGATGGGTGGAATTATTATGGTGATATGCGAATTACCCTATGATGTGAGGAGATGAATTGTTGCTGTTAGTCAAATAATAGTGTTGCTGTTAGTCAGAATTTTGTGTTGCTGTTAGTCAAATAATAGTGTTGCTGTTAGTCAGAATTTTGTGTTGCTGTTAGTCATAATAGTAGTGTTGCTGTTAGTCAGAATTTGTGTTGCTGTTAGTCAAATAATAGTGTTGCTGTTAGTCAGAATTTTGTGTTGCTGTTAGTCAAATAGTAGTGTTGCTGTTAGTCAGAATTTGTGCTGCTGTTAGTCAAATAATAGTGTTGCTGTTAGTCAGAAGTTTGTGTTGCTGTTAGTCAAATAATAGTGTTGCTGTTAGTCAGAATTTGTGCTGCTGTTAGTCAAATAGAAATGTTGCTGTTTGCAGAATTTTTGGTGCTGTTGCTGTCAATTATATATTACTGTTGCTGTATTTAATCATGCTGTTTGCTGTCAATGAAATGTTGCTGTTTTTGCTGCTGTTTCAGCCATAAAATGCTACTGTTTTTGCGCAACAATGGCCACTGTTTTCAGTTTCGATTTGATGTAAAAATGCTACTGTTTTTGCGCAACAATGGCCACTGTTTTCAGTTTCGATTTGATGTCAAGATGCTACTGTTTTTGCGCAACAATGGCCACTGTTTTCAGTTTCGATTTGATGTCAAAGTGCTACTGCTTTTGCGCATAAATGGCCACTGTTTTTCAGCTTCGATTTGTTGCCGTTTACTAACCGAATTTCTGTACTTTGTAAAAGAAAAGAGCGTGTAAATGTGACTTTGATACTATTACTATTTTTCCGGTTAAAAATGTGAGGTTTCTTCCACTTGGAAAAATGAGATGTTTTTCCCAAGTTTAATTGTGGTGCTTCCTAAGTATGAAAGTGAAATATTTATCCATAATTTCAAAAAATGTTGTTACTCGAAAATTTAACTAGGTTGTTACTTAAAATTTTATGTGTAGTTATTTACATTTGGATGAATGTCTCCTAAATTTTTAAAATGTGTTGTTACTTGAAAACTCAGGATCATTGTTACCTAAGATTTAAAGGTGTTGTTACTCAAATTTTTGAATGCGATTGTTTATGAAGAGTTGTGATATTAATATGGTGACTATGATGAATACACTCTATGAGTGTCTTATGGTGGTGATGACGAGTACTCCGGGTGAGCGAATTTTTGGTGATTGCACATGTGTCCATAGTGTCTCATAGCATGTGCATCTTATGACGAATAGGCTTCGGCCTCTTAGTGACGGTGTGCCCATAGTGGCTTATTTATGACGAGAAAACAGTGACGGTGTGCCCATAGTGGCTTATTATGACGAGTATGGTACCATCATGCATATGCCCAGGTGTGGGTTGCATTTGCATGCGCATACATTTTTTTTTTATGACGGGTGATGTGAATTGTGAATTATGGTGTTGTGTGTAATGACGGTGAAGTTGATATTAATGATGATGTTGTATGATAGTTGCTCCTATTACTCTACTGTATGCTTAATTATATTTTGTTGAAAATTCTCACCCCTTCTGCTTGGAATGTTGCTCCATTGTGGCAACGCTGCAGGTGACTCCGATTGAAGGACATGCTGCCTTCCTTTATAGCTGTTGAGATGTTTTGAGTCGCTCTCTGATATTGTAACACCTAGGGGGCGGGGTTGAAGTTGATGACTTATTTAATTAACTGTTTTAATAATTTTATTGATGTTTGAGACGTGTTTGAGCGATTTTGGTGAGTTATTGCTATCTCCGCTGTGATGAGATTATTTTGAAGTTTGACTTTTGGGACGAATGCGTTTTTACACAACTCTTAATGGCGTAGGTGATGAGTTTTTATCAATGAAGATGTGACATTTCTTTTCTACTAATTAAATATCATTTTTGAAAATGAAAGTACTCTGATAATGACGTGCAAATTAAGGGGTAGAAACGGGGTGTTACATTAGTGGTATCAGAGCAGTTCGGTCTGTCCGGCCGGTGGTCAAGTTGTCAAGTTGAGTAACATTCGAGTCTGGTTACTCGCATCTAAATTTTGTTTTCTGTTGCAGTGCTAGAATGGCAGGACGGAACGATGCTGCACTTGCTGCTGCTTTGCAGGCTATAGCTGGAGTTGTGGGTAACATACCCAATGCTATTGGTGATGGGACGCGTAGTTTGGCTACGTTCCAGCGTGAGAGCCCTCCTGCTTTTGAAGGCGGGTATAATCCTGATGGTGCCCTTGAGTGGCTAAGTGAGATGGAGCGGATCTTCCGCGTTATGGATTGCACCGATGCTCAGAAGGTTCGCTATGGCACACATATGTTGAAGAAAGAGGCTTATGATTGGTGGAGGACAACTAGTCAGGGGTTGACGGCTGCCAATGAGGGGATTACCTGGGCTGTGTTTGAGAGAGAATTCAAGAGAAAGTACTACCCGGAGGATGTCCGCGGGAAGAAGGAGGTTGAGTTTCTAAGACTTGAACAAGGTAACATGACTGTAACAGAGTATGCTGCAAAATTTACTGAGCTGTCTAAGTTTTACCCTCATTATGATAGAGAGGGTGCGGAGTTCTCCAAATGCATCAAATTTGAAAATGGGTTGCGTGCTGACATTAAGAGGGCCATAGGGTACCAGCAGATTCGTGTGTTTCCATTGTTGGTTAATAGCGCCAGAATTTTTGAGGAGGACAATAATGCTTTCTCCAGAGTCATGAAAGAAAAACAAAAGAATTTCTCAAGTCGTGGTAAGCCATATGAGGCGCCTGCTGGTAAGGGCAAGGGTAAGTTTGTTGGTGGGCCTAAGCGAAGTGGGGGAGATGCTGCGGCCAGTGTTACTTGTTACTCGTGTGGGAAAGTGGGTCATAAAAGTCCAGATTGCCCAAGCGGGGATAAGAAGAGATGTTATCGGTGTGGAAAAGAGGGGCATATATCTTCCGGATGTGATAAGAAAGAAGTGGTATGTTTCAACTGCGGGGAGAGTGGTCATGTTAGTACACAGTGTTCGAAACCCAAGAAGGAGAAGTCCTTTGGAAAGGTGTTCGCTCTGGCTGAGTCTGATGTAGTGAACGAGATTCGAGGTACGTGCTATATCAATAATTTTCCTCTTGTTGTTATTGTTGATACTGGTGCTACCCATAGTTTTATTGCTGCTGCATGTGTTGAGAAGTTAAGCCTTGTTTTATCTGATATGTTGAGGGAGATGGTCATCGACACTCCAGCTAAGGGTTCGGTGACTACCTCCGTTGTTTGTGCCAAATGTCCTGTATCTGTATATGGTAGAGAATTCTTAATTGATTTGATCTGTTTGCCGCTGAGTGGAATGGATGTCATTCTGGGTATGGACTGGTTAGTTGATAACCATGTCCATATCAACTGTCGAGAGAGGTCCGTGAGTTTTGAGTCGCCTGAAGGGGAGTCTGGTCTGTTATCTGCGGGACAGCTGCATAGAGTGATGAGAGAAGAGGTTCAGCTGTTCTCTCTGTTGGCGTCGTTGTCTGCTGAGAGCCAAGCGAAGATTGATGTGTTGCCGGTAGTGCGTGAGTTTTCTGAGGTGTTCCCTGACGAGATTCCGGATGTACCACCAGAGAGAGAGGTGGAGTTTGCTATTGACCTGGTTCCCGGCACTAAGCCTGTGTCTATGGCGCCATATAGAATGTCTGCATCTGAGTTAGCAGAATTGAAAAAGCAACTTGAAGATTTATTAGAAAAGAAGTTTGTAAGACCGAGTGTGTCACCTTGGGGAGCTCCAGTGTTGCTAGTGAAAAAGAAAGACGGTAGTATGAGGTTGTGTGTAGACTATCGACAGTTAAATAAAGTTACAATCAAGAACAAATATCCGTTGCCAAGAATTGATGACTTGATGGATCAGTTAGTGGGTGCTAAAGTATTTAGCAAGATTGACTTAAGGCCTGGCTATCATCAGATCAAGGTCAAGGATGAAGATGTCCAGAAGACGGCATTTAGAACAAGATATGGGCACTATGAGTATTCCGTTATGCCTTTCGGTGTGACTAATGCGCCGGGGGTATTCATGGGATACATGAACCAAATCTTCCGTGAGTACTTGGATAAGTTTGTGGTAGTCTTCATTGATGACATTCTAATTTACTCTAAGTCTGAAGAGGAGCATGCGGAACATCTGAGGTTGGTGTTAGGAATTCTAAGGGATCGAAAGTTGTATGCGAAGTTGTCCAAGTGTGAGTTTTGGTTGAAAGAAGTCAGTTTTCTCGGTCATGTGATTTCTAGGGAGGGAATTGCAGTGGACCCTTCTAAGGTTGATACGGTGTTGCAATGGGAGTCTCCAAAGTCAGTTACAGAGATAAGGAGTTTTCTGGGGTTGGCAGGTTATTATAGGAGATTCATTGAGGGGTTCTCGAAGTTGGCTCTGCCGTTGACTCAATTGACTTGCAAGGGTAGGGCCTTTGTTTGGGATGACCGATGTGAAGAAAGTTTCAATGAGCTGAAGAGGAGGTTAACTACGTCTCCAGTGTTGACCCTGCCTAATCCGGTTGAACCGTTTGTGGTTTATTGCGATGCGTCTAAGATGGGTTTGGGTGGTGTGCTTATGCAGAATGGGAAGGTGATCGCTTATGCGTCGAGGCAATTGAGAATTCATGAAAAGAATTACCCTACTCACGACTTAGAACTTGCTGCTGTGGTATTCGCATTAAAAATTTGGAGGCATTACTTGTATGGATCGAGATTTGAGGTGTTCAGTGATCACAAGAGTCTACGGTATCTGTTCGACCAGAAAGAATTGAATATGAGGCAGCGCCGGTGGTTAGAAC
Organism: Astragalus membranaceus; assembly: GCA_039519185.1. NCBI lineage: Eukaryota > Viridiplantae > Streptophyta > Magnoliopsida > Fabales > Fabaceae > Astragalus > Astragalus membranaceus. The sequence continues at coordinate 98,989,233 of CM076854.1, forward strand.
TATTGAAGGATTATGATTTTGAATTGAGTTATCACCCGGGAAAAGCGAATGTGGTTGCGGATGCGCTGAGTCGGAAGACCTTGCACATGTCGGCATTGATGGCTAGAGAGCTTGAGTTAATTGAGCAGTTCAGGGACATGAGTTTAGTGTGTGAAGTTACGCCTCAGAGTGTCAGGTTAGGTATGTTGAAAATTGGCAATGATTTTATGACGAGTATCCGAGAGGCGCAGAAATTAGATGTGAAATTAGTTGATCTGATGAGTGGGATCGGTCAGTCTGAGAATGAAGACTTCATGATAGATACGCAAAATGTATTGAGGTATCGTGGGAGAATTTGTGTTCCCGAAGATGAGGAGATGAGAAAGGCAATTCTTGAGGAAGGGCATAAGAGTAAGTTGAGTATCCATCCTGGAGCGATGAAGATGTACCAAGATCTGAAGAAGATGTTCTGGTGGCCTGGGTTGAAGCGCGATGTGGCGCAGTTTGTGTATTCGTGTTTGACCTGTCAGAAATCGAAAGTCGAGCATCAGAAACCTGCGGGAATGATGCAACCGTTGAATGTTCCAGAATGGAAGTGGGATAGTATCTCCATGGATTTTGTGACCGGGTTACCCAATACGGTGAGAGGGCATGATTCAATTTGGGTGGTTGTGGATAGATTGACGAAGTCGGCTCATTTTATTCCTATCGGCATTAAGTATCCAGTGTCTAGATTGGCTGAAATCTACATTCAGGTGATTGTGAAGCTGCATGGGGTTCCTTTGTGCATTGTGTCTGATAGGGACCCAAGGTTCACTTCGGAGTTTTGGAGTAGTTTACAGAAGGAGTTGGGGTCGAAATTGAGGTTGAGTTCAGCTTATCATCCTCAGACTGATGGGCAGACAGAAAGAACAATCCAATCATTGGAAGACCTGTTGAGGTCATGTGTACTAGAGCAGGGAGGTGCGTGGGATACCCATCTCCCGTTAATTGAGTTCACCTACAACAACAGTTATCATTCCAGTATCGGAATGGCGCCGTTTGAGGCGTTGTATGGCCGGAGGTGTAGGACTCCGGTGTGTTGGTACGAGACTGGGGAAAGTTTAGTACTTGGACCTGAGCTAGTCAGAGAGACTACTGAGAAGGTAAAGATGATCCGGGAGAAAATGAAAGCGTCGCAGAGTAGACAGAAGAGTTACCATGATAAGAGAAGGAAAGATTTAGAATTTGAGGCTGGTGACCACGTGTTCTTGAGGGTCACACCTATGACTGGTGTTGGGCGAGCGCTGAAATCAAAGAAGTTGACTCCTCGATTCATCGGGCCGTATCAGATTACGAAGAGAGTTGGAAATGTTGCATATCGGGTGGCCTTACCACCTAACCTTTCAAACTTGCACGACGTGTTTCACGTGTCGCAGCTTCGGAAGTATGTTGCGGATCCGTCTCATGTGATTCAACTAGATGATGTAGAGGTGCGGGACAATCTCACCGTGGAGACTATGCCAGTTAGAATTGTCGACCGTGAAGTAAAAGTGTTAAGAGGCAAGGAGATTAATTTAGTGAAAGTGGTTTGGTTGGGAGCCGTGGGCGAGAGCATGACGTGGGAATTGGAAAGTAAGATGAAGGAAGCTTATCCAGAGTTATTTGATTCAGGTAATTTCGAGGACGAAATTCTCTAAGTGGGGGAGAGTTGTAACGCCCTAAAATAATTTAATTGATTAATTAATTAAGTTATTGGAGGGATACAATATTTATTTAAGTGGGATAATTCATGTATAATTGTTTTATTGTAGGAGGCGAAAAGAATTAAGATGGGTGGTGTAAAATGGGCCCAAGTCACTTAAGTGACCCAAGCCCATTCCAATTATCTCAAAAACCTAAAAAACTAAATTCATTCCATCAAGAAAGAAAGGAACCAACGAAACTGAGAGAATGAGAGGGAGGTGAGGCGCGACTTCCAGCATAAGGAGGAGAAGAGGAATTTGACTCAACTTGGCTAGGGTAAGTATTCTTTGATCTTTTCCCTCCCATTTATTTAATTCTTCCAAGTGGTGGTCTCAAACCCTTCCTTTTTCCATGTTGTGATTTTTTCCCCATGAATTTGTGATGGATGCGAATTGGCTAGGAAGAGGAGGAAGGGGGCTGCTGCGAATTTTTGGTGACCTTGGCTCGTCGTGTTGCGGGGTTTTGCACGTGACGCATTCATCGTTGTTTCGGGGCATACAAAATTCGAGGTAAGAGTGAGCGATTTCAATTTAATATAATTGAGTATATGGAGGGTTTGTGGGTTTGTGTTAGTGGTTGAATTAGAAACTTATAGGTGAAGAGGAATGATGGGTGGAATTATTATGTTGATATGCGAATTACCCTATGATGTGAGGAGATGAATTGTTGCTGTTAGTCAAATAATAGTGTTGCTGTTAGTCAGAATTTTGTGTTGCTGTTAGTCAAATAATAGTGTTGCTGTTAGTCAGAATTTTGTGTTGCTGTTAGTCATAATAGTAGTGTTGCTGTTAGTCAGAATTTGTGTTGCTGTTAGTCAAATAATAGTGTTGCTGTTAGTCAGAATTTTGTGTTGCTGTTAGTCAAATAGTAGTGTTGCTGTTAGTCAGAATTTGTGCTGCTGTTAGTCAAATAATAGTGTTGCTGTTAGTCAGAAGTTTGTGTTGCTGTTAGTCAAATAATAGTGTTGCTGTTAGTCAGAATTTGTGCTGCTGTTAGTCAAATAGAAATGTTGCTGTTTGCAGAATTTTTGGTGCTGTTGCTGTCAATTATATATTACTGTTGCTGTATTTAATCATGCTGTTTGCTGTCAATGAAATGTTGCTGTTTTTGCTGCTGTTTCAGCCATAAAATGCTACTGTTTTTGCGCAACAATGGCCACTGTTTTCAGTTTCGATTTGATGTAAAAATGCTACTGTTTTTGCGCAACAATGGCCACTGTTTTCAGTTTCGATTTGATGTCAAGATGCTACTGTTTTTGCGCAACAATGGCCACTGTTTTCAGTTTCGATTTGATGTCAAAGTGCTACTGCTTTTGCGCATAAATGGCCACTGTTTTTCAGCTTCGATTTGTTGCCGTTTACTAACCGAATTTCTGTACTTTGTAAAAGAAAAGAGCGTGTAAATGTGACTTTGATACTATTACTATTTTTCCGGTTAAAAATGTGAGGTTTCTTCCACTTGGAAAAATGAGATGTTTTTCCCAAGTTTAATTGTGGTGCTTCCTAAGTATGAAAGTGAAATATTTATCCATAATTTCAAAAAATGTTGTTACTCGAAAATTTAACTAGGTTGTTACTTAAAATTTTATGTGTAGTTATTTACATTTGGATGAATGTCTCCTAAATTTTTAAAATGTGTTGTTACTTGAAAACTCAGGATCATTGTTACCTAAGATTTAAAGGTGTTGTTACTCAAATTTTTGAATGCGATTGTTTATGAAGAGTTGTGATATTAATATGGTGACTATGATGAATACACTCTATGAGTGTCTTATGGTGGTGATGACGAGTACTCCGGGTGAGCGAATTTTTGGTGATTGCACATGTGTCCATAGTGTCTCATAGCATGTGCATCTTATGACGAATAGGCTTCGGCCTCTTAGTGACGGTGTGCCCATAGTGGCTTATTTATGACGAGAAAACAGTGACGGTGTGCCCATAGTGGCTTATTATGACGAGTATGGTACCATCATGCATATGCCCAGGTGTGGGTTGCATTTGCATGCGCATACATTTTTTTTTTATGACGGGTGATGTGAATTGTGAATTATGGTGTTGTGTGTAATGACAGTGAAGTTGATATTAATGATGATGTTGTATGATAGTTGCTCCTATTACTCTACTGTATGCTTAATTATATTTTGTTGAAAATTCTCACCCCTTCTGCTTGGAATGTTGCTCCATTGTGGCAACGCTGCAGGTGACTCCGATTGAAGGACATGCTGCCTTCCTTTATAGCTGTTGAGATGTTTTGAGTCGCTCTCTGATATTGTAACACCTAGGGGGCGGGGTTGAAGTTGATGACTTATTTAATTAACTGTTTTAATAATTTTATTGATGTTTGAGACGTGTTTGAGCGATTTTGGTGAGTTATTGCTATCTCCGCTGTGATGAGATTATTTTGAAGTTTGACTTTTGGGACGAATGCGTTTTTACACAAATGTTAATGGCGTAGGTGATGAGTTTTTATCAATGAAGATGTGACATTTCTTTTCTACTAATTAAATATCATTTTTGAAAATGAAAGTACTCTGATAATGACGTGCAAATTAAGGGGTAGAAACGGGGTGTTACAGTATAAATAAACCCCAAGAAACAAAAGTCAAATCTATTTTTCTCTTTGTAATCAAGTGATGCACAATCTAGGAAGACCATTTTTAAACAAAACAAAGCGAGTTTTTTGTGTCTATTTTGGTAACTAGACCGGACCTATGAGTGCACACACTCACTTTGAATAGGATGTGGGCGGAAAAAAAAATTCATGAAGGGCACAAAGGATTGTGAGAAGTGTACCCTCTGAACAAAGTCCTTGAAAAATAAACAGAAAATGCTTCTACAAAAATTTTGCTGCCACTTTTAGTTGCTCTTGCTTGAGGACAAGCAAAGACTCAAGCATGGGGGAGTTTGATAAGTCCTAATTTAGTATGATTTTAGTGTTTATTTTAAGTAAGTTGTTTGAAAACTTAGTTCGATTCTAGAGCTATTTTACTACCTATTGTTACTTTTTATTCTCAGGGTTAATTCTGAAGCAAATGAAGAATTTTGGTATTCAAAGACAACAGGATGGGGAGAATAAGGAAGTAATTTAAAGCTGAAAGACAGAAGCAAACAAACGATTCGTGCGTGATCCTGCACGGTCCGTGCGCTCCGTTCGCAAGAACGAAGAAAAATAAAGAAAAGGAGGCGCACGATCCGTGCGTCCACAAGCACGACCCGTGCGGTCCGTTCGCAAAACAGAAATTCAAGAGTTTCATAGCGCACGATCCGTGTATCCACTAAGCACGAACCGTGTGCCCTGTGCCATTGTGAATTTCAAGTTGATTTCACTGAGCACGATTCGTGGGCCTGTCTAGCACGATCCGTGCGTCCTATTTCAATTCCAAAGATGTTACAAATTCTTCCCTTTCTCTTCTTTATGGATTGTAATTTGTATTTAGTGCTTTGTCTACTGATCCTACACTATAAAAAGGACCTCAATGTAAGCTTCAACTCATCTCTTACCATTGTACTTTCATTCCAAAGTTTAAGCTAAAGTTCTTGCATTTTCTCTTAAGGTTATTGTTCTATTGTTATTTTTGTTCTTTCTATTCTTGCAACTTTACTTTTTGTCATTTATTTTCTAGCACTTTTATTTCCTTGTTATTTATATTCTGTCATTTAATTTATGTCATTCTCTTCTACTCCTTTGTCTACTATGATCATGTGTGAGTAGACTTCTTTAGTCTTGAGATTGTGGGAAACAATCAATTGATGGGTCCCTAAAACAATTCCAAGGCAAAACTCTATCTTATTAGAATTTGCTTTGTTTTAATCTAAATTTATCGTACAAATTTTATAAAACAAATGTCAAGTGAAGTACCGAGAGGTGAAGCTTGACATTGGAACAAATGAATTTAGACAAGATCAATCAAAGCATGAGAATAGCTTTGATAACCTTGGGACAAAAAGGTTGTGCTTAATGGGTCTCTGCAATGATCAACCATGAGAATAGGCTTGATCGTTGTTTCGAGACACGTTCTTGTATTCCGAAAGGAAACTTGAATTACACCAAAGAATACCTTGTCCTTAAAACACAAATTTAACTATAAGATAGAGGATATTTAAGGGGTTGTTTTAGTTCCGTCATTTGGATTTAACCATAATCCCAGGACGCTTTTATAATTCTAAATTTTAACCAAACATACTTTTCTACTAAATCATTCTCTTTCAGCTAATCACCACTAAAAATTAGATTGGTAATCAAGCTTAACTCCCTGTGGATCGATACTTTCTATTACACGATTTACCGTATACTTGCGGGTATCAAGCATGTATATCTGTTATATTCATCTCTCCATGCCATAATCAATTTGGGAAGAGAAACTGACATAATGTAGTGTTTTTTTTGTTATAACCTCGGCTTAGTATAAAAATTTTTTGGGCCCCCTACAAACTTGGGCCCTAGGCGGTCGCAACCCCGGCCTTAGCCCAAGGTCATCCCTATATATATATATATATATATATATATATATATATATATATATATATATATATATATATATATATATATATATATATATATATATGGTTTGTGCGAAGTATTAGCTGCTTTGAAGGAAAAAGAGATAGTTGGTATTCAAAAAGAAAGCAACTGTTGTCTTAGCTAGTACCATCTAGAGTGATGGCGATTTCTGGGGGATAAGGGAGAACTTGAAAAACGACAAATTAAAACATTAATTAGTGGAAGATTCCAGTAACACCTTCAAAATAATTAGTAGAATTATTTGGGTGTTAACCCAATTAAATTAATTTAGTACTTGACTGGTAAATTTATTGAGTGCTAAAATTATTTATTGGTTGTCATCGGATCGTTAACCGGATAATACGGGTCAAGGAAGTTTTGGAATCGAAGTAAGAGATTTAGATCAATATGGTAATTGGACCACGTTAGCACTTATATATTAATAAATATATATGTGTGTGCGTGTGTGTTAGAATTAAAAAGAAAGAAAGGTACGCGAGAGAGAGAGAGAGAAAAGAGACGGTAGAAGGAAAGGAGAAAAAAGAAAGAATGGAGAAGGGAGAAAGGGAGAGGGTAACGAGAGGGAGAAGAGAGGAGAGGGTGGGGAAACATTCATCAAATTTCCTCTTCTTTGTTCCATTAGAATCCCCTTACCTTCCTCTTCATTTTTATACCAATAACAACATCATCCATCCACTCTCACACAACCCACCATTTTTGAAATTCAAGAACAAAATTGGAATTTTGATGGTTGTAGCTCAAAGGAAGGATTGGGAAGGTGATTGGTGGTCCCTAGAAGCCATATTGTTGTTTGGGTAGCTCAATCACTCAAGTCCTGGAGCATTTGGAGGAATCAAGGGTTAGGGTTAAAAATTTGGGGTTTATGTGAATAGGAGCAATTTGGAGGTTAGGGATGATGAATAGTATTTGTTGGAAGTCAAGTGGAATTTTGGAAATTCAAAGCTTAGGAATCGAGTTTGGGGTTTGCGAGAGGAGCTTGGAGCCTTAGGAGCCATTGTTGGTGTCTAGGTGCAAATTGGTACCGAGCGAGGATTTCTCGAGTCTCGCGAGCCGGATGTTCGAGTAGCAGAAAGTCTCGGTATTTCGTGATTTTCATCACGATAGGTGAGTTTTACTCACGTTTAGGTTTATTCCGTTTTAGTATGATTTTTATGTTGATTGATTTATGGCTTTCGCTGGAATATGGACTGATTGTGCGATGTTGATCGGATATGTTAGTGTGGTTATTTGTACTGCTTTCGATCGGAACAAAAATCGTTCGAGAATTTTTGAGTCAAAAACCGTTATTTGGAAAATATGTCGTATTTTGATACAATTCGTTTACAATGAGTTTTTGATTGATTTGATTGATTGTGTGATGTTGATTGAATCTGTTTTGATGGTTGTTTGAACTATTTTTAATCGGAATAAGAATTGGAATTGAGCGGAATAGCGAATTTCGCAAGAAAACAGAAAATCTACATTTTCAGCAAGCCATCGCGTCGCGACCATGTACAATTTTGTGAGGAAAATGTTTCTGATGCTTTTCGCGCCGCGACGGAAGCGGTTCGCGTCGCGACGCTTTATAGTTTTCAGCAAAAGTCACTATTTTTGTTTGCGCGATAACTTTTGATCCGGGAACCCGATTGAGGTGTTCTCAAGTGCGTTTGAAAGCTTATTGAAAGGCCTAATCAAATAAATGATTTAAATTGTATAATGACATGGTTTTTTAAGTTATAAATTATTTAGAAAAACCGAATAATAGTACACGTGTGCGAATATGTTTTATTAATAACAAAGCGGACTATGAGTCCTACGTGGTATGGTATAACTGACGCAGGATGATTATTATTTATTCGTCTAAACCGGTTTATGATTCACGATATATATATTATATCGACTAAAGGAAACGGCCCGATGCGGGTATTATGTTCGATTAACGGTCAAATGTAGATGGACTAAATGTTCATTGAGTATAGTTGAGCTAACAGGTCATCGAGTGTAGATATATTTAATATATATCGAGTTGGGTGACGAGTTGGGTGACGACCCATGTTAACTAACTAGGCGGGACAGTCATGATCCCTTACCCTAGACTCCGTGCCATTAGGAAAAAATGCTATTGGTAAGGGGGTTCACCGGGGATATAGCAGAGTAATGCAGTCGGTGTTATGTTAAAAAGTTTATTGTGCGATACACCAGGGTTTAGCAGTAATGCAGTCGGTGTCGTGTTAAGTTAAAACAAATCCATAATTTGACCGAGAGAGTTAGTAGGGGTCTCGGTAGAACTCACTGAGATTGTATCTCATTGTTTATATGTTGTTGTTTTACAGATAAACAGGGAAAGTGGAGATCCAAGAGGCACGAGTAGGTGGTACTCGGATGGTTGCTGAAGACTTAGCTTTATGCTTAAGTGTATATCTTTCCTTGTTATCTGTGTATCAAGACATTTTGTCTTTAGCGTTATGTATTTATTTCTGCTTTCTTGTACGATATTGAACACTGTGTTTCACTGATGGTTTATGGCCTTATGTATGTTTAAGACTGTTCTGTTGTTATTCAGTGAAAATTTTATAGTGGTGTTCAGTATTTAAACAGGAAATATATCTCTGATGTTTTAGGGATGATGCACTTGGGTATTTTTACTAAATAAAAATACCGGGGTGTTACAATTCCAAGTAATGATCGAGTTAAAATGAACATGGGTGTCCCAACTGTTAGCTAAGTATGCTATCGATAGTCCTAATTTGATGGAATATTCAAGAAACTCGTTGTATTGTTGACAACTTGACATGCCCTATGTCGATTAACAAATGAGATATTTTTGGTTAAAAAAAAAGACGAGCACATTGCTTGTCTTTACACATTTTCCAGTTTCTTTTTTTTTTCTTGAAAGTCAATATTTCCACGCATCTTCTATAACCGAAAGAAATTTTCTAAAATAAACAATTTTTTAAACACTAATATTTTATAAAATTATAACAATAAAATTCAAATAGTAACATATTAATAATAATTTCTAAAAATGCAAAGGAGCTTGAATTTAACACGTTTTAGTAATTCAATACACACTAAAAAATCTTAAAAATCATTAAACTTTAAAATCACATAATACATAAGGTAACCACGTATAATAAAAAGGTCATACACGAAAATTGGGGTGATACAGACCCATGTATTCCCTAGACTCTTCTCTATCTCCAAACAACAATCTACAACCAAAAACTCCCACCTTAGTGGGAATAGATTGCTGCCACATATCATCAAGCGCACTCTGAATATCACTTCCCAATCTATCTTGCTGCATCAAATTCAACAAGAACACATAAAAGGATTTAACAGAAAAAGAATGAAGGTTTTCAAGCCTCCACCGCCACCGATCTTGCTATGAAGTGATAGAATGAAGCGGGTGTAAAATGGCCAAAAGCAAATCTTGAACATCTCTCTCCTCTGCAGACAAAACACGACACCATTCCAGATTCCAACACCAGTTGTTATCAATCCAATGACCATGCTCCAAAATACTACCATGATTAAGCTTTGCCACATCAAAAAGACTAGGAAATAAATCCTTGAAAGTCTCATTGCTAGCCCACCTATGTCTCCAGAATGAAATCAGATTCCCCCGCCCCAAGAAAGGCCTAATTGCAGATTCAAAGGCTCCCTGCCACGAAGGATTTCCATTTTCCAAAAGTAATAGGTCTCTCCACCATATAGAATCCTTAGTACCACCTCTAGGCAAAGGCACCTCCGTGAAGGTATGCCTCACCTCACCATACCTATGTGATAGAAGCTGCCACCAGCTTGCACTAATGTCGTTGATGCATCTCCACTTTTTGCTACTTCGATTTCAGTTGCTCCTAAAGTTCAACAAAAAAGGGAGTCAGTCTTCGTCCTTGGTAAGAATTTATTATTTTCGAATTCCTCTAATTTTCATAGTTCATCTATATATCATGTGGTCCACATGTGTTTCAAAATGCGCATGATCTTTTGCAAGAAGGTTAATGAGATTTACAGTATTTCACATATATCCGAATTGCTTTTTCTGTTTGCAGCTATGATGTATGGTGAAATGACTGAGATACTGTTATTTAATGACTAATTAGAAAGTCTGCCTATGGTTTAGTTTACTCACCCTGCACATTAGAACTAATATATGTATTATTAGGTAAATTTTTCTTCTTAATTAGAACTAGTAGAACGCAGTTAAAGCATCTGATAAGTGAAAAAAAGTGAAAAAACTTGAATAAGTGATAAAGGAAACCTCTCCTCTATTACCGCACCGAGGTTGTATTGCTATTTTGCCCAATCGTACGATTCGTTTCGTACTATTCAGCAGTGCTCTAAAGATAATTAATAAATGTTTAGGCAGTAAAGACACGGAGGATTGACATGTGCGCAAAGTAGTGATGAGATCAGTCTTAGCGTATTTCGCAGAATGGTTTGAGCATAGCACATGTAGTGGGCCGGTCTTGACCCAGAAGGAGGATTGGGCTGTCTCAGCCCAGTCCTGAACAAAAATGTGTAAGTGACATTGATATTTTTTATTTACAACCACCTTATTCATTACCTAAACAACCTAGATTGCCAGTTTAACAAGTTAATGTCTTGTAATGTAAACGGTCGGACTAAAATCGAAAGGTTGGGATCAAAAATTGGGTGATGCAGATGTAGCGGCAATCTCAACTTTTCTTTTGTCTGCAGATAGAAAGAAATGTACCACTCGTAATTTACTAAAGACTTATCCATTATAAGCTAGCGGATTTGTTTTGTCAAACATAACTTAAAACTATACGATTCATCGATGGTTCAATTTTGTACGTTCACCTTATACATTTCCTACAACTTCAACAAACTAATGTCTTGAAATATAAACAGTCAGATCAAATCGAATGGCTAAGATCGAAAATTGGGTGATGTAGTTATGGCAGAAAATTTGTTTCAAAAACCACAACTTTGCTTTTTCTCTGTAGACAGAGTGACAAGTATCGGCCGTAAACTAGCACATTTAAAGTGAAGATTTTGAGTTCATGTTTGAATAACCACAAAATAACGAGCCTAACATTCCCTTATGTAAGGTGTATATACTCAAAAACTCACAACTACTTATACATCTCAAAGACTGTTTTATTATTCTTGCAATAATTTATTACATGGCCAAAATGTATATAATGCGAGAGAAAGTAAAGAGGCATGACTCTTTGACTATTGAGTCATAACCCATAATTATATCTCTGACGTATTGCGATTAATTAGGTAATGTAGTATGTGATACAATTTCAGCGCTCTTCAAATAATCCATTGATCTTTCCTTCATGTTAGGTGTTTGGGACAGGTGTGTATGCTCCTTCAGTAGTCCTAATTAAACATCAAATGAAAAAACTAAGCAACTAATGTTAACAATTAGTCTCGTTAATAAAATACCGCGACTATAATTAAATTCACCAAAAATTCAGTAAAATATTAAATTTAATAAACAATTTAAGGAACAATGCTTACCGTAGAGAAGATGGGTAAGTACATGATCCGGAGCCTATAAGAAAATTGAATATGAGATTAAGATTAAAGTAAACAAAAAAAAATATATCATAAGAAGTCAAATAAATCAAACTACCAATTGATCCTTTTAGGATATTGGAAATGTAAAAAAAAATACTTTTGAAAATTTAGGAACCCAAAACGTGCATCGATCCAAGTTAAGATATCCTAGGATGACCAAAAATATAAAATGTTAACTAAATGGGGTGATATATTATATACATACCGGGATTGGTTGTAGTAATGGTTGCGGTGCCACTAAAATCACAAGCGCCAGGAGCTTCACCCTTTAGGTGATAGTAGCTATTAAAAGCATAGGAAGCATGATCTTGGATGGTGTTTGGATTAAAGCATATTCCACCTGGTTGAATAGGACTGCAATCTGCTCCATTTGCACATGCATAGTTTAAGGCAGTCAATAATTGTTGATTCCCAGCACCCCTTTTCGCCACACACCAATTTTTTGCTCCTAGACTCATCACATTCATGGTGGTGATCATTATGACAAAGGTTAACAACACAAATAGTGCATATGTTGGAGCCATTAAAGAAAATGAGGTTGATTATGTTTTTTTAATTATTAGAAGAGACTCTATAGGCTTTCTGTTTGGTTTACAATTTTCTCTGTTTTCGTTATTATATATAGAACTAGGTGATGAGTGTGAATTATAAATGGTTAATTCATTACTTAATATAACGTATATAATTAAAAATTCTTATTTTTCAAAATAAACAAACATTGAGCGTATCGGGTGAAGACTCTTGTTTAATATGAGAAATCATAAATTTTAAATTATAACAGGTAGATTAAAATTAAAAGTTTAAATTACATAATTAATTACAATATCTCACTTGATCTTTTTTAAAAGAAAATTATCTTACGAGATCTTGTAATTAATGATGTAATATAAATCTATAGCTTAAAATCCATTATTAATTACAATATCTCATGTGATCTTCAATGAAAAGGAAAACAATCAAACAAAATTCTTAATTAAAAATAAAACAATCATTTGAGATCTTATAATTAATGACGTAATATTAGAATAAAATTAAAGTTTTAAATTACTTTATTAATTACAAGATCTCACACGATCTTTAGTTTAGAAAGAAACAATAATACAAAATCTTATAATTAATGACGTAATATAAGTCATTAATTTTAATCTAACTCTAATAATTAAAAGTTGTTAATTCCCATACTAAACAAGAGTTCTCACACCTATATGAGAGTGACAATTTTTTTATTATGAGAAATGAGAAGTTTTAATTATAATCATTATATTAAAATTAACGGCTCAGATTACGTTATGAATTACAAGATCTCGTATGATTGTTTTTTATTTTATTTAAAAATCACGTTAAATATTGTAATTAATCATGTAATCAAAATCTTTACATTTTTATAGTTAAAACTTCTCTTATGCCTTGTTTTCAAAACTTCATGTGCCCTGTCTTCTTCCCTTATGCGTGTTTAATTTGTTCTCACATTCTCTCTCGCAGAGTCGCAGTTTTGCAAAGGCTAAGGGCTAACGCTGCATCGCAGCTGCACATGGCATCGCTCAGTGGCTCCATCATATGTTCGTCAACAATAACTTCATCAAATACTCCACTTCTTCTTCATTCATTAGCAACCCCAATTCTTTCCCCGACGTCGTCAAATACTCCGCAACCCCTTGCATCGTGTGTTCATCAACATCAATTTATGTCATACTTCTTCTTCTTCTTTCTTCTTCTCGTAGGTGAGGCTTATTCATCAATTTATTTCTCTAATTCATTCCCCAATTTGATTTAGGAGTCGACAAATCCTAAATTCCCAAATCCCATCCGTTTCATTCCAATGAGCCAAATGATGAATTATTCATTTTTGGCAAAATTGCACTTTTGGTCCTTTATCTTTGGCTTTGGTTTCATAGGCAGTGCTTCCTAAAAAGCGCTGCCATTGCCCCAGCGCTTTTTAACCAAATGCAGCGCTTCCTTAAAAAGTGCTGCCCATTCCCAGTGCGTTTTAACCAAAAGCAGCGCTTTCTTAAAGAGTGTTGCCCAATAGGGTGTCCTTTTCCTCTTCTTCTAGCGTAGTGACAGCAAACAAACCTTCTATTTCACTTTCACACGCTAAATCCAGACAACACTTCAAACTTCTTCTTCCTCCGTTTAAATCTGAATCAATGTTTTCGTTTTCCTTCTGTTCATTTTCTTCTTTCTCTCCGAGGCTAATTCTGTTTTGATTCTGGTGGTGGTGGATGAGAGGTTAGGAATGGTGGTGGTGGATGAAAGGTTAGGGATTAAGTTTGAAAAATTGGGCATTTTGGGTTTGAGGGAGAGAGGTTAGGGATTAAGAGTTGAAGAGTGATTGACTTGTGGTGGTGGTAATGGTGCTGGCTCGCCGGAGGTGGTGGTGGCTCGCCGGAGAAGATGAAGATGGAGATGGTGTTTGGAGGAAGAAGATGAAGATTAAAGTTTGTTTATGTCAATTTGGTCCTTTATGTTTTCTTTTAGTTTCAATTTGGTTCCTCATTTACCACATCACTTAATGAATTCCAAGTCAGTCTAACACTTAAGACGTCACGTTAGCAGTTAACTGCCAGCATAGCGTCTGTTAAGTTAATGGACGGAAAATACCAAAAAAAGACCAAAATGACACAAAAATGGAAGATGATGGACCAAAACGAGAAAAAAAAAGATAATGGGCCAAAGTGAAACCAAAGTCAAAGATAAAGGACCAAAAGTGCAATTTATCCTTCATTTTTTCTTTTCAAAGAATGGGTGACTATTGATTCAAGTTCCAACTTTTCTTCTCTCATTCTTTTCCCCAATTCATTTCTTAGATTCTTTTTCCTTCGATTTCACTACATTTTAATTTATATATTGGAAGATCTAGTGCATCATTGTTGTAATTCTGATTTGAACAGTAGTTTTTTTTGAACTATGTGTCTTATTGTGTCGTGTCGACTTTCATTTCGGGACATTCGTACGAATCTATTTGTCGTAATCAATGATTTGAGTGTAAATTGTGACGTAATTGTTCCTTCATTTTGACACTTGAAATGCTTTAGACCGATCTTGTATCCTTTTCTGATTTGCAGGTTTGCTTTCTAAGGGTATGTTTGGATTGGTCGTATGGTGTGTAATGGAATGGAATGGAATGGAGTGGAATGTTACAATGTTCCACAATTAGGATTTTTAAAAAAAAGGATGGAATGTAATGGTAACTAATGAAATTAATTCCAACCCATTAAATTATTTATCATCACATTTCTTCCGTCCAATTTGGATGATATTGGATGAAATTACTCTCTCTAATTATGTTTTTATATGTTTACCCCCTTAATATGTATTATTCTACTCCTTTATTGCCTCTTCTAATTTTTTTTTCGTTGCTACGTTATCAAATGCCTGATACAACTAGCGTCATTATTTCTTTCTTTTTCTCTAGATTAAATTATATTTTTGGTCCCCATACTTTCAAAAATTCAGACATTTAGTCTCTCTATTTTAAAACTCAGACATTTAGTCTTCATATTTTAAAATATTCAGAGATTTAGTCCCCCAGAGGATTTGGCCCTTAATTTAATTGATGTGGCAGTGGCAGTCATTTAATGAAGCCACGTCAATGCTACATCACTTTTTACAATAAAGAGTTATTTAAAATTACAAAAAAACTAAAAGAAAACCAAAAACCCTTTTAGAACCCCTAAATACATATTATCTTCTTCTTTCCTCCTTACTCTTGTGATTCCGCAGGATCTGACGCGTGGCTCCACAAATTCGGGAACAATCGGTTACCAGGATTTTCCTCCACCGGACCACTACACTATAAAAAGGATTTTCCTTTTCCATTTTCTTGTAATATTCTTCCACCCCATCATGATTATTATTATCTCGATCGTTCCCTTAGATCCCATAGAATTATAGTCTCCACGATCTCCTCCATTATTGCCTCCTTTGCAGCCACCATCAACGCAAAGACCGTTCGCAAGATACAACATTTCATTACAACCAACCTCTTCAAAAGCAACCCTACAAACTCTATCATTCACCGTTACGTCTTCACTCAAACTATTTACCACACTAAATACCTCGTGTCCCTCTTCATCTTCAATCTCACTTTCCACATCTCCTCCATCATCTTCCTCTTCTTGGCGCAAGCCCGGGAGCTTAGAAAGAAAGAAAGAAAGAAAGAAAGAGTGAATGGTTTCTAGTGTCAAGCATCTATGACTCGTTGATAACCTCTTAGGAGGGTCTGCTGCGTAGTTGAAATTGCCGTCTTTGTTGTTGTAACAAAGGATTCAAATTGCAGAATCACAAGAGAACGGGGAACGATGAAGATAGTGCGAGGAAGAAGAGGAGAATGTGGATTTGGGGTTCCAAAAGGGATTTTTATTTTACTTATAATTTTTTTAGTGTAAAATATTTTACCACGGCGCACGAGCAGTAATTAAAGTCAGACGCTATTTATCCAACTTAAAAATTGACTTTTTAAGTCGGACTGTAACCCGACTTTAAATCACGTACTTTCTAAGTCGCCCTAATAGAAGTCGAACACACATCCAACTTTAAAAGTCCAAAATATCCGACTTTGAATCCAGTTTTTCCACTAGTGATGAAATCTTTTAGTAATGGCTCATTATTTTCTGTCCACCCTACTCATTTCCTAAACAGCATGGATTACAACTTTAACAAATTAATGTCTTGTAATGAAAACAATTAGATCAAAATCGAAAGGCTGTGATAAAAAACAAGGTGATGTTGATGCAGTTATGGCAAATCTGTTTAGGAAGCCAACTTTTCTTTTGTTTGTAGACGGAATGAAAAGTACCACCCGTAATTTACAAAAAACTTATCTGTTATAAGCTACCGAATTAGCCTTGCCAAAGCATAATTCACCCGTCGTTCAATTTTTTAAGTCCACCTTATATATTTCCTCCAAATTTAACAATTTTTTTATAAGCAATGTTAGTGGGGGGGGGGGGGGGAATGTTAGTTTCCGGGAGTTGGACCCGAGATAATCAGTCGATCAAAATCGAAAGATTGAGACCAAAAACTGGGTAATGCTATGGCACCAAATTTATTTCGGAAAATAAAAAAAAATTCTACAGATGAAGTGACAAGTACCAGTTGTAAACTCACACATGTAAAGTACCAGTTGAATAACTATAGAATATATCGAGCCTAACATTCTCTTGCGCTAGGTTTACGAATTTAATAACTCACAACTAATTATACTTATTAAAGACTGTTTTATTATTCTTGTAGTAAACATTGCATAGCCAAAATGTATATAATTCCAAAGAAAGTGAAGAGGTATGACTCTTTGACTGGTTGAGTCATAATCATATCTCTTCTATATAGAGGTTAATTAGGAAGTGTATGATACAATTTTAGTTGTTGTGACTGATGGTGTGTATGCTTCTGTAGTAGTCCTAATTGAACATCAAATGAAAAAACCAAGCAGATAATGTTAGCAATTAGTCTCCTTAATAAAATGATGCAAGTATAATTAAATTCACCAAAAAATAATTCAAATGTTAAGAACAATGCTAGACTCTTCAAACGATATTAATTTGCGAAATCAGCACTTAAATTTCTTTCCAAAAATAGAAGCACGTTATCGAAATTAAATTGATCAGGTTTAAAAAGGATGTATAGCATTAACTCACGCAAATAATGAAGCATCAAACATTAATCACATTAAACATCAATAGATCCTAATTACATCACCATAGTCTTGACTATAAAGAGATCTAGCTCATAATGAGCTTAGACATGACAAAATAGAACCTAACTACCATAGATGAAGCCTTCAAAACAGTAACAGCACTGAAAACAGGGTACACAGAAAAATGCAGAGTTATACAAACAAAATGAAGCTCAAAGTAAGCTTCAGGTGTTGTAGATTTGTGCTATGCGAATGAAGATCTGTGCTACAGATTCTGAGTTTCCAGCTTCAACAATAGAGTTTCAGCACTAAAAATGGTGGAAAGATGGTTGGGGAAGACGATGGAATAGTGGAATGGAAGGTGGAATTGTACTCTCTGACCTAGGGAACAATGGAGGCTGAATTGTGTGTACTTTTAGGGTAAAGTACCTATTTATACACCTTTCTCTCTCCAAGTACCATTGGGCCTTTTTCTCATACATCACTGCCAGGTGCTGCCAACCCAAATTTCAAGGACACCTTGTCGTTTTGCAGCCCACTAAATGTGCAGATTCCAAGATGCCTATTTCACTAAAGACAAAACACCTCTTTCGTGCTTATACCACCTAAGAGGACTTTAATTTGTTCCTTACGCCAGCTGCCTGCTACGATGCTACCATAGCACTACTACCACTAAAATCCTGCATATCGAACACACGCGTGAAATCCCACAAAATGGCACTTACGTGCCCAGAATATGATTTTCACACTAAAATATACTTTTTACTAATTATGCACAATTTCCATATTTATTTACGTAAATTACTTTTAGACAAAGTTAATTCTCATTTGTTTTGGCATAGATAACTCACATTTCTGAGAGTTATCACACGGGTCGTGCGTTTGTTGCAGAACAGGGTATTCGAAATTTTTGTATGTCAACTTGGTTTATAGTTGAATTAAATTGTTTGTTTCCCATGAATCTTCGTAATTATTCTCAATTTTAAAATTATTGGATTGAGTAGATAGTTTTACTTTGTTTAAGTTTTTCAAAAGAATCGATACTACTCTTACCTCATAAGGTGGAACATAAATAATTTTCTTTTGAAAAAAATAATAATAAAGGTCAAAAATATGTTTGTAAAATAACGACTTGGGCAGAACAGAAATTACATACAAACCTCTAACTGGAAGTAAAAAGTACACTTTCTCATGGTGAGAAAGCATTTCTACCTTTCCAAGTATAAACTGCATCATGTTTATATTAGGTACTGAATGTGTGGGAGGCATTGGCGTTAGGTCCCTGAATATATCGGAATTGCAAACACTTCTCTAAGTGTCTCTTTGTTCACAATTTTAGAGACCAAACTAACCAACAAATAATATATTTGAGTACTAAACTAATAAAAGAAAAACTCGAGGACCAAAATGACATACTAAAGAGACAATTGGGATGTGTTTGCAATTTCAATAAATCCAAAGACTATAGTGACAGTGCCTCACACATTTATGGACCAAAATGATTGATTACCCTTTATGTTATGACATCCTTTTAATTTAATGGCAAGATGTGTGAGGCATTGTCGGTGCCTCAGAATATATGAGAAATGTTACTTTTTGCATCAGTTGTTACTAAAAATCGATACCAAAAATATTCTTAATATTGGTTTGTTATTCGATTATGTAACACTCTCAACATGACTTTCCCAACGAGTATTAGAAAAATATTTCATAGGTAAACCAGGAATATTATCAAGTAAAATTTGTCATTTTTTTAAAGATTCCGAACACAATTAACATAGCGTTGAATAACTCTAAAGAATGAGATAGCTTTTACACAAGAATATGCCATGTCACCAAGAGTAAGATTAAGACTATGACAAGTACATGGCATGTATAAAACTCTAGGATTAATCTCAAGAAATCTCTTTTGAACACCTTGATGCTTTCCTTTCATATTGGAACCATTATCATAATCTTGCCCCTTCACATCATAAACATCAAGATCAAGAGTCTTTAAAACATTTAGTAATTAATTAAAAATTCCTAACCTGGATGTATCATCAACTTTTAAAAATTATAAAAAGAACTCTCAATCTCTATTTTATTATTTAACACATCCACACAACGAATTATAAGAGTCATCTATTCTTGACGGCTCACATCGGAGGTACAATTAAGAATTATCGAAAAATATTTTGCTTCTTTTATGAGCATGTAGTTGACATGCTCTATGTCGATTAACAAATGAGATATTTTTGGTTAAAAAAAAGACGAGCACATATTATGTGTTTCAATGTTTGTCTTTACACATTTTCCCGTTTCTTTTTTTTCTTGATAGTCGATATTTCCACACATCTTCTATAACCGAAAGAAATTTTCTAAAATAAACTATTTTTCAAACACTAATATTTTATAAAATTATAACAATAAAATTCAAATAAAAACATATTAATAATAATTTCTAAATATGCAAAGGAGCTTGAATTTAACACGTTTTAGTAATTCAATAGACACTAAAAAATCTTAAAAATCATTAAACTTTAAAATCACATAATACATAAGGTAACCACGTATAATAAAAAGGTCATACACGAAAATTGGGGTGTTACAAACCCCCCTAAGGGATGTATTCCTTAGACTCTTCTCTATCTCTCTGCAAAAGAATGAAACCATTGCAAATATAGGCTTCTGGGACGGGCTCCATTAATGGCAATGGAACATTGTTTGGAGGAGAGGCCTTTTCCAATGGGAGGTGGAGCAGTTTGATTCCCTAATGGCTAGTCTTCAAGAAGTGCACCTATCCAAAGTGTCCAATGACAAAACCTAGTGGCACTTTAACACGAAGGGAGAATTCTTAGTTAAGTCTTTTGTCAAGGTTTGGCGGAATAAAATGTCGAAGGAACCAAGGAAAAGATCATCTGGAAAGGTCTTGCTCCATCTAGAGCAAAATTACTGGTGTGGTTTGTATTAAAAGGAAAGTTGAACACAAAAGATAGGCTCGGAAAGCTTAACCAGATAAATATCAACGAAGCCATTTGCCCCCTCTGTAATTCGAAGGAAGAATCAATACAACATCTCTTCCTTCACTACCATATCTCCTGGAATATTTGGACAGGAGTGTTGAGGTGGTGGAATTTTCAAATCCCCATTCCCGATTCATGTAAAGCCATTGGGGCGCTTTTTTTATCCATTGGGAGCGCTTTCGGGAGCTCCTAAAGCCTCTTGTAACATCCTCAACAACCAATATGAACCAAATTTCAAATCAACAACCAATTGCAAATCAAATTCCAACTAACAACAAAGTACCAACACAAATTACATAAATCATTAACCAAAATATGAATGTCAACATAGACAACAAAAATGACATGACACCCAATATGAGGAACAAAAAACAAGCTAACCAAAATTACATGAATTTCGATTTTCATTAATCAAACTGGCAACATGATGACACCAATCTCCTTTGATCTCAGTAAGTTGGTAATCAGAAAATGGAGCTCCAACCGCGTTTCCAGAAAACTACTGCAAAACTAAAATAAAATAAAATAAAATAAAGTAAAATAAACTTAGAATTAAGTGGTTAAATGCTAAATATGGAATTGCTTGTCAATAAACAAACTATATAAATTACATACAACTACTGGAATTTCCATTTGGTTGTGAGTGATTATATCCTTCATAAACTTCATAACGTAGTACCCGCAGTCATCAATCTTTGGTTGTCTGAGACACTAGAAATCAAAATAACAATTAATTATTAATATGTGAGCAATTACATGGATAAGAATATTGATTATAAACTTACCTTTATTATTATCCATTTTGTTTTATTGTTCCTATTTTCATCTCTAGCCCTGACCTCATTCGATCCCCAATAAGTTGTCAAACAACTGAAACATCGTACTTATAACCATTTAATTAATCGAAATACATACATAATTTAAATGATGAAATATGCGATATATCTAAGGCTTAAATATATGTTCAGCCCCTGCAAATATAGCCAAAATCCAGTTAAGCCCCTGTAAAAAAAAAATTAAAATGACCCTTATAAATATTAAATGTTTGCGGTTAAGCCCCTCAGTCAATTTTTCATCAAAAAAAGTTGAACATATAATATTTATAAGGGTCATTTTAAAATTTTTAATATTTACAAGGGCTTAAATGGATTATGGTCATATTTGCAGGGGCTGAATATTTTAAAATATTTAATATATACAGGGGCTTAAATGGATTATGGTCATATTTACAGGGGCTGAACATATATTTTTACCTTCTGCAAATATGGAAAATTGACCGAGGGGCTTAACCGCAACCATTTAATATTTATAAAGGTCATTTTAAAATTTTTTACAGGGGCTTAAATAGATTTTGGCCATATTTATAGGGGCTTAAATGGATTTTGGCCATATTTACAGGGGCTTAACATATATTTAAGCCTATATCTAAATACACACCTTTCAAACATTCTTTTCATCTTGGGGTGGTTGCTATAATGACCATGACACGAATCTAAATAGAAAATTCTATCTCTTTCAGGATCAACTACCAACAATATCCAATGTTTCCTACAAAAAATTTGAATAACCAAATAAATAACATATATTTCACAAACACGTTATATATATATATATATATATATATATATATATATATATATATATATATATATATATATATATATATATATATGTAGATTAAATTTCTTACGCTAAGTTGATGGGTGCCAAAAACAAGCTATCACAGCTGCTTTCATGTGCCAAAGCCAAGTGTCTATCGATATAGGCTTTTACCGCTTCCTTGTAATTTGCTTTAATCGCTTTCTTCAAGTCTTCAGTTTTGGCTTGTGACATGCTTTTGTCAAAGCGGATGTTGTGTAGAAAAGTCTTTTCGGGGCACAAGAAGATAAATTTTTGTGTTCGTTCCATGGGGATCATAATCTCATGATACAAATACCTATAGTTAAAATGTATACAAATAAATTAACAAATAATAATAATAGTAATAATAATGATGATAATAATAATGATAATAATAATAATAATAATAATAATAATAATAATACCTGATGTATGTTCTAATAGTAGATCCAGATGCCCACTCGTGATCAAATACCTCTCGCAGTTCCACATTTGAAATGTTGATTTCTTGGAGATCTCCCATGATGTCTGGATCCATCCATGCCCTTACCATATCTGCACCTGTCATTGTTGAGGCATGAATCTTTAGATAACTGATGAATTCCTTAGAAGGGGGGGGGGGGGTTGGGATTGAATCTCCTTCTCTTTATCTACTTGTCGAGACACTGATTTCTTGCGAGCAATAGAAGGGGGGTTGGGATTGAATCTCCTTCCCTTTATCTACTTGTTGAGACACTGATTTCTTGTGAGCAATAGAAGGAGGTTGGCATTCAATCTCATTCCCACTAGCTTCTCGCCTAGACACATTTGTCTTGCCAACATGCCCAGAAATTCGAGATCTTGCTTTGTTTACCTATATATTTAGAAATATAATTAATTATTAATATATGACAATAAGCCAATGAATTATTAACAAATATATTAATTTTTAATTACATTGATAAGATTTGCTAGCCATGCCACAAAGGTGCCAAGTGCATCATCCACAGTCAACAAAGTCAACTCTGCAGTGTCAATTGGTACCGGCAATGGTGCATCCTCCACAACAACAAAGTCAACTCTGACTCTCGCATGATTTGGAGGCATGGGTAAATTGTGCAAGGTGGAGACCGGTTTGTTACAAACAAAGCCCTTTGCGACCAACGTAAGCGGGTTTGATATATATAATTCACAATCGTTATTGTTACCCTAAATTAAATGATAACCAAATATTAGTATCTATAAGTTAATGTAAAATGTAAAAAATAAAAAGACGGTCCAACGATAATTACCTCATTGGACGCAATATTGCAACTATCCCCGAAGCTATCTGGTTTAGGAGATGGTACATCATCAGTCCTTGGAGAAACTCTATCTCTTAATTCATGAAGTTCTTCCCGCAGCATCAATACCATGGCTTCCAACTGTCTTTCTCTATTTTCTTGTTTCTCTTTTTTTTTTGCCTCTTTGAACCCAAAAAGTGGTTGGAGAAATGCCAAATCCCAAACCCCGTAGACGACCTGCATACTCTTCAGTTGCCAATGCACGACCAAGGATGTCATCCGGACCATCACATTCAGTAACCTCTCCTTTTGATATGGATTCCTGATTCACAAAAATTATTAGAAATTATTAATAGACATTATAAGTAATAAGTAATATAAACATTACAAAAAAAAAATTAATTTTATCGTACTTACAATTCTTTGAGACACCTCTCTCGTTTTTGGGTCGTCAATGACACCATCTTTGTTTTGTTGGGCTTTAATCCACAAAACATGCCGGTCAATAGATTCCTGAGTAGGATCTTTTCCGGCCTCCCGCAGCTATTAAAATTTACCACTTTTTTGTAATTAAATCAGAACTCGTTAATAAATGAAAGATAAAATAAAAGATAATGTGCTTACCAATTGTTCTTCAATCTCGTGATAATCCTTAACACCTGCTCTATAAGGGTAATCAGGAATTGTCGCTCTCTCGCGATTTTCATTGCTTAATCTCTATAAAAACACATAAATTTACATTAATACTTTATAATTGTCAAATATAGGTATATGTATGATAAGTAATTGTACAAACCCGGAATTCCTCATTTTCGCGTGAAGATACAAATGCAATCCAATCCTCCGATGTTATAGTCCCATCATATTGTGGCGGATGATGGTTTCTGATGTTCGCCTCTTTAGCTTTCTCCAAATTCCAACTTTTGATTGTAATTGGTATATCCTGCTTTGCTCTGGTACCAATGAAGCTTTGCAACTCTCTACCATTGTCACCAATCGGTTGGTCTTTAGCATTCCAGTCAACATGCATTATTACTTGTGTAAATTAGATAACAAACAGTTAAAAGTATGTAACAAAGTTAATTAATTAGTAAGTATCTTACTGTAAGAGTAGGAAGCCCTTTGCTCCCCCGATTGATGATATTCTTCTTAACTGTTATTCCACGGGGAGTGAACTTTTTTTTGGGCTGACGTTCACTCTCATGACCACTGTCATGTGCACTATCATCACTGTGGGAAGTCATCTGACCTGCAATAAAATATAATCATTGTTATGAGGCTAAATGTTATTTTATAGTCATGATAAAGTAAGTTAGTTTTTATAATATGAAAATGTGCACAGACCAAAGGAGAGAAAAATTACTCTAAAAATGTTTGCATTGCAGAGTTTATCAGCATTTCAGCAATAACAATTACAAGATATAGCCCATTTAACATAATGCAGCTTAATAAAAGGTGAATTAAAGAATATACACCTAAACGAATTTTTCTAAGCAATAATAAATATCCTGGTCAGCCAAAAAACCAGCTATCTAAAACCACAAGTTTCGGGACCTTGTGCTGTGTTTCACAAGTTTCGGGACCTTGTGCTGTGTTGGTTTCCAAATCTATTAAAATACCAAACTAACAAAGAATGTAACAAAGAGAGTAAAAACAATCAGCAGTCATCAACAAAACGAATGAAAAAAATACGGTTCCAAATCATAGTTAACAAAGTTCACAAAACAGAATGAAACGTAGGTGAGATTGTATTCATTTAGGCATTTAAACAAATAAGTGACTTGCCTTCTTAAACAGAACTAAACGATGGCAGTGATGTGCTTCGTCTTCTTTCAGTGCAGAGAAAAATAGAGCAATGGCTTCTGAGAAGGGTTAGAAAAAATAATAGCAAAATTCGGAACTCAAATGATAACATAACTCGAAGCCACAAATGAGAAGGGTTTCAACAAACTTTCTCGTTCTTTTCTCTTTCTCGAAACCGGTACTGTTCAACTTGAAGCCACAATTGAGCAATGAGAGAGAGGGTGACAAACTCAACTCAGAAATGAGACGAAGTCAGAACGTTGAGAGAGTGAGAAGGGTTTCTGTGTGAGAATGCGCGTTGAGAGAGTGAGAAATCAGAACGTTGAGAGAGTGAGAACATTGAGAGAGTGAGGGTTCTTTGTGTTCTAGGTTCTACATGTGTTTCTGCTAGCTTGCTATAGGTTATTGCAATGGGAAAGAGAGAGACGACGTCGCAGGAGGAATCAAATATTAAAATTTGAACTAAACATAAGGAGAGCTCATAAAAAGCGTCACTAATGGCTAACGAGTTTTGATCATAAGAAGCGCTCATAAAAAGCGTCCCTAATGGCTAGCAAGTTTTGAACATTAGGAGCGCTCAAAGAAAAGTGCCCCTAAAGGCTTTCCATGCTTCTGAAATAAGGAGCGCTCAAACAAAAGCGCCCCTAATGACCTTCCGTATTTTTGGCTTAAGGAGCGCTTCATATTATTATCAACTAGATATCAAATTACTTGTAAAAAAACTAGATATCAAATTATTACATACATCTTTTGGAATTTTTATATGGTTATGAGTGATGATCTCCTTTGTGACACCCCGGTATTTTTATCGAGTAAAAATACCCAAGTGCATCATCCCTAAAACATCAGAGACATATTTCCTGTTTAAATACTGAACACCACTATAAAATTTTCACTGAATAACAACAGAACAGCCTTAAACATTAATAAGACCATAAACCATCAGTGAAACACAGTTTTCAATATCGTACAAGAAAGCGGAAATAAATACATACACTACAAGAATATGCTGATTTAGCTACCACATATTTTCGAGGGATTTATTTTGGTCGGTAATACGTTCTTTTCCGACGGATAATTCCCTCGCTACGTGTTTAGTGTGTTTTTCACTTATCTTTCCGAGGGAATTTATACCCGTCGCTAATTTTCGAGGGAAGTTTCCGTCGGAAACGCATACATATCCGTCGGAACCGTTTCTCACCTAAATCTAAAAGAACGCTGGGAACCCGTGAACGAGTCCCACCCTCACTTTCACTCTCACGCTCTAACCCTAAAGTTCCCTCTCCACTCTCAGCCACCACTCTCCACTCTCACTGTCGCATCCGCTGGCCACCACCACTTTCCCTGACGCGTCGCCGGCCACCACCACTGTAACACCCATTTCTACCCGGTAAGTTTATTAGCGTAAATTCAGAGTTTTGTTTTTAACAATCAAACGGATGTCACATTTCTCAAAACAACTAGAATACATAGCACTTTTAAAACATCAACCTCAAAATTTATTCAATCACGCAGCGGAAAATTCAACAATTCTAATCATCAATAATTGTTGCAACTGTGCAAGGTTCATAACGTCAAAAATCCAACAAAAGGAAAACATGAATAAAAACAGTCAAGCGTTCATCCCCCCGAGTGCTACATATCAGAGCGACGACACCGAACTAATGAAGAACTATGGTCTTCATTCGAGATCACCTGCACGTTACCAACATAAGGGTAACATTCAAACAGAAGGGGTGAGATATCTAACATTATAATAGCATATATGATAGGCAATATGCTAGAGTTACGACAACTGTATCTACCGCTTCACAACAACATCAAATTGCAATCACCAAGAATCATCAGCAATGTCATGAGTAAATGAATGAGATGCAACCCACACCAACGGGTATATGCATGTGGTACCAATCATCACCAATAAAATAGCCAATAAGGGCATCATCACCTATATCATCACCACGTTTTTAAGCATCATCATCATCACCTATAGCTCCAAGGCCGAAGCCTTCATCACCAAAATAATGCATATGAAAGGTATGCGACACCATGAACAATGCACCAGAGACAATCAACAACAATAGTCATCTAAGTGACACAACAACACCAATATCAACAAATGGTCATAGACCCATCACCTATCACCTTAGCCAATAAAATAGGCACATCACCTGTTATATCGTCACCAATAACACCAATCATCACCAATAACACCAACACCTATAGGGCAGTCTAATAATTTGACCGTAACATCAACAACCACCGACACCAAAGACACCAATAGATTTACAACGTCAATGGTAACAACAATTTTACAACACCGAGAACAACGACAATTTACGACACCAATGACGACACAGTTTACAACACTAATGACGACACAATTTACAACACCTGGAACAACAACAATTTTACAACACCAATGCCAACAACAATTATACGACACCAGTGACAATACCAATTTACAGCAAACAGCAACAACAACAATAATTTACAGCAAACAGCAACAATAGCTTACAGCAACAGCAACAATAGTTTTCTGCAACCAGCAACACTGATTTTCAGCAAAACAGCAATATAGTTTTTAGAAACAGCAACACTGATTTCCAGCAAAACAGTAACATAGTTTTTAGAGACAGCAACTTAATTTTCAGCAACCAGCAACTTAATTTTCAGCAAAACAGCAACTTAATTTTCAGCAAAACAGCAACTTAATTTTCAGCAAAATAGCAACTTGATTTTCAGCAAAACAGCAACTAGATTTTTAGCAAAACAGCAACTTAATTTTCAGCAAAACAGCAACTTAATTTTCCGAAAACAGCACCAATAATTTTCAGAAAACAGCAACAATAATTTTTCAAAAACAGCACACAAATAGTTTTCAGCAAACAGCAAACGGCAACAGCAAACAGCAAACAACAGCAACAACAACAGGGCAAATTTCCATCAAACATACGTCTACTTCGGTGAATTAATTAACCTATCAAACGGTATCGAAACTTAGCAAAGGACCCCTCTATGGAAAGCTAAGAATGTCTAGTTCCTGACTATAATTGTTATTTTGCAAAATAATGGTCCAATTCGTACAGTTTCAGTAATTAAGCAACAAGGTTCAGAAAATAGGACAACCACCATGACCTAGCTTGTGACACCTCTAAAATTATCAAAACTCAGTCAAATGACATGGGACTTGAGCCTAACCCGAAACAAATTGAGTGTAGTTTTCAATGAATCAAGAATCATTCAAAAAGGAGTTCAAACGAAAACGTTATACACGAAATACCGAACCTATGTCCAGATTGTTTCCAGAATTTTAACCTAACTTGTGACACCTATAACTCGAGCTATACAACTCCAAATGCAACGAAACTAGTGCCAAATTAACACGCATTAAGTTTAGTTTCTGAAAAGGTAAACCACATAATTTTTGGACCTCCATATTGATCCCAGTTACTGTATAACCGAACCTATACCCAGATCGTTTCCAGAATTTTAACCTAATTTGTGACACCTATAACTCGAGCAATACAACTCCAAATGCAACCAAACTAGTGCCAAATTAACACGCATTAAGTCTAGTTTCTGAAAAGGTAAACCACATAATTTTTGGACCACTAGATTGTTCCCAGTTACTGTATAACCGAACCTATACCCAGATCGTTTCCAGCAACCAAACAGCAACATAAAAATAGAGGGACGGGGCGCCTGTTGACTCTCAATCATATGATGTAAGTTATGCATTTTTAGGACCAATTGTGCAGGTTTTTCATTGTATCACAGTCATTATCTGGGGATTTAGTCTAGTTTTAGATAATTGTAGTAGGAAGTTCATTTGTAAGTAATTCCTTCACTTTTGGAGCTAAATTGGACTTGAAGACCTCTAGTTGATTGTGGCATCATTCGGCGAACCAGACACTTGCCCGAAAATGCAGCAAAATGGAGGGATTTAATTTCTGTCCAATATCGCGTCGCGACCAGGAGGGTTCGCGACGCGACCAGGAGAAGTTTTGCGAAGCCAGATGTTTCTGTCCTATTTCGCGACGCGATGGTCACGAGTCGCGTCGCGATGGTGAGCGAAAATTAGGGTTTTTAAAGCAGTTTCAGCGTTTTTCCTGGGGACTGGGTCCTGGGATCTGAGCCACACTTTGGAGCAGCTGGAGGGGGCGATTTTGGGGCCTTCTCACCACTTGGGAACAAGGGATTGAAGGTTCTAATGTCTTCCTTTATGTTTGTTTTCTATTTTATGTTGGTTTTTACTCTTAGGATGGATTGTAACTAATTTGCTTAGATTAGGGAGAGATGAATCTCCCAACCCTATCATGTGAACCATTGTTCTAATCAATTCAGTTGTTATTCGATTTACTTTGTCTAAATACCTATGCTCTTAATGCTTTTCAATTACATATGATAATTGCGATGATCCAGGCTAGTGATTGCATAGGAATATGAATTAGTAGCTGGAAATTGGGTAGTTAGATCATCTTCTAGTAATCAGCATAGGGATATGTGATGGCTTAGGTGAATTCGTGTAAAATTCTCGATCGTAATGCATTACCATTTGGCATGTCTCGCCTAAGGAATTAGGGTCACTCTTAGGGTAATAGGGGTCTTGAGGCAAGGAATTGCCCTTGACCTTAATTAGTGAATTGAATCTAGAAATTGAATAATTAACTTGAATTGGCTAAGGTTCATGTGATAGGCGAGGAGAGAGGATTCGATCCCCAGTCGTTTTTCTCGTATTCTTAAATCGCGTTTTGTGTACCGTTACTGTTACTCAAATTACCAAACCTTTACAATCTAAGAATTTGCAACTTTGCTATTGTTTTCAACGCGCAATCCCTGTGGAATCGACCAGTTACTTACCGTATTTTATTACTTGCGACGACAATTGGTACACTTGCCAAAAGTCTCAACAAGTTTTTGGCGCCGTTGCCGGGGATTGTTGATTTCATTGTCAACAAGGCATTTGAGTTAATTCTTAGTTGTTTTATTTTATTTTATTTATTTCAGTATTTTATTTTTGTTTTATTTGTTTAGATACTTTGTATAGTGTTGGACTTGTTAACGGTTTGTTGAAGTGTTTCAGTGAACTGTGTAGCAGGGGCAAAGTTCGAAAGAACTGCTGTTTGTCCTGAAAAAAAAAATCATGGAATCCACTTCTCGGTTGGAAGATGCTTTGGCCCAGTTTAGGCAAATGACTGAGACTATCTTCCAGCCTAAAGAGCCAGCTTCTCGGTTGGAAGATGATTTGTCCGAGTTTATTGGAATGTTCGAGACCCTCTTCCAACCCCAAGAGCAAGTGATGATAGAGTCCTCGCCACCCTCACTTCGATGTATCTATTGCGGTGGACCACACTTGAATGGCAATTGTGTGACAAACACTTATTGCGATTTTTGTGGGGAGGACCGTGTGTGTTGTATTTGTGACGCAGAATGGACAACTGGGGAGCAACCATATCACATAGAGGCCCCTTCAAGCTTGGAAGATACTTTGGCCGAGTTTATGCATATGTCCAAGACTCTCTTCCATCCCCAAGAACAAGAAATGATAAACATGGGGAAGCCACATGAGCCGCAAATTGACCAACCTCAGCACATAGAGTCCACGCCACCCTCACTTAGCGGAAATTTTTGTGAAGAACCCCACTTGAATGGAAAATGTGTGACACGCACCTTTTGCGATTCTTGTGGGGAGTATCTTGTGGAGTGCAACTGTGAGGATGAGTGGGTAACACTATCAGAAAATTACCCATGATTATGAACTACCAATGAGGAACAAGAAGAACAAGCCCCAACAAAAGAAGAATCTGGGGAGGATAAGGAAGATGAGGAAGAAGAAAAGATTGAAATGGAGGAGCATGTAGTTTGGAGGGAAGATCAAAGCTCCCAATGTGGGGAAGGGGTGAAAACCCAACAAGAAAAAAACCAACAAATCATGGTTCCTATTATTCTTGCAAGTAGCAAGGAGGATAGAAGTGAAGAGCTGGATAGATACTTAGACTCCTTCTATGCCTTGTTCATCATCCTTCACCTTAAGAGGGTATGGGAGCATCTGCAACTATATTTCAAATTCATGATGTTCTTGCCCCAGAAACGAAAGAAGAAGGATGATGTGTTCTTTGTGTCATATCAGCCACCTTGATAGTGGAATGACAAACGTCAAGCTAGTGACGTTAAAGAAGCGCTTGGTGGGAGGCAACCCATTGGTTCATTATTTACTGTTTTGAGTCTTTATTTTTCATTGCCTTTTTGACTTATTTTGCACTTTGGTCTGTACTTATTATAACTTACTCTGTGATATTGAGGCACCACTACCCTATTCTTTTTTGTTAAAGCAGCTTCAATGATGATGATGTGTGGCATTTGGCTTCGCATGTGTACATTTTACCTGTTGAGCACTCGCACGTCAAGTTTTATCATCAAGTACTAGCAGTGGTCATGACAAAAGTTGCGGAAGTTCTTTATCATCTGTGAGCAGCATCTCTCAAGTTCTATCTCTACGATCCCAACTGTGAGGTTTGAGCCTAAACACGTTCTTATATATATTGTGTGTATTCCTTGCCTGCATTAGTCTGCAGAACTTGACATTGTGCTTAATGGTTTTTGCATTTGATATTCATACACACTGAGGCATTTCTTTTGGCACCCCTGAGCCTTTCAAACCGCACCTAACTAATGTTTACCCTCTGCTAGCCCCTCTGAGCCTATTGTTAAAAATTGTATGCTGTTTCTCTGAAAATCATAGCCTAGTTAATTCTTAACTTGGAGTTAGGTAACAAAAGCTGTGAGAGTGGGAAAAATTCTAAGTTTGGGGTTGCTCGTGGAATAGCAACATTCTATCCCTAGTCGTTTTTCTCGTATTCTTAAATCACGTTTTGTGTACCGTTACTGTTACTCAAATTACCAAACCTTTACAATCGAAGAATTCACAACTTTGCTATTGTTTTCAACGCGCAATCCCTGTGGAGTCGACCGGTTACTTACCGTATTTTATTACTTGCGACGACAATTGGTACACTTGCCAAAAGTCTCAACAGCGCCTAGGGCGCCAAATTCAGCATGGCACATGTGATTTCAATTCAATTTCTATGATCATGGCAATCATCAAACAACTTTAGGGCACGGGAACATCAAACACGTAACAAAATCGTTCAACAAGGCATCATGGCATAACATCAAACATGTAAAAATCATGACACACATATAGTAATCATCAAACCTTAACCCCACATACAATCCCTCATACAACCCATTATAATGTTTGAATCACACCCTTACCTTAGCCTTAGATGAGTACACAACCCTAGCTTGATGGATGTATGAAACCCTAGCCCTCTTCCCTCTCCTTGGCGTGACTTCTCTCTCTCTTCTTCTCCTTATTAGCGCCTCTCCTCTTCTCTTCTCACGCTCAAATTTTGTTTTTTTCTAATTAGTGAGCAAAACCCTAAAAATGCTTATTTATACTTAGTTAATTTTCATGGGCTTTTCTCTTGGTTAATTCGAATTAATCATGGGCCTTTTACTTAGCATCATGCGAATTCCTCATGGGCCAACTCACCCCCCATTCGCTATTACTATTCCTAATAAGGACCAACACACTAACATATAACAAATAATAATTATAATATTATTTCTATCACATAAACCCTATTTAATTAATTAAATAAATAACTAATTAATTTTGGGGCATTACAACCACTCCTTCTCCTCCTCGCGAAACCAGACCAGACCCGACCCACACCCTTCTTTCTTCTTCCTCGCAACAGAGTTGTAGCAGAAACCAAATCGAAGCTCCACCGTGAACACCACCATGGTTTCGCCACTATTCGCTGGGAACCCGTACCAAAATTTCCGTTCATCTCTCTCGCGTTCACCACCGTCCACTGCACTGTTTCGCGTCCAACTACCAGTGAGTTCCATTTTTTTGTTTTTTTATTTTATTTTTCCTTTCCTTCTGCATGCTTAAAATTGTGATCTCATATGGATGTTGTGTAGGGGACAGAGAGAGGATGCCAAACAAGCTATGGTTTGCACTGCCAATGATTTACAAAAATGCAAAGATTTTCCAAAGGGACTTAGGGTTCTCCTCCTTGATGGAGACAATGATTCTGCATCCGAAATAAGAACAAAGCTTGAAGCTATGGACTATAATGGTAAAGCTCTTTGGTTCCCCTCTTTGTTCACTTCAAATTTTTGGTCTAGCAATTTCCACTTTTCTTAAAATAAAAGTGGTTAGAGTTGGTCCCCTTTTCTTAAAATACTTGTGAATTCATTTTTCCGTTTACCTTTTTTCCTTTACATGATTTGTGAATGTTGCTTTCTTTTGTTTTATGTTATTCATCAAATTGTTTCTCCCGAGGCTTTAAACAATTGAAATGGATGGATGATTTTAACAAAAGGAACATGACATGCTGAATATGAGAAGAGTTCCTTTCTCCCTATAAATTTTCTAACTATGTTAAGGGCAATTTTCTGTGTAGTGATTTCGTAAGGTCCGTGGCTTTCCCCAAAGTTCATAAACTTTTATTAGGGTTTTACTTCTTTTAGCTTTGAGATTAAAACAATTAGTCCCAAAAATTTCTGCAAGCTTTCACAGGATTTATAAAGTTTCCCTTTCTCACTCTATCTCTCACCCCAATCGTTTGTGAATGTAGGGCCAGAAAGAAGTTTTGGAAAAATGTCACATTAATTCCCACTTATCAATTTGAGAACTGTCAGATCTGCTTTCTGGTAGTGCATTTGAGTTTGTTTGTGGTTGTTGATTCTGTTTTGTATTTTGTTATGCTTGGTGGCTTTCCTTTTATATGTATCGAATGAATTTCATTGAGTTTGTATTTTTTTATGCTTGGTGACTTTCCTTTTATTTTGTTATGCTTGGTGTCTTAAGTAATTTGTTTGTTATGTTTAAACTTTTTTTGCATTAACAGGTCATTCTTGAACATCCAAGGATTTGAACCAGAAAGAAGGAAACAAAGATGGAAGCATTTGTAAGTAATGGATCGAAGCTTTGTGTATAATAACGGAAAGGTATGCACCATATTCACTATTGCTATTTTTCTAAATTGCAAGCTTTACATTTCATGAAACCTCCTACTGCATATTGAGAAAAATCTTACAGCAGAATATCTATATTTATTTTTAGATTTACAAAGTCCCAGCTACAGATGTTGAAGCACTGAAGTCACCTTTAAGGCAGCTGATATCGTATGTATCCACTTCCTTTTCTTTTTTTTCTTCTCCTCATTACTTGATTCTACATCCCTTTAAATCCGACCTCAGTTTTTAATGATTTCTCCAAATATAGGAAATATGGATTGGAAGATGATACAATTGACTTTATTGGTCATGCCTTGGCACTTCACCTTGATGATAATTACCTGGACTTGCCAGCCAAGGATTTTGTGGAGAGAGTTAAGGTACTAATTTTACAAAATCAATTTCATATGCTTCTGCATAATGTGAGGACTCTCAGCTGCTAAAACTATTTCCTTAAGTTTCTTTGTCACATGTTGTATTGTTGTCTGTTTTATACAGGTTTATGCAGAGTCCCTAGCACGCTTCCAAGGGGGTTCCCCTTACATATATCCACTATATGGACTAGGAGAATTGCCTCAGGTTTTCCATATCTGTCTTTTCTTTTAAATTTAATATGCTTATTATTATTATGAAACTAACTTCCATACCTTTGATTTTTGAAAGGCCTTTGCACGTTTGAGTGCTGTGTATGGTGGAACTTACATGCTGAACAAGCCAGAATGCAAGGTAGAGTTTGATGGTGACGGGGAAGCCATTGGTGTGACTTCAGAAGGAGAAACAGCAAAATCCAAGAAAGTTGTCTGTGATCCATCTTATCTCCCTGATAAGGTATCCCCTACTAGATTTCTAAGGGTAGATAACTTTATTGTAGATCTAATTAGTTTGCAACATTGCATCGATGTCCAAAAATAAATTGTAGTAGAACATGATTGAGTGAGATCTTTACCTGACACCATTTTATTACAATCCAAC
The DNA here is from genome assembly GCA_039519185.1 of Astragalus membranaceus. Classification (NCBI taxonomy): domain Eukaryota; kingdom Viridiplantae; phylum Streptophyta; class Magnoliopsida; order Fabales; family Fabaceae; genus Astragalus; species Astragalus membranaceus. The sequence goes on from CM076854.1 coordinate 99,024,332, forward strand.
AGGTTTGGAACGTTGGAAAAGTTGCGCGCGCAATCTGTGTTATGAGCCATCCTATTCCAGACACCAATGACTCTCACTCAGAACAAGTCATTCTGCCACAGAAGCAACTTGGTCGTAAATCAGACTTGTAAGCATTTATGTAAATGTTTCCAAGAGTTTATGAAAATAGTTCATGACATGTACATATATTTATGCAGTTGTGCGCAGAGGATACCCGGTTTATACCAAAATGTACATATATTTATGCGATTGATATTGCGTTGCAGGTATCTCTTCTGCTGCTCATATGCTCACAATGTAGCACCAAAAGGGAAATTTATTGCTTTTGTTACAACAGAAGCAGAAACTGACCAACCAGAGGTGGAATTGAAGCCTGGAATTGACCTTCTTGGACCTGTAGATGAGATATTCTATGACATTTATGACAGATTTGAACCCTCCAATGATCATGCTGCTGATGGTTGTTTCATCTCTATTGTAAGTAGAATCTTTCACAAATATTTTCTTTTTCTTTTGTTGTCTGTTATTTCCTAACCAACCTGTTCTGTTGTTTCATCTTTTGTTTGTCTGTTATTTCCTAACATCCAATGTATTATGGAAATTTTTTACCTTAATCTTTTCATCTTTGAAAATCAGTTATACTAACTGGAAATTATGTATTGCAGAGCTATGATGCTACCACACACTTTGAAACCACAGTAAAAGATGTGGTTCAGATGTACAGTAACATCACTGGAAAGGTTTGTAATGTTTAATTACTATACAATTGAAATTACATATTGAATACGTTGCTACACTTTTAAATACACATTGTTTTCTTGATCATATTCTTTCTGTTGGTTTTTGTAGGTTCTGGATCTTTCTGTTGATCTGAGTGCTGCAAGCGCCACTGCTGAAGAATGAGATTTCATGCAATTAATATATATGACCATGCCTAAGTATTAGAAAGAAAGCCTGATTTTTTTATTATCATTTCAATTGTTTGTGTTTAGATTAATAGAACCAAAGCATGCCATTTCTGATGCCTTCTTTGATGAATTTTGATTTTTCTTCCCAAAGCCTCAATGTTAGCATTTGAATTTGATTACTGAATATGCTCTTGAAACTTGTTTGCAGCCAGAAGATTTCTGGATCAGTGCACCGAGGAAAGGAATTGTGGTCTTTGCATTGCCGGGGGAGCCTGGGCTGACAGTTGGTTGGGGACTTCAAAATTCATTTTCATGATCGACAAGGAGATATCTACTGGTTTGTTTAAAACAGCTACTTCTTCTGGTCCTGTTATACTTTAGCTTTTTCTCTAAATTAGTTCTGAAAGGGCACATGGATTTGTCAGCATCATTATGATTGGCCTTTTACCTTCATAACTATTGTATTATATAGCTTTATTTACATAGATTAGCATGGAAGTTCAGTGTCTGATCTGCCTGATTCTAGATTGATTAATTTATTACTGCAAGTATGGATAAATTTGCTGAAAATTTTGTCCTATTAAGAAAAGATAACAAGTAGTTTTGTTCATTTTTGTTCTATTAAGAAAATAACAAGTAATTTTGTTCATTTTTTTCCTAGAAAGATAATGGTTTTAATGGCAATGAAAAGATAAATTACTTTCAAGTTCTACTTTTATAAGCTCCTTTTAATCAGTTTTGTATCCCCCCACCCCAATAATGCACTTAAATGGCTTGAGTGTCTGTGAAATATATAGTTTATTTTTTTTGCTGTGAATTAATGTTTCTGAGGGATTTGCGAGGGATATTTGTGAGGGATTTCCGAGGGATTTGCGAGGGATATTTCCGAGGGATTTGCGACGGAAACGTTTCCGAGGGAATTTTCCGTCGGAAATCGTTTGCGAGGACCGTTTTTCCAACGGAATTTTGTCTGTCGGAAATTCCGTCGGAAACGTGAATTAGCGACCGATTTTCCTGCTTTTCCGAGGGATTTTTCCCTCGGAAATCACCAAAATTCTTGTAGTGATAACGCTAAAGACAAAATGTCTTGATACACAGATAACAAGGAAAGATATACACTTAAGCATAAAGCTAAGCCTTCAGCAACCATCCGAGTACCACCTACTCGTGCCTCTTGGATCTCCACTTTCCCTGTTTATCTATAAAACAACAACATATAAACAATGAGATACAATCTCAGTGAGTTCTACCGAGACCCCTACTAACACTCTCGGTCCAATTATGAATCGTTCGGGCTTAGGGCATAAGGGCCTAGGGTGAGGGGATATAGTTGCTCCTTCCTAGTATCCTAACATGGGTTTTACCCCAGACATAATAAACCGGAGGCAAGAACACGAAGCAATACCAATCCGATTATTACACCTGTGTACTATATATATATATATATATATATATATATATATATATATATATATATATATATATATATATATATATATATATATATATATATATATATATATATATATATATATATATATTGTTTAATGCCGAAGGCAAGAACACGAAGCAATACCAATTCGACTATTAAACATGTGTACCTTATATATATATAGTCTAAAACCGAAGGCAAGAACATGAAGCAATACCAATTCGATTTTTAATCCTATCATCGTACTTTACACTTTAGTCGAATAATCGAAGGCAAGAACACGAAGCAATACCAATTCGATTATCAAACTTGGTTTCGAAACTCTATCTAAGTTTGCTCTCGTACTCTAGTTCGTCACCTTTCCAAAGAAATTTACAATATCAAAAACAGTTCATTTTGCCTTAAAAATGGTATATCCAGTTAGGCCTCAGAATAAGCTTTAAAACGCATCTTAGAACACCTCAATCGGGTTCCCGGATCAAAAGATATCGCGAAAATAAAATCAGTGAATAGTTGCTGAAAATTTGCAAACCAACGCGACGCGAAAGGATACCGTCGCGACGCGAAAAGAGTCAGAAACATTTGTGTGACAAAACTGGGCCGGGTTGCGACGCGATGGGGACGGGTCGCGATGCGACCATCTGCAGAAAATTGCAGGTTTTCTGTTTTCTTGCGAAATTCGCTATTCCGCTCAACTCCGATTCTTGTTCCGATTAAAAACAGTTCAAACAACCATAAAAACAGATTCAATCAATGTCACACAATCCATCAAATCAGTCAAAAACTCAATCTAATTGAATTTTATCAAAATACGATTTATTTCGAAATAACGGTTTTCGACTCAAAATCTTTCGAAACCAAATCACGAAAAGTTCATTTCAAAACGGAACAATCCTAAACGTGAGTAAAACTCACCCTTGAAGCGAGAGTCGATACCGAGCCGAAATCACCGAGACTTCAAAATCTCCACATAACCACACGAACAATCCCCGCATAAACCTCCACGCTCCGACAACGCCCAAATCCGCTTCCAATCTTTCCGCTTGATCCCGAGACATCTCTTTGGCCGAAATACCGAATTCCTCGAAATCCCCCATTTGAACCCTAATCACCAACCAACTTCCAATTTGCGAAATTGAATTTCGTTCCACACTCAATACGCTTCGGGTTTGCTCCTAATCATCCTCGAATCGTCAAACATTATTCATCATCTTCAACCTTCAAATCACTATTCACACATAACCCCAAATCTTGAATTTTCAACCCAAACTCACCCAACTAGCTTCCAATCTTTCAATCGAACTTCAATCAACGATCCATCATCCTTGGGTTCGCGCCAAACACCATCCCAAGCTACCCTTGAGCTTGAACCATCAAAAACCTCCACTCCCTTCAAATTTTCGAAAATGGAAAAGTGAGAGAGAGTGAGTTGATGATGATGATGATGATGTTGGTACTAATTCGAAGAGGAAGGAACGCTGAACATTTTTCGTGTTGGAAGGAAGTCGTTTTGATGAACTGAAGTATCCCATTTTTCCTCTTCTTCTTCCACACCCATTCTTTCTCTTCTCCTTTCTCTCTGTTTCTCTCTCGAGCTTCCTTTGTTTTCTTTCTTAATTCCTTTCTTTTTCTTTTATATTAAGAGGTGATGTGGTTAAATGACCACATTGCCCTTAATATCCAATTTCGTTTCTAAACTGTCATTGACCCAAATTAATCGGTTAACGATTTTAAAACAACCAATAATTATATTTAGCACTCAATAATTTTACCAATTAAGTACTAAATTAATTCAATCGGGTTAACACCCAAATAATTCTACTAATTATTTTGAGGATGTTACATCCTTCATAAACGTCATGACATAATACTCACAATCATCATTGTTTGGTTGTTCGGGACACTATAAAACCAAAGATTAGTTAATTATTAAATTTAATAAATTACATGCATAAGAATATTGATTATAAACTTACTCTTATTAGTATTCATTTTGTGCACTTTCACGTGCTTTAAAAGATATTTAATTATTAAATCATTGTTTATATTAAAATGTAAATCTACATACTATAAAGTTTTTTTTTTTTGACAAACTACAAACTATAAAAGTTAAAAATAAACGATAAATTGATTATATTTATAAGAGATATCACATGGTTTAATGAGAAACATAATTAGAATAAATATAAACAAACTATTCTCAAAAAACAAATATAACAAAACAAGAGATTTTTTTTTTGATAAGCAATGTTAGTGGGGGTGGGGGAATGTTAGTTTCCGGGGTTTGAACCCGAGACCTCCTTGTTGCACTCTTTTGGTCCACTCCTTCGATCTCTTTTGATATCCCTTAGCTCGCCAACTGAGCTACTGTTGGCAAGAAAACAAGAAATGATGACTAAAAATTAATTAATACAATAAAAGTGACAATCTAACAAATGATAGAAAGAAAGAAGCTAACGTTTTTTTATAAGCAAATGTATTAAGGGGCGCACAAGGGGTGCACCAACCCCTTACACCTATGGGCCTCATTAAAACCTCTGAGGGCCAAAACCAAGTGGGAAAAAGACCCAGGGAGGGAAAAAGAGTACCCCAATTACATCGCATAGTACATAGCTATTAAAAATAGGAAATTACAATGAGGACAAGCAACCCAACGGACAATTATACCAATCCGACCAATCAACCCGACAAACTCTTCCTTGCCTAGCCTTGAACCACCCCCACACACTATCCTTGATGCCCGAAATCAAAGATGGAATTGAGGCTATCTCCCCTTTGAAAATCGCTCTATTTCGAGTCAACCAAATGTTCTGTATAGTCACCAACCAAATTAAATGTTTAACGCGTTTTTGTTTCTTTCCTTTGATCAATTTCCCGAACGCCACAAAATGAGAATGCAGATCCTCCTCGGCAATTGTTGCTCCGTTCATCCACAAAAAAACCAGTTGCCAAGCATACAGCTCGCGCCACGCTGCACTGGAGAAAGAGATGCGTGGCTGTCTCATCTTCTTCGGAACAAAGTGCGCACCTTCTATCTTGCTGAGAATGTAAAGTTCCTTTGCGATACAATGCGTCTCTTGTAGCAACTCTGTTGCGCAACACTCTCCACTCGAAAATAACCGTTTTTGATGGCGCATCAATCTTCCAAACCTTGCGTCACACATCACGCGTCTGCACTGTAACAGCATTTCCAGCACCTGCCAAATTTTGACACAGCCATGAATAACATGTTGCAACCGAAAATCCCAGCACAGAATTTACAGTCCATATCCAAGAAACTGTTGTGGATTTTGCAGCCGAAATCGGAATTAATATCTCCTATATTTGCGCAACATTCTGCGCTTCCGTTGGCGGCAATTCCGAAGTCCATTCCCAATCCCATTGCCACACTCCTCCAGTCCATGAACCCATCTCTGCTACCACTGCGTTTTTTCTGCTGCATACACAATAAATTGTTGGAAATAAATCCACAAACCAATCCCTCCCCAACCACCTATCATTCCAAAATTGCACCTTATTACCACACCCCATCTTGAGCCTTACAACATCTTCAAACCAGCCACTAAACAAGCTTGTGCCATCTCCTAATTGACATAAATCCCTCCACCATATAGAATTTTTCCCCTATCCCCTTCTATACTCGTTAACATTAAGCCATCTACCATTTAGTCCATATCTCGTTACCAAAAGGATTACTTTCCTCCACCAAAATTCTCCATCTCCATTTTGTGAGGAGGGCAAGATTAAACACTTCTAAATTTTTTATGCCGAGTCCTCCCTTTTCTTTTGGCGTGCAAATAGTATCCCAATTCACCCATGCCATCTTTTTATTCTCCCCATCACCACCCCACAAAAATATTCTTTGAAGCTTTACAATCTCCTCAATTACTTTTTTTGGGGCCT